>CM059013.1:36808321-37363605 GCA_030272315.1 Paspalum vaginatum | reverse complement strand
TCTATATCCTCTATTTTTTTGGCCATGCAGTGGCTACTCGAGCAAAGAAATCTTGAACATTCACATATGCATATCAATTGTGTAGACTTGTAGGGTGTGCATTGCATTAGATTTACTTAACTGATGTTGTATTGATTTTGCACAAATCTAGGCCATAAAACTTAGTAGCATAAGGCTAACGTCAACAGGATGTGTATAGGAATGTGCAAAACACTGTAGATGTACTGTTGATACAGTAGAGTTTGAAATGAAAAGTGAGATAGACGATCTGGTGACAACAGATTAATAGAAAGAATTTTCAAATAACCTATCTAGTCCCACAAATTTAAAATATCAATCTAAGTTGCTTGGAGTCAAATAAACCAGTTTTGATATATTCATTTGTTACCTAAAACTTGGGGAGATCCCCACAGCTAGCATTCACGTTAGCAGAAATTAGATTTTCCACACAAGCCTTTAAATTTTTGAGGTTGAACTCGTTTTTTTCTTGAGGAATGAGGCTGAACATTTCAAATTACAATTATTAGTATTTCTGTAGATGTTCAGATATTTAGTGGTTAACTAATATTATTTGGAGGCCCAATGTCTAAACCAACAATTCTTGTTAAACAAGGATCATTACCCAACTGGAGTACTACAAAGAATAAGCCACTTAGAGTTAACCTAAGTAACTCAATGTATACAACAGCTCCTATAAGGCTATAACCAACAAAAATAAAACCATTGGCTCATAATGAGCCAAAGGTAGAGCCCTGCATAAACATAACTTCAGAGACGGATTGGCAAGTATACCATACGGTTGCCGTACACCAACTGTATCACTTGATCAGTAGCCAAAATCATTGGTCAGTTGAACATTGAAGCCATCCGCAGAACTATGAACCCAGCCCAGCGACTAGTAACCAGCTGGGAGAAAACTGAATGACCCTGTATGTTTCACATCAAATAATCCGACCACTTACGTACGATACTGCTGAACCGATCACGTAGTAGGATGGCAGGAACAGTGGAAAGCAAACAGGCAAACAGCAAATATCAAAGATATGAACCCACCAAGAGAAACGAATGCAGAATACTTGAAGTTATAATCCTGAGAATTTACTTCAGGGAAAATCCAAAGAATAGGAATAGGTCTTTTTTTTCCAGAAACAGATTGATAGCACTGTGTTCTCAGTTCTCACATCACACAAACATTAACCATACTCCCAGATAACAATACAGAAAGACAGTACTATGATCTCACATCTCAGGCAACAACAGTTCTGAAAGTCACGAGTCTTAACACGCAATGACATCAACGTTGGGTTCATGATAGCCATGCTGGCTAAGGCTCCAAAAGATTATTATAAGGAGAAAGAGGACCCATGTCAGCCTAAGAAGCTGGAGGGTTTATTCAATGTTTTGGGCATGCCTGTGACATGTCAGGCTTCAACATCTAGGCATGTGAGATTAGATTAGTTCCATGCCTTCTTTTGCTTTGGAACACATTGTCGAGCCCATAGATGTTTTCCATGTATTATGAACTTGACCATTCCATTCCGACCAAGGATGCGGAAGACTGTCTCCTGTGCGAAAAACGTGATGTGGGCATAGAGTGGTGGTCTAGATTCAATTGGCTCCTCCATGCTTACGACTTCAACATCCCCAAAGTTCCTAAGGAATTAAATGAAATACAATAATAACATTAGCAAACCAACCACACATGTAACATAAACTGTAAAAATGTTCCTTTGATCTTTTACTGCTATGTGTGATGGGTAATGCATGGCAGAAGAAGAGTTTAGCATGTATAAGTTCAGTACTAAAACAAAAAACTGTGCACTGTGATAGATGCATTTAGCTAGCATAGAAAATTTAGGTGATTGTACAGTTCAAATTAAAAAACTAGGCCTGACCGCCTGATAGTCTGATGCTGTGTATATACTAGCTAGATGAAGAGCTCAACTGCACTATACACACGCTGTATCGTTTGGAAAATCAATAGCGGTAAAAAAGAGACACATTTACCATATATAGTTTTAATGTTGTGGAAGAATTTTAGTTTCTCACATAAATGGCCATCATGGTGGTACCATCTTGTAAATGGTGGACAGCTAAAAATTGTAATAGTATAGACACCATCGATTGCTGATTAGAAAGCCTTCTCTGCCTACTGTAGATTATCAATACTTTGAAATGAATAATTCAGTTTTCTGCTTATGCCACTAATCAGTGCAGATTTAACAGTATAAATCTTGTAATCAGGTTCAAAAAAAACCCAGCAATTATGATGTGTACACCCTTTTTTCTTGCAGTGATCCAAGGCAATCCCTAGTAAACCATACAACGTCAGGTATGTGTTAGTGGTTCACACTTCACAGTATAGATTCTATAGTGTAATTATATGTATTGTTATATACTGAACAAGGACACCTGCTATTTGGTTAACACTTCTGAAGTTAAAGGGTTAATAGTAAACCTATGCTACAGCTATGTGCATCGGCCATGTGGCCCTGCCAATGCATGCATTATGTAATATTATTTAGCTAGCTCGGATCCACCAAAATGAATCATTCCTTAATTCCTGATATCTTAGCAAATGTTTTTTAATCAACTATATAGTGTAGCCATCAACCTTAAAATGAACCATTATCTACAAATCTGTGACTAACATTAATAACATGGCAATAATAAACTTTACCACATAAAGAAGTCGTATAATTCATCTTTAGTAAAAGGGTAGTCATTGGAGAAAGACACCAAGATAGTTCTTTCGTCACGTGGTAAGCTGGAGTCTTGCTGCATCTGAATCAATAGAAAAATATGAACCAAAAATATATGAAAGAAATGTATTAGGTCTCATAAGCAAAATAATTGATATAATGCATGGATCAGGACAGTAAGGGAAAGCCGTACTGTTATAGGTGCCCAACAAAAGGGCATACCACAACTAACTATAAGGCAATCATTCTCTGTGATGAATGTGGTTCGGAGGATCATGTAACAAAAGCTTGTTCACCTTATAAGAACTTGAAATTTACGGCAATACCGAGTGGGTACGGAGTCGAAGGACTGGGTTTCTATAATATCCCATACTCGGGCCCAAAGAAGGGAGATAAAACATCTACCCTAGCTGAGATTATGATCCTAGATGGGACTATGTCAGCAGCAAATGTTGAGGCCGAACTTAAACGTCTAGTTCCAGGTGAATGGGACTGGAAAGTGGTGGACAAGGGCGACTCTTTTAATGCCATTTTCCCCTCCAGTAACGAACTCAAAAGGCTGGTGGAGTGGGGACCAGTAGTGGCTAAGTGTGTGAAAGCTACACTTATTATTCAGGAGAAAAAGGATGGGGATTATTTCCGCTTTGAAATTCCTAAGGTCTGGGTGCAATTCAGAGGCCTACCTGATGACCTTCTAGTGAATTTTAACATCCTTTGGGCAGTTGGGTCAGCACTGGGGGTAAGCCGGAAAGTGGATCTCAAATTCACTAGAGAGCATAAGATCGCAAGGATCAAGGTGGGATGCTTAGACCCTGACCTGATTCCAGAATTTTTAAGCATGCTCATAGGAGAATATGTTTATGACCTCCAGTTCAGGGCTAAAAAGAACACCGATCCAGATAACCCGGTACCCATTGACATGGATTTGGATCCACCGGAGGAGAATGGAAATGACCACTCCCAGGGTGGACCAGAGCTTCCCGATAAAGAGAATAACATTGGCAAAACTGTATCTGACAGTGGCCCGCAAATTTTAGGAGAGGGCAATGTTGCTTCTCATGGAAAGCAACGCGCACTAGCCCCGACAGGTCTGGATAGGCCATCATATTTTTTATCAAAAGAGCCTCCTGTTAACGGCCTTGATAAACAGAAGCAGGCCTCTGGTGCGAACAATAACAGTACAGTGTCATCTCCTAGCTCCAAAGAAAAATTTGGCAAACCAGTGACACCTCTGCGCTCGAGTAAGAGGTCTGCTGCAGTGGTGGATCAAAGCTCACTGGAAAGAGCCACAAAGCTGAAAGCAAGGAACAACCTGGATGGGTCTCCTAACGAAGGTAACATACCCCTCCACTCTGATTACATTTCAGACTTGTCTAGTAGCGTCGGCATTAGTTTGGGTTCTTCCCTCCTATCTGTTCTGGGTGCCGTTTACAGTTCTGGGACGAGTGAGGGTTTAGAGTCAGGTGGGTGTGATCAAGTTCCTGATTTAAGTGACTCAGATAATGATTGGGAAGAAAACTTGCTGGCAGTAAATTTTCCAGTAGAGTCTGACAACGACTGTACCACAGAAGAATTACAGTCATCTGTTAGAGAGAGGTCCATACATAATTTAAATACGTAACCATGAAAGGAATTTTCTGGAATTCAAACGGGCTAGCAGACCCAAAAAAATTCAGGTTTCTCTCTGATTTAACTCTAGAGAAAAACTTAGATTTTATCTGCTTATCAGAAACAGGTAAGCGGGATTTTCCCTAGTCTTTTCTAAAAAAACTTTGTGCAGGCAAGGAATTTTTGTGGCACAGTAAACCGCCTGAAGGGAGATCAGGGGGTATGCTGGTTGGTGTTAACCTAGCAACTCTTGATGTAGGCAGTATTGAAGAAGGTGACTTTTTTGTTAGGTTCAAGATTAGATGTAAGAAGGAAGACTTTATATCTAATCTGGTCCTTATTTATGGGCCGGCTCAGGAGGATCACAAACAAAGATTCCTCACAGAGCTAGCACACCTCTCATCCAAAGAAACCTTACCTATGCTAATAGGTGGTGACTTTAACATTATGAGAGGACCTCAGGAGAAGAGTAAGGGTAATTTTAATAATAGATGGCATTTTCTCTTTAATGCAGTTATAGAAGCGTACAATCTTAGAGAGCTGGATCTTTCGGGTAGACAATTTACTTGGGCCAATACTTTAGCGCACCAAACTTTTGAAAAATTGGATAGGGTTTTGGTCACAACAGAGTGGGAAACCAAATACCCCAAAGCTACGGTTCAAACCCTCACTAGAGAAATCTCAGACCATACACCTCTCTTTCTTAATTCAGGGGATGACAACAGCCTATCTCCTCATACTGATTTCAAGTTCGAGCTAGGGTGGTTACTGTGTGATGGTTTCTTCGATATGGTTAAGGACATCTGGGTATCCACCGATAACGGAAGTAACCCAATGGATAGGTGGCAGGCCAAAATTAGAAGTCTGCACCAACATCTCAGGGGGTGGGCCAAAAATGTTGGTGGGGCATACAAAAAGGAGAAGAAACTCCTTTTAGATAAGCTAGATGAGTTGGACAAAAAGTCGGAACATACTCAACTAGATTATAATGAGTTAAACCTCAAGCACGCCCTGCACGAGAGAGTGACCCAGTTGCTAAGGGAAGAAGAGATTAAATGGTACCAACGTGCCAAGGTTAAAAACCTGCTAGAAGGAGACGTGAACACGAAATTCTTCCATCTAGTAGCTAATGGTAAATACCGAGACGAGGATTTTTAGACTAGATCAAGAGGATGGAACTATCACAGGAGATGTAGAGATTAAAAAATACATCACCAATTACTATAAAACTCTCTTTGGGTACCCAGAAATTTCAGATGTCGTGCTTGATGAAAATAGGCTTGACGACATCCCCCAAGTGTCTCCACAGGAGAATGACCTTTTGGCAGCTCCGTTCACTGTCGATGAGGTGAGATCTGCGATTTTCCAGATGGAGCATAACAAGGCTCCTGGACCTGATGGCTTCCCACTGGAGTTCTACCAGGTCTTTTGGAATGTCATCAAAGGCGATCTCATGGCGCTCTTTGATGAATTCCACAAGGGAGACCTTGAGCTAAATAGATTGAACTTTGGTAATATAATTCTTATTCCTAAGGTTGGAGACGCTAGCAAAATACAACAATACAGACCTATCTGTTTGTTAAATGTTAGCTTCAAAATCTTTACCAAAGTTGCAACTAATAGAATCGTCAAAGTGGCCCATAAGATCATCAGGCCTTCACAAACGGCTTTCCTACTTGGAAGAAATATTATGGAAGGGGCCGTGGTCCTGCATGAGACTCTCCACGAGCTCCATAGGAAACAACTCAACGGGGTCATTTTCAAGATTGACTTCGAAAAGGCTTATGACAAGGTGCATTGGGACTTTGTACAGCAAACCATGCCAATGAAAGGTTTCTCAACCACTTGGTGCAATTGTATTAAGTCTTTTGTTCAAGGGGGAAACGTAGCAATTAATGTCAATTTCCAGAATGGTTCTTATTTTCAAACCATATGCAGATGACACGGTCATCTTTTTAGATCATGATCTGGAGCAGGCCAGAAACATGAAGGTTTTACTATGCGTGTTCGAAAAACTCTCAGGTTTGAAAATCAACTTCCATAAAAGTGAGATTTTTTGTTTTGGCCAAGCTAGGGAGTGTGAGGACGCTTACTCCCAACTTTTTGGCTGTAGATCGGGCTCCTTTCCTTTTAGATATTTAGGACTCCCGATGCATTATAGAAAGCTAAGGAATAGTGACTAGAGGCATATAGAAGAGAGGTTCGAAAAGCGGCTCATCGGTTGGAAGGGGAAGTTGCTATCTGTAGGGGGTAGGCTAGTGCTAATAAATTCAGTGCTTTCTAGCTTACCGATGTTCATGCTCTCGTTCTTTGCGATTCCGAAAGGAGTCATGAGGAAACTTGAATACTTCAGATCCCGTTTCTTCTGGCAAAACGACCAGCATAAGAAGAAATATCATCTCATAAAATGGGACCAGATTCGTCAACCTAAAGAACAAAGGGGTTTAGGAATCATAGATCTTGAAGTACAGAACAAATGCCTTTTGAGTAAATGGCTGTTCAAATTAGCAAACGAGGATGGTATTTGAAAAAATCTGCTCAGAAACAAGTACCTTAAATCTAAACCTCTTGGGGGTGGAATTAAAAGGCCCGGGGTTTTACATTTTTGGGCCGGACTCATGGAAATGAAGCGAGAGTTCCTAAGTCTAGGCTCGTTTTCTATCGGCGACAGTACCCAGGTTCGGTTTTGGGAAGATACCTGGTGCGGCAACCGGCCTTTTAAATTTCTGTATCCCTCTCTTTTCAATATAGTTCGAAAAAAGAGAGCGACAGTGGCGGACGTGATGAGCTCCACTCCACTTCCGCTCCACTGAATGTCTCCTTTAGAAGAAGTTTATACGGGGATAGGTTACATGCCTGGAATGAGTTGGTAGGGCGGGTCATGAGCTTAGAGCTGAGAGAGGGGAGGGACATTTTTAACTGGGGGCTTAATAAGACGGGTTTTTTCACTGTTAGATCAATGTATAAACACCTGATCAACAATGGAATAAAAGTGCCTCAGGAAATCTAGCAAACAAAGATACCATTAAAAACCAAGATTTTTATGTGGTATGTAAAGAGGGGAGTGGTCCTGACCAAGGACAATCTAGTCAGAAGGAACTGGAATGGTCACCAAGGTTGTTGCTTCTGTAATGAAAATAAGAGTATACAACACCTCTTTTTTGATTGCCGCCTAGCTAAGTCTATTTGGCAAGTCGTTTTTATGATATTAGGTTTCTCTCCACCTCGTAATACACAGCACCTTTTAAACCAGTGGTCCAGCCAGAGGGCAGGGAATATAAACCCTTTTTTTTTTGCAGGAGCTGCAGCTTTGATATAGGCAATTTGGCTGCAAAGGAATGACTCAGTGTTTGACAGAAAACAACCTAAAAATTTCTTGCAGGTAATCTTCAGAGGAACATTCTGGCTCCGTCATTGAACCAAGTTGCAGCGAAATGAAGAGCAGGTCCACTGGTTAACGCAGGGCGCACACAATCTTGAAGTGGCGGCTTTGCGAATCTTCACTTCTTTTGGATGGCTAGCCCCGGCCAGGATTTCTTTGTTTAGCTTTTGAGTTACCTGCTTGCACGTTTTTGTTCCTGTTTCGAGTCATGTGAGGTGAACTAAGTTCTGAGTGCTTTTTGTAAGACGTTTGACGCTGAGTTGAGACGTGTGGGTTGTAATAAGGATGGTCTGATTCTCCTCTCATGGAGATGAAGCCGGGAACTTTGGTTTCCATTATCTAAAAAAAAACTTGGCAAAACATGACAGTAAAACTTAGCAAAACATTCTTACAGCATCATAGGCCTCCTCCTTTAAGTTCAGGGAATCAAAAAGGGTCGCCAAAGGATATGTTGATAGGCACTGATCATCACTGGTTGGATTGTCTATATCTTTGCAGATGTCATTTTTTGGAGTCGACGTGCTTTGAGAACTCGTGCCTTCTTCATGACTCTGAGAACAAGTAAAGAAAGCCTTGATCTCGAACAAATGATCCATCTGCAGGAATATTTAGGGAAAGTTAAAAACAAACTTCCTTCAGCATCTCTCAGACTTTACAGATCTATAGTGTGCAGTGTCTTACCGTGCTCATGGGAGCTTTACCCTTCATGTTTTGTTGTTGAACTTGATTTCGATGGTAGATATGTAGCTCTGCCTCCGCTATTTGTAAAATATCTGCTAAGACCTTGTAACAGACATTGTTGAGGTAGAAAGAAATACCTTTCACAGCTTCTATATGGAAACAGCCTCCTTGCACAGATCTGTGATTCGAGTCACTACTAGACTTGAGATATAGATCTTCAATAACCATTTTTCCAGCTAAAGCAATTTCCTGGAGACGATAGTTATTGAATGAGTCTATGAACGCAAGGTAATCAGCATGGCCATTCCCTTCAAGCCACAGCCAGTAGGAAATTATCTGCATGGAAAGGGAAGGCTCCATCTGAAGGGAAAAGACCAGCCGAGAGAACAACTGGCGCACAATCATATGGATTGAGTCAGAAGCATTGGATGGAACAGGCGCCATGGAGGCAAAGGAAGAGGGCAAGATCAGGAATTTCAAGTTTTGAAACCAAGGGGTCAGGTGGAGAAGAAGGTGGAGTCTCCACTATGCTTATCAGTTAAGTAGATGCATCAGTGTTCACGTTGGGTTGTTTGCAGTCTTCGTCCACATTCGATGGCCCACATTGCATGACTGCACGCTATGCAGAGGTGACAAAATAAGCATGCAAAGCAAAAGCTGTACTCATTAAAGGTAGTCACATTTGGAGCACACCTGCCAAATAACTGATGAAAATTTGTGTGCACCACCTTTCAAAAGTTGGCACATATATAGGACACATCAGGCGCTAGCCGCTTACAGGTTGTAAGATTGAATGCAAAACCAAGCTATTGAAAGGTCGTTTGGGTAAATAAGGAAATTTTGCATGAAAGGATCACACAAGTGTATTAATCACTGAAAGATAGAGGGTAAAAATTAATGTTCCCCTAGAAGATGGAAATCTGTGCGAGATTCGATCTACAGAAAAAGGTTTGAATGATACACAGAAGATTCAGTAGTTATCATATGAGCTAACCATATATTAATGTAGAATTAAATGCATTTCTTCAAAATATTCGCTGTAGAGGGACTCTAGAATGTCATGTACGATTTCAATTAATTTCCTATGAACTACAAGTATCTTATTGATACTATAAAATACATTTTTATATGATGTGATATATCTATTGATTTATAGGCAACCGCAACTTTGTCCTGATGAAAGCATTGTTTACATGCACGCCTGGACTTCAGCCCACGACTTTGTATCACATAACTCTGATGTTATCCTTTAAATGTTCTTCGCACTTTTTGTAATCATTAAAAAACAGTTCTTCAAAACACCAGTGAAATAGTGAATGAAATAATGTGGTGCTGTCTCGTGTTGATAGCAATTCAGAGAATCCTACTTCTAGCTTCGGGACTAGCTTCGGGACCAAGTCGATGCTAACAAGCCAGTGAAAACCCACACAACTCCAAATCCCTATATATCAATAAGCAAGAGTTAAAAATTCAGCCATTAAGCACCAAACTAACCTACACGGGAGCCACATAATTTGCCTAGACTTACGGGAACCCATTAAAGTGATGTGTAATTTATTCTACCACATTATGTGCGATATAATATTGTAGCTTAGTGTACTTATATACTTACACAAAGTGTTGCTCTCGAAAACGTTTGACATGATGTTTTGTAAAATGGCACTGGGAAAGGAACGAGACACAGTGGGATAGTGCAACTAATAAGGTTTTGATCAAAGGGAAAGATGATTGTATTAAATGAAACTGCATAGGTGATAAGTTTTATGATTTTAGAGCTCATAATTTTATTACGATGTGTACAAGGATAAAGAAATTAATCTCTAAGAAAATGGTGGAAATAGCATTCATTGTGGAAACTTCGACACTAAAAATGCACAGCTTTCATAAGTAACCTCTTTTTTGACACAGTACTATCTTACTTTTATATCAAACAATCAATCATTTAAGAGTCGATCTCTCTCGACCAAGATGAACATACTATCACGTATACTATTATAAAGTGAAGCCCACTAACTATAATTAACTCTATTTCTCTCAACATACAAGCTATCCACGTCATCAGTGAGTCCACTAATTTAGAAGCCATGTCACGGTCCACTAGGACACAATTGATGTCTTTTATCGATTTTCTATAGCTAATAGATCTATGCATGCAACTATCTGTTCGTTCAAGTACCACACTAAAATAATATAATAAAGGGAAACTTACTGACTACCATTAACTTTATTTCTCGCGATATGCAAACTATCTACATTATCCATGAGTCCACTAATTTAGAATGCATGTCACTGGCCACTAAGAGACTCTATTACTGATTTTCTATGCCTAAATAACATCTATGCATGCAACTATCAGTTCGTACAAGTATCACACTACAAAATTCCGGTAGCCAAGATACAAACACACAATAAATCAATCATTTGAGAGTCGATCTCCCTCAATCAAGATGAACATGCTATCAACTATAATGTCCGAAGCCCACTAATTATCATTAATTCTATTTCTCTCAAAATATAAGCTATCCACGTCATCCATGAGTCTACTAAGTTAAAAGTCATGTCATCGTCCACTGAGTCACTGAATTAATTATGTAATCGATTTTCTAGGGCTAATAACATCCGTGCATGCAACTATTGGTTCGTTACAAGTACCACACTAAAAATATTTCTATAGCCAAGATATAAACACACGATGAATCAATCGTTTAAAAGTCGATCTATCTCAACCAAGAGGAACATGCTATCAAGTATAATATCTTTCACGAAGTGTTCCTTACATCACATTAAATTTCTACTTAATTTCACTTTAGAAATTAATTTAAAAATTTCCGCAGCAACACATAGGGTATCACCTAGTCCAATTGTATATCAAGCACAAAAATCAAGTGTCTACATGAGGTCAAGAGAGAATTATATCCTTTATCTCCACACAATTTTCCAACATTATTTATCCCAACAGCTTGTATTAAAATACACCATCAGACAAACACGTGCTACCATACACACACACACACATATCTTTTACTTGAATCATATTTGAAATTATGTAAACACCCAATATTATGAAGACAATATCGCATCCATACCACCTCCGGTTTCAAGGATTCTTTTTTTTTCTAAATTCATCTAAAATCATGACATATCTATCCATACCTATTTCACAATTTTTGGAGCTCAAATAAATGTAAATAATTGATTGTATGTTTATAAGGGCGTTTTCTTTGTTTATAAGGGTGTTTTGTTTGCATGATTTCTCGTCTCACGCTCGATCATTGTAGACAACTAAATGAAAACCAACGGAGATCTTGAGTCCAATACAACAAGCTGGAGCCTGTGTACCCAATTCAAGTGAAAACATGTGGAACCCATACAATGAGCTCGAGTTCGGTGACAATCACAACGACAGAAAAGTCCATTTGGATCCTTTTGATGCATAAATCACCTAGTTTTTCCAAACAACCCAAGCTTGTTTTCATAATATTGCATATTATTTTGCCATTAAAGTGAAACCGGGTAGGATAGCCAATTCAATCTTGATCTAGACTTAGCTATGCTTAGGAAATGAATCAACTACTTTATCATTTATTTTGAAAAGGATTTGAAAAAGGTGTAAGTATGCTTTAAAAGGAATAATGATGTTTCCAATAATGAGTATAGTGAGCAACTTCAACCGGTAATACTGCCTAAATAAGTGTGCATTTGGGTTCCCAGGGTATGGGATGTGTGAGGTGAAATTGATGTTTCATGGGAAATGCCTAGTAGATGAAGATTGAGTTGGTAAATACTGAGATATGGAGTATCCACCCTGTCTTGTGTAAGGATGAGTTGTTATTTCGTCTTGCCTAACTTACCTGCAACACAACCACTCGATGTTCTATGTGGCAATGCTTAGTCTGAACCCTGCATGGCTAGTCTAGCATGTTACCATGTATGCTAGGTGAGCAACGAGAGGCCAAGGGTGGGGAAATGTTGATGTGTAGTTATAATTTCAGTCTTGAATTAGACGGCCATGCCCTGGGTAGGCAGTGATGGCCTTGGCGCTCCTGTGGTAACTAGGCGGTGCGCTGCTATGACATGGCTAAGATTGCGAGAGGATCGATGTGTCCAAACTTGTGGCTAACTTGTAAACCTATGCTAGAGTTATAAATCTATTTGAATATAGTTGTGCCCACTGTCTTAGATGGGTTATGGTTTGGTTCCAGTAATTAGGTGTTTTGATTTTCAAAATGGTGCAAGTATTTTGGTGAAAATAGTGATTTTGGTGGAAAAAGGTGAACTGGATGTTTTTTGTGATTTTGTTCAAAATTGGCATGTGTGCTGTGAGCTACGGTTGACGATAAATCCAGTAGTAGTTTTGGTGAAAATGTGAATTTTTTTTTCAAATGTCCCTTCATGGGAAAAAAAACTTGTCTTGTTGCTCAATTGGTCTTGAAACCAAGTGACCAACTCAAGGTAAGCTAAAACTTGAAAGAAGAAAACTAACTATATCTTCATTAGAACTAGTAACTAAGCATAGAATCAACTAGCACTCAACCTCTATAAGCTACCTAGCACTAAAAGTACCTCTAAGGAACTAGAACAACCTCAAGGCTACACAAGATGCTAATCTAGGTACTGAAGAGTACAAGAGTATGGCATGATTTAATGATGAAGATGTTGCCAAGTGACGTTACCTATACACAAGTGAATAAACCACGAACACTAACATAAGTGTAGGAAAAGAATAACGGAAGCAAATATGTGGGACACGGGATCTATTTTGAGGTTCAACAAAGACACTAAGTCTTGCCACATGCATCTCTACTGAGTAGGCCAGAAAGTCCTAGTCTCTACCAACCATTTCCTTTCTCTAGCAACCACATATGAGCTAGAGGCTTATTCTTCTTCAATTCAAGCACAAGATTGTGGTGCTTCACTAGAGGTTGGGAGCTTCGCAGATGGATTGCAATCCTAAGAGAGCTCAGACACTCTCATCACTCGGTCTCACTCTCTATAAATATTGAATCTTCAAATAATTAATTTCAAGTACATGAATGATGCTCTAGCAGCCTTTGCCTTGTAATGCTCTAAATTATCTCTATTAAAGTGGCAAAAATTATCAAAGAGCAATGAAGGTTGTACAAATAGACAAACCCTAAAAATATAGTCGTTGGGATGAAATCATAGGTACAAAATTGTTTGGTACTTACTTCACCCATGAATGGAAATATGGTGACCTAAATCCCAAAAGGTAATTACTAACATTTAAACTATGATGCTTCCTTTACTTGTCCATCAGGTCATTTGGTGCTTGATGACTTTGAATCTCAATTCGATCATTGAGCCATCAGCTGATCATATGATTAAATGATTCTCTTCTTTACTTGCCATCAGTTTGTACTGTTAGTAAAAACTCATGTGTTTTATTCGTTGATTTCACTAGGACAATATTGTCATTTAATTCATAAAAATAGAAACATCCCACCACACTACATACGGTGAACACATCGAACAATACAATGATTTTTTTCTATTGTTGATGAACCTTTCACTTCAATTGATCACTAGATAACACAAAGATTATTCCATTTTACATTCATTATCGTGTGGTGCTTCATCATGCGGTGTCACCAAACATTCCCGCTAATTTAAATGTTGAATCTATATATAAGTTTTTCACCTCTATTTGTTCACTGTGTTCGACGATAGGTCCAACTGCATAGAAATAATATAGTGACATTTGAATCCTTGTAGCAATCACTTAAGGCTTAGTATAACAATTCTTGGATTTGTGGGGGTATTGGAGTGGATTGAGGGGATTGAGGGGGGTTTTGATGTGTTATGCATTTAAAACCACCCAATCCACTTAAGCACCAAATAATACAATGATTGCAATGAAGTTAATTCTTGTTTGTTGTACATTTCCATCTTCTTGGCTTCAACTTGCTTTGTGTCTTTGGGGCCTGCAAGCGACCACTTAAGCATATCTGAGACACTCTATCCTATCTAGATGAGGTCCGCCCAAATGGCAAACTCATTTAAGAAGCTAGGTATACCCTTCTATGATCTTCTTCAAAGGAGCCATATTTATGCATGTGCATGATGATGTTCTCTTAGATCCTTATGTATAAAAGTTTGCGTATGTAGGTCCTATGTAGCCCCTGTTCCTCTGAATAAATGTTGCTTCCAATATATTTACTTTTATATTAGTATAAAATATTGTAGCCGTCCCCTCCATAGTCCATTAGTCATATCTTAGATTCGGATACTATCCCTTCCACGTGTTATATAGCCAGAACTTACTGCACCCTACAAATGCATATGCTATTATCTTATAGTCCATATTTATTGCTACTATCTTTTCCTCCACAATTTGTTTTTCCTGCTCTTCGTTTTGCTTTGATAGTAAACAAACATTTGAGGTTTTGCTAACCGTAATCAATTGCAAGTTCGGATGTCGAACCGGTGGCTCTCAACAAAAAAGTTGTCTAGATTTTTTAATAAAAATATAAAACAATACGCGGGAATGGCAAGCCAAAGATGTGAGCGTCGGAGTGGTGTGCAGTTATAATAATGTATGGCCACCTAGGAGACGACGAGGTAGAGCACACCTTGTAGAAGCAAAATGTAGATGTATATAAGGTGCTAAGGGAAACGATCTGTTGCATCTTCTCGCAGGGGAGGCGATCAATGCAACACCGTCTCGATTAGACGCCCGTAACCAAACTCTCAGCCTTGCTTACATTCCTACGTTCTCACCGACACATGGATTTGTCATCACGGCCAAGGAAGCGAAATGCCTCACGAGGTCCACGCGCCTGCCACGTCACCTCAGGAGGGGAGGAGGAATGCCAGAACGGCGTTGCCTGCGCGCTCGGCTGGGCTCAACGCTGCCAGCGAAGAACACCATCTCCGACAGACATCGGCGGAGCCGTGTTTCTCCAAAGGAAAACAAAAAAACAAACAAAAACGCCGTGGAAAGGGCGGAAAAGGACGCGACTGCTTCTAGACGGGAGGGAAAGGCGTGGAACGCAACAGACAAATTAAATTAGTCGTAGAAGCCAAGCCCAGGAGATCCAGCAAGGCAGCTCCTCTTCTTCTTCGCCGCCGCGCCTCCCCGCAGCCCCCTCCCGCGAGGCCCCCCGCTCCAGCCGCACTCCTCGAAGCGGAGCTCGTCCGGCCCCGCACCCGCCCGCCCGCCCGCTACCTCCGCGGCCGCCGTTGGAGCAGGATGAGCTAGCCGCCGCCCGCCGCCCGCCGCCGGTGGTAGGTAAGCGCCCCTGAGCCTGGTCCTGGCCCTGTTCTGACGATTCTCGCAGCGGGGCAGGAGCCGGGAGGGGGGGAAGGGGAGCTCGCCCTCTCCTCTCGTCTCCCGTTGCGTTGCTCTGCCTCTGTTTCCAGAGGTCGCTGTCGGCCGCCCGCCCAGCCTGGGGACTCCTGGACCCGCGCAGCTTCGCTTCGGCAATCAGGTTGGTTCCCCGTCTTCGCTCAATTTCATCACATACGCCCGCTGCGCTCTTCCTCGGGGGGGGGGGCGCGGCAGCTTCTCGCATTGTTCCTAGCACCTGCTCAAATCCCTCGACCTGCTCGAATTCCTCGGTCGGGGGCGTGTACGGTCGTCGCAGGTGATGAGCGTCCTAGGCTGCTCCCGCGATGCGGTTGCAGCTGCATCAGCACCGCGATTTCGGCTTGGGTGTTGGCCTGCCTGATCTGCTCACCCTGTTTTGCTGACCCCCCTGTTCCCTGTCGCCGCGGCTGCAGGTTGGAGCGCCTCGATTTGGCACCAGAACTCGCACAATTGAAGCCTTTACTCTGTGTTCCATGGACCCCAAGTGAGGGGGCTAGGGTTTGGTGCGTGGCAGGAGTAGCTCCTGCTTCAGCAAAGGGGGGGCAAGGAGCGCCTTTTCTCGTTCGTTCCGGATCCTACCGGTTGTGGTTCGGGTGGCGTCAGCTGTTGTGGGGGGGCGCTAGTATGATGAGGCAGATATTTGGGAGGCGCAAGGCGCCCAAAACCGGAGAAAAGGACTTTGTTGGCGGGAGGAGCGCTTCCGCGTTCAACCAGCTGCCGGGCTCTGGAGTTTCTGCCGACCTGAGTGGCCAGCCGCCAGTTTTGTCGAGTACTGGGCACGGGTATGGGGGCGGTGACCGTATGGGGTTCCAAGACCCGAGGGTCAACCATACCGTGTTCTCTTCCGGCTTCCGGCCGTTGCCGGGCTTTAAGGATGTGCCAAACACAGAGAAACAGAACCTGCTCCTCCAGAAGCTGAGCATGTGCTGCACCATGTTTGACTTTACGGATCCGGCAAAGGACATAAAGGAGAAAGAAATAAAGAGGGTGATGATACTGGAGATTGTTGAGTATGTTAGGACTGCTAGCGGCAAGTTCCCTGAGATTGTTGTGGAGGCCATCACAAAAATGATCTCGGCAAACCTGTTCAGGACACTGACCTCCCCACCCAGGGAGAAGAAGGCGCTTCAAGCTTTTGATCTAGAAGAGGACGAACCATTCATGGACCCTGCGTGGCCACACCTGTGTGTTGTGTATGAGTTGCTCTTGACATTTATTCAGTCTCCAGAAAATGATGCTAAACTGGCTAAGAGATATGTGGACCATTCCTTCATTCTGAGGCTGCTTGAGCTCTTTGACTCTGAGGACCCTAGGGAGAGGGAGCTGCTTAAGACTGTGCTTCACCGTATCTACGGGAAGTTCATGGTGTATCGGCCGTTCATCCGGAAATCTATCAATAACGTATTCTACCAGTTCGTATATGAAACTGAGAAGCACAATGGAATAGCAGAGCTCTTGGAGATTTTCGGAAGTATCATCAATGGATTTGCTTTGCCACTCAAGGAGGAGCACAAACTGTTCCTTGTAAGGACCTTAATTCCACTTCACAAGCCAAGATGCGTTGCAATGTACCATCGGCAGCTGTCTTACTGCATTGTGCAGTTTGTTGAAAAAGATTGCAAGCTTGCGGATACTGTTATCAGGGGCCTCATAAAATATTGGCCTGTCACCAACAGCACAAAGGAGGTGCTGTTCTTGGCTGAGTTGGAAGAGATACTAGATACTACACAGCCTGCCGAGTTTCAAAAGTGTATGGTTCCTCTTTTCCACCAGATTGCTCACTGCTTGAACAGCTCTCACTTCCAGGTAATATTGTTGACCTTGTCTTTTATGAATGTTCCCTCTGCAACTTTTATTATCTGTTTCTCTTCTGCATGAACTGTTGGCTTGTTGTCTATCCTTTCCTTGTCAAAATTGGATTGTATATAGACTTCCCTGTTGATTTGTTTTAATAGTATTACATCCATTTCAGTTTTCACTAATAACCTATAAATTACAAATTTCAACTGTTATTGTGTTAATTCCCAATTTATTTTATGGCAGGTCTTTCTCTCAGCATTAAAAATGTATCTACTTCTATGTGCATAGAATTAACTCATTATTCTCTCTAGGTTTAATATCATTTTCTAGAGCTGTCAATGCAAAAAGTTGAACTTATTAGCAATTATAAATTTCTATTTACCATTGTCATGATCTTGAATTGCTAAGATTCCAAATGCAGAATGCTTGAGCCATTTTGGATTATTTATTACGGTCTAGTCAGTGTGTTACTGTATTTCTCACAGGAATATTGGCCTTTCTATCTGCATGAATTTGGGCTTGGTTATGTGTTCCTGAGATTTTAAATAAATATTTTCAGATGCTTAATCAGCACTCATGTTAGGCAGTCATTCCTTTGTCTCAATACTTTTGGAATTAGCTGTGTACATTCATAATGAAATCAGTTTTTTTTTTTTTAAAAAAAAAAAAAGGTAGCCACTTCATTGATTTCCCATACATCCTTCAACATGCAATCATGTCAGTATACCTACTCCTTAAAGATGGGTTCCCCCACATTTAGTGGCATGACTGCACAGTGCTGGCCCATATCTCAGAGATCTGAGACTTACCATAGAAAGCAAAAAAAAAAAAAAAAACTTTAGTTTTATAATGCTTACCTGTTCTTTGTTTGTTTCAGAATTCTGATCATCACTATCTCATGGCTTTTCTGTGTGCAACACTGCAACCTAGTTCACATAATAAGTATTTATTTTATATTTTAATTTAGATCTTAGTTTGTATTTGATGAGATAATGTATGCGCAGGGCAGTGCTATTGTATGTTTTCTTTTTGTGAACTCAAATTATTTGGCCTAGTGCAAATATTTATTATTCCGTACTATCTGTACTTTTCATTATCAGTCAATTGTGCAAAACACAAACACACGAGTGTGCTTGACATTTGAGTTTAACAGTTACTTCGCTTTGTGGAAAGTTGGGCTTAGTTGGTTGTTAATAGCTCAATATATGCACACCTTTCCATTTGCTCTAGATTTTGTTCTTTGAATGGCCTTTCAGTTTGGTACTGTTTAAACCAAAACCATCTAATTGGTGAACAAAGGGAAACAATTTAAGAGCTCCAGCAATTTAACAGCTAGATGTTATTCTGAAACATTTATACTCATATTGGTGTTAAATAGTGGCAAAAAAAGGTTGATATGTTTCTAGATTGTTTCTGTTTGGAACAATTGTTCAATAAATTAGTCATCATATATAATGGCAAGAAAAAGATGATAGGTCTCCATATTGTTTTTGTTTGGAACAAGTAGGCCAATAAATTAGTCTTCACATTGTTAGATTCCTTGTGTGGGAGCTTTCAGCACTGGGTATATCCTTTACTGTTAGGGTTCCAAAAAAACCGTTTTATGGAAGACATGGTTCATGAAGATGTTACATGATAGGTGAGTTTATTTCTTTAAGGTTAAAGGACAGTATAAGATCTATGAGAATTGTAGTGATGGGTTTTGAAAAAAAAAGGCATAAACGAAAGGCTTTGTTGAACCCTAAAAGGCTATCTCAGCTTGCTTGGGAACAAAAGGCTTTGTTGAATGTGCCATCAAGTAGCATCCATTTGAGTAATTCATTTGAAGTTCAGGGATAAATTACTGCAAATGATGAAAGCAAACTCTAGCTGCATATAAGCTCATAAATGTTCTTCATTTTGTTTGTGTGAACTATGAACTGTATACGAAACCCTTAAATACTCTGCATGATCATGATAAAATAGGTATTTACCTAAATGAAGAATAGGGAAAAAAATCACACGGCACCTAAATCTATATATGTGACACCTCTATCTGGAATTTGCTATATTTATTTTGGCAATCTGATCGTTGCATCGTCTAATTTACTATTTTTGGGTTTCCTATCCCTTTTACTAAAATAATTACTGCCTTGTTGAGCATTCTGCGATCTTTCCTACAACTTGTATTTGACTCTACAATAGCCAGTTTCTGAAAAGATACTTAATTTTGTTTGATCCAAAATTGTTGTATTTATAAGGTTATATTGAAATTTGATTCTTATCACGAGGTGGGGGTACAATGATGGGTTGGGAATACTTTTTAGAAAAGTCATGTATAACTGAATTTGAATGGTGATATTAACTGCAGCATGTACTTGTGTCTCTCCAGGATTGTTAATATATATAATGTATATTTATTCAGAGACATGATTTATTTCTCTATTGCTATATATGCCACATTCATTGCTAAAATTTAAATCTGTATGCTTTCACTTAAAGGGGATAATGGGGCTTGCCCTTGATACCCAACATTTATATAGTTTACAATTACCATTGCCTTTGTATTCTGCTGTGATAATTGCATATTTATCTATAGTAATGTGCTTATGCTCTCTTTAGGTTGCTGAGAGAGTATTGTTTTTATGGAACAACAATACCATAGATGATCTTATTAAGCAAAACTGTAAGGTAATCCTGCCTATCATCTTCCCTGCATTGGAGAAGAATATAAATGAGCACTGGAATCAAGCGGTGCAAAGCCTCAGTATGAGTGTCCGAAAGTTATTCTCCGATCGTGACCCTGAACTATTTGATGAATGTTTGCGGAAATATGAGGAGGACAAAGTCAGGGAGAAGGAGCTTAAACTGAAGCAAGAGTTGGCATGGAAACGTCTAGATGAGATTGCATCAGCAAAAGTCACAAGTGGTGAGGCTGTCCTAGTCTCTCCAACCTTGCCTCGTCAACTATCAGCTGTGTAGGAACTTACATGAATGGTAAGCAAAGTTTGACTGTCTTTTGTTCAGTTGATTCCATTATTGTTAAGCTCCTGCTGTTTGGATAATGCTTGGATGTACCCTTGGTACTTCTAGGTCCGTGCAGAGCCGTCAGACATTGTACAGGATTGGGTTGTAGATAAAAGGGGGTATATGAAGCCACCACCAAGGCAGGTGTGCGAAATTGAGGAAAGAGATATTTGAAGCCAATCGTGCATCATCTCTGTAAATCCCATGCCATGGCTTCTTTTGGTTCTGGTGGTTAGTTTTGCTTCTGCTTTTTTTGTAGTTTATTGTCTGGAGAATGGATAGTGGTTCTTTTCCCCGTATCATGGAAAATGGAGAGAGCGGTTAAAGGGAATGCAGCTTCGGTTCAATGTTCGTATGGCGGCTTAAATGATAATAGACCCTTAAGTTTTCCTTTCGCATATACTAGTTGCTGTAGATTTTTCATGTTTAGAAATGCAAGCGAATCATACCGTATCCATGAGAATGCTGCATAGGAGCCGGGTGCAGTTCATCCTGACAGATGGTACAATTTCGCACTGTGGTTTGGAGGTTAGAACGTGTCCAAACGAACGCCCGTTTGTGAGAGCTGATGGTAATTAGTGAGGTACTTTTGGGTTCCTCGTGCGCTTATTTCGTGTATCGACGCGTGGAAACGCGATCCATGGTTCTCGTGCGCTTGTTCCACCCAGCATAGTTGCATTGGGCATAGGAAACGAGACATACATTCCATTTGATTAAATTAAACTAATACCTACTTTGGCAACTCAAACAAGCATAGTTCCATTGGGCATAAGAAACGAGACATACATTCCATTTCACTAAAGTGAACTAATACCTAGTTTGGCAACTCTTGGATTAGAAGTAATAGAAGGATTATGTGAACTTAAATCCAAAACAGATTAAAATCTCTCTAAATCCACTTCAATACACTCTAATTCAAGAATTGCCAAACTAGATCTTTGATGGTTTCTATCCCTACATAGTACCAAAAGTTTAGGTGTAACCAATCTTTCTTGTGTAGTTATGCAATCAATAAATTTCATCCCTTTAAGTGTGTGATGAATGGATCAAACGAGAGTCGAGTTAGGGGCGGTGTACTAGGAAAAAAGTAGGTACATGAGATTTGTTGATTGTAAGAATGCAAAGAAAAGCATGAACCACCAAGTTCTCCCAAGTTACATAGAAGTTTCTCTCCACCAATCTATTTGTAGGATCATTGGTGTGTTCAAACCCAAAAAGGGAAAATGTGTGAATTATGTCGGTAGTTGCTTTCTAAGCTTATAGTTCAATTTAGTGTTTAAGATAAATTTAGAATGTCATACTAAGGTTTATCTGTGTGATTCTTTAATTACCAAAAAACTTGCAACCTATAGTCAAATCTAACTGGCAAAGCTAAAGGCACAAAAGAATAAATCCCCTTTAAAACATGGGATTTTTTTTACTGAAACTTTTGTACGATTCTTGTGCATTCTCTGCATTCCAAAATGGGGTCTAAATGGAAGACTTAAATGTGGTAACTAAAGAGATAACGTAAGGGGATACAAACTTTTGAGAAGAAATTAAGTTATTCTAACAACTCATACGTCTATATATGTTGCCTCGCTACCAAAGGCAATTGAGCCAAGTACCGAGTCTCTTCTATTTGCCATATTGCTCTAGCCTAGGAGAGACTATTAGGGCATGAACGTTGCCAGGTTTACCCTAGACATATCTCTGGTCATCAGAACAAAGGACGAACAACAACCTCGATGTTGGAAGAGAACTAGTGTAAAATGAGGCAAAAAGTGTATTGACTGGAGCGATTAAATTCCTCAGTCAACTGTGTCCCTTTATATATAGGGTGGGACCTTTTTTCCCTATGGCTAGAGTGTACGTACATTATGAAACGCTCTTAAAACTGACCTAATCTGAATTTACCAATGAAAACGAGATCCTCCAAATTTCTAGCACGTGGAAACTTTCCAAATTTCCTCATCTGAGCTCCAAACTTGATGATCTATATACGTGTTTCGCTCGTCTCTATGAGGGCTACATCATGGTGTTGTCCAATTGATCATATTTGAGTCCATCCCAAAGCTGGACTCTCCAGGTTTAGGAAACTGGATCCACCGTTTTCACCTATATAGCGTGGCATTGTCAATTTTGCTCTCTAACATATGCCTACTTATTTTTTTTGGCAAAACATGGTTGCCAAAAAAACATTCTTCTGGATCTATTGTCTAATGCATGGGGATGGTTTCTTAATTATTCATCGGTCATATTTTGCTCCATCCACAACAAAGAGTATGAACAACCAAAATAAGCTACAGATGAACAAGACGAATGCAAGAATAGAGTGATCTCTAGATTCTAATAAGTATGTATTTGGTTTTAAAAAAATCAACAACATCGAGATGCATAAAAATTTAGTATAAAACTTCCAGGATATAAAGATCCATTAATTTTGATGATTATGTGCAAGCCTTTGGTTTAGTGGTCGTTGCTTGAAGCTTCTCTTTTTTTTTAGCCTCTTTGCACCATTTGCTTGAATATCATCTTGTTGACCTTAATAGATACTTTACTTGCATTGGTAACTCATACCAAGCTCTTGTGCACCAAGTGGTAGTGATGCTACCATCATTCCTACGTCCTGGAATCTGGGTAGTGATTTCGGGAAGTGAAATCTGGTAGTGATATGATGTCCAAATCAAGTCATCAACGTATAACCAAATTGCAAATGCCACTACAAGTTGTTTTGCTGGTCGAACTGCCCTGTTATTATCACCCAAATAAGTAAACACAAAATACCTTCTTCAACATATCCATGTTGTTTTTTGGGTTGTACGCCATGCACACGCACTTAGTCGCAGACCAAGCCTCATGAAGTACCACTCAGGTGAAGTAAACCGTCCAAAAGGAGCTGCCCCTTTTGCAAGTGTTACTCCACGGAGATCTCCCTTCTAACCAAGCTTATCCACACTAATCGGGACAAGTTCATGGAACTCTTCTCTGGCCTTCTTGGACAAAACAACAAATACACACTCCATCACTATTTCCTTTTTCAGTAAACGTATCATGGATTACTCACCCGGCTAGTATAAATACCACCAATCTTGGCCATGCATGGCCACAGCGTACTCCAACGCAAACTACCAGTTGATCACACACACTGCACAAACAGATCGTCAAATACATACAAAGTCCAAATCGCCAAAACTCGACGTACAGCAATGGACGTAGCCTGCTGGTTCGTGGTCGCGTTCGCCGTGGCGGCAGCGGCTGCCGGCGGTGTCGCGCCGTGCGCGGCCCAGAACACGGCGCAGGACTTCGTGAGCCTGCACGACTCGCCGCGCGTGTCCGTGGGCGTCGGCAACGTGACGTGGAACAGCACGGTGGCGGCGTACGCGCAGAGCTACGCGGACCAGCGCGCCGGCGACTGCCTGCTGGCGCACTCCGGCGGCCCCTACGGCGAGAACCTGTTCTGGGGCTCGGCGGGGTACGCCTGGGCGGCGGCGGACGCCGTGGGCTCCTGGGTGGCGGAGAAGCAGTACTACAACCACGCCACCAACACCTGCTCGGCGCCGCCGGGGCGCTCGTGCGGGCACTACACGCAGGTGGTGTGGCGCGCCTCCACCGCCGTCGGCTGCGCCCGCGTCGTCTGCAGCAACAACGCCGGCGTCTTCATCATCTGCAACTACTACCCGCCGGGCAACATCGTCGGACACAGCCCTTACTAGCTAGCCAAGCTATGTGGACACCCACGAGCACCAGGGCGCCGCACATGTGTGTTAATTATATGTTCGCTCCGATCGACCAACATCGTCGCTGTGAAATTAATTTGTCTATGATGTCATTAATAGTATGTATCAGTAAAATTACGTGGATCTGTGAGACATATATATCAGTCATTGTGTGCGAGTTTGAAGCATGTCGGCAGGATCGGACAATGACTTGTCCATTTTCTATCATATTCAAAGAGTTATATATGAGGTGACAAACTGACCAACAAAACTGACGATTCATATATCAAAAATTTACGAATTGACAAACGAAGTTTACAATCTGATATTAGAATATTATCTTGACCAGTACTCCATATTATTAATTCTATTAAGTAACACAAAAGTTGGCAATATCACATATCAATTATCACAAATTTGACAATGTCACATTTGGATACACACAAAAATTGACAAGGTAGCACATATGGGCCACCTTTTCGCCCATCACTACGAAGTTTTCACCCAGTGAGGCATGCACGGTAGCCCAAAAATTTCTAGAAGAAACTCGTACTACCACGCTTAGCTCTAGAAATGAACTGGAAGAAAGATATTTGTGAAAAAAATAAATAATACCAAAGGTGGACCCCCAAAATGTAGGGACATGGGTGTTGGAGCTTATGATGACCCTCATTACCAATTTTGATGCCCCTAGCACGTTGTTCAAAATTTTTATGGCTATTGTACGCCTTTTCTGCCATATAAATGCCTTTGTGGTGAATTATTTGCGAAAAAAAATCAATGACATCAATGTGTGATACCTCTGCTATCCCTAGGATCATTCCATTGCATTTTCATGTGCATCATGCCATTTTATGTGCATTCGTAATGGTTTAGTGTGTTTGAATGTCCAAATTGAATGAACTAGTTAAAATATAAAACCTAGAAATGTTGCGGTGATAACTCAAAAATTAAGAATGAACAAGCAAAACTTGTAGGGAATGAAATTCATGACAAATTTGCTATAGGATATTTTCTCTGAAAGTGCATGGTTTGGAAACTACATGGTAAACAAGTTAGGGGCACATTTGTGTTTAATTCACCTTTTCACTAAACTTTCAATGTTTACTATGTGATACTAATATTTAATATGGAAACTTTATATACAAAATTTTAGCGTCAAAAATTTTGAACAGCTTTGCTATTTTGAAATGTTCAAATTTTTGGAAAGTCTTATATTTTGAATTAAAGAGGAACCAAACCGATTATTAAAAACGGTGAAACGAGTTTGTCTACCCAACAATCGATTGTTGGAGGCCCATCTAACACTCAATTTTTAGAACATCAGATCTCAAGATAGATGGCTTTCACCCCCCCCCCCCCCCCGTCTTTACTTTACCCCACGCCTTCCCGCGACCCCGCCTCCTTCACTTGAGCTCGCAATCGTCACCACTCTAGGCCGTGCACCTCGTTGCCTCCCCCGCGGCGCCTCCTCGTCGCTCGCCTCTGACTCCTCCCTATCCCCTGGCGCCTCCCCTCACCGTGATGCCCCCGCCCCTCCCTCTGACCGTGTCCCTGGCGACTACCGCTGCAGGTGTTGCCCCTCCCACCCTAACCCAGGTTCGCTGAGGTCGGCAACGGAGGTAGCATCCTCCCCCCCCACGCCGTTGTGCCCGCTCCGCCGCCCTATCGTGTCTCCAATGGCTACCGCCACCTGATCTGTCGCCGCCGCCCCACCCACGCAAACCCGGCTTCGCCTGGGTGGGCAATGGAGGGGTGTCGATTCTCCCGCCATCGGCACCGCCCAACCGCCATCCTCCACCATCCGCGGCTAGCAACTACCGCCCCCTCACCACCTATGCCGGGCCTCTAGCCTCTTCGGTCATCTCCTCGATGTCAGGAGATCACAGGTAACTCCTCCATCCCCAACCCCAAACTCTAACCCCCACCCCGAACCCCTGACCCCGCCGGCCAGAATTGGGGAAGAAGGGCTACGTGGCGTTCTTGGATTGATTGAAAAATTTGAGTGTTGGGTTGCTCTAAAACAATCAATTGATGTTTAGCATTTCTCAAAAGGAAAACAAAAGGTACAACTTACAGCTAATAGCTATCACCTGACAAGGTCCAAAACAGCTTAGGAGATAAAAAAAGGAGAGAAAAATCTAAGAGACAAGGAAAATCAAGCTACCAGTTCTAGCCATGAAACTATCCCATGGAAATAGGTGCTCTTAGCTCGATGTAGCAACAAGGCCAAGGCGAAGTTAACTCTAAAATTTGATCTACACTTGTTTACTGAAGAGGCCATATTTCGGAAGATTTTCCCATTTCTTTCTTTCCAGATTTTTCCAACATAGAATAATGATCAATTCCATGAAGAAGGGAACATCCAGTTGAGTCCTGAGGAGTTCCAGAACTGTAAATGATTCGTTTGCCGGGTCAAATTGGGTCTTTAGAAAATTCCGCAAGCTTGAGCGAAGGGCGGTGTAGAGTTTCTTCCTAATCCGTATTGCAGAGAGAGAACGCGAGAGTAACTTGGCAGGGTCATTTGGTTTCGATGAAGGATGTTTCTTACTTGTACTAAGACGATCTTGTAAGAGGAGCCAGAAATTAAAGGCCTTCTGTTTGTTTTCACAGGAGATTTTCTATAACCACTTGAAGGCTGGATGAACCGTTCTATGACCTGTCAAGTACGTATTTATATGCTTTTGATACGGTGAAGGTGGCGTTTCCCCACATATATGTCCATTCATCGGCATTGTTTGTCAAGTCTAATTGTTGTAATTCCTCTTGTAACTCTTGTAATTGAATAAAGTCTTCCTGAGGGACATGCAAATGGAATAGTTGGGTAATTTCTCTTTGGCACGCCTGCCAGATATTGAATCTGGGTAGTGCTGACCTTTGATTTTTCCTCCCCATAGATCTTCCCAAAGGTAGCATGTCAGAGACTCAGAGTCAGACCACTATATGTACCCACCTTTGATATGCTCTTGAATTTGTCTACCAGCTTAAGAATATATATCTCTCTCCGCCAAAAGGAACCAAGCTACCCCATTTTTGTGTGGCTAATATAATAACTGCCGGTCAAGTCTTATCTTACTATTATTAATTGAAGGCTCTTTTTTAGTCTCCACGTTAATTCTCACCAAAAGCGCTAGAAAAAAAGATAAATTCTAGAAATTCTCACGAAAATCAGAAACATTCGGCCATCGATCCGCTAACATCATTGATAATAGCCATTGGATTTATATCCTAAAATAACCCTCAATAGCTACTTTAAAATTATCCACTTATGCCATCAATTAATGAATCCCAATACTATCTCTAGGTTCAGATGATATATCTAAACGAGATTGCCGTGCAGATTGCCCTAGCCACATCACATCGACGCCAGGCCGCCATGACCTTGCTCCAGAGTCACGTCGTCGTACATGTGGCTCGGTCCTAGCCGTCGCGCATGTTAGTTTATGGTTAATCTACCAAGTTGCGCCGCGTGCCTGCCCCAATCATTGACTCGATCACCGTTCATGCAAGGTCACAAATCCCTACCCACATCGTGATTTCCTGCACAACCCTAAACCAGTAAAGTGCCTATTTATCTCATATACTCCTACTGGATTACAGACAGCAGATGGTATAGCTTCTTCTACTGCGTAGGTTGTAGGAGTGGGATATGGCTGGGCGTGGGCGGAGAGAACGATGGCGTGGTGGCGCCGTGCTGCCGCACGGCGAGGAAGACAGAGGCAAGGAGTCAATCTCTTCTTTAGATTGATCTTTGCTTAACCCTAATCCAATACAATTACTAGCTATATATAGTTCGATGGCTAACAGCCCACACGTGATGTTTCATGCGACTAAGCCTGACTAAGCCCATATAACAAAGCCCAAATATTCTACTTCTATTATTACTCGGCCGCCTGGTCCTGGACTCGCTGGGCACCTTCTTGCTGACCTCCCAGCTGCTTCTTCTTGCGCTTGTATACTCGTCCCGTCATAACAGCAGAATACACCATACACTCCATCATTTATCTATGGAACACAGTAGGCCCCATGGAAAACCAGAAAGTCCAAGTCCATGTAAGTGATAATTCAAGACTCGACTGATCATGCAATTTAGCAACTGTCTTATTGGTTCTGCATGCCATTGCCTCTATAGTTCATCTAATTATCATTGGTAATGTCCAGTGTACGTAGTAGATGACACAATTCCTATACTATAGAAGATTATTCGTACTTCATACAGGAATTAATTTTAAAATACTTACTGTCATGCATATACCAAATTTTACAGGCTCCGTTCCATTCAGCAGGAGGAGCGATTTATTTTCTGCTAAACAGTGACACGTTGGGAATCGTGAACTTTACCACCATCGATTTTAAATCGGATGTCTCTAGAGGCATCACACAACTGTTTTGTATCTGGCTTCTGCTAGCTATCTGCTGAAAAGAACGGTACCTAATAGCAAGGCAAGCACACGAATCACTAACCAATAGTAAGCATCATGCTTCAAAAAAATTGTATATCTCGGTCATTGATTTTCTCAGCATTGTTGTCTGTTTTGCATTGCGGATCAATTTACACCATTTTCCTATCATGCATTAAATTATGGCTCATAACAGTATTAAACATGAATATCTAATTGCTGAAGAAATCAATCAACGAGGAAATATAGGTTACGATAGAAAAAGAATTAATAAGTTAGTAACTTGGCTTCATACAACCATCCTCTATAATTAATTAAATTACTTACAAGTTACAATACATTACTATATGTGAGAAAACACACTTGGTAGATTGAATTTCTCGCAATAATCAAACATCTGGCTACAAATTCGGTAGATTGAAATATTCACAGTCATTAGATCTATCTCATTTTGTAAATAGTTAGCCGCATCTGCTATTGTGAGAAAAAGTAAACTCTAAATTGACATCTAAATTACTATGCTATTATAAAAGATAATATAAAATAACCTCCTAAATTTATATCTAAATTATTATAGGTAATCTAAAAGCACCTTTAAACATATATCAAAATTACCCACCTTTTAACACGTCTCCTAAGAGTATAACCCGTGCGAGAGCACGGGTTGATGGGCTAGTGGTAGTCAAACAAAATAT
Source organism: Paspalum vaginatum (assembly GCA_030272315.1). Classification (NCBI taxonomy): domain Eukaryota; kingdom Viridiplantae; phylum Streptophyta; class Magnoliopsida; order Poales; family Poaceae; genus Paspalum; species Paspalum vaginatum. The sequence continues at coordinate 37,334,306 of CM059013.1, read as the reverse complement.
GGCTACTGATGTGAAACGAAGAGACTAAACTATTACAGGTTGCAAATTTGTGTCCCGAGACCAGCCATCTTTAAACTTAATCATTGTTAAACAGAGAGTTGTGGTCTCAGCAGAATCTAACTTAGAAGATGGAGCCCTCACGTTAGGTGAGCATAGATCGGAGCAGGAGAGCAGGTTCCCTGAATCTGCGCGTATATTACTCCCTATTTGCTAAAGATAGCTAAAGATGGGCTGTTAGATGCATGAATGAGTCTAACTGCGTACGTAGCGAAATGACGTGATACTGGGTACGTATGACGTATGACAACAACTGCTGCCATGCTTTCCTAGCTGTGTCATATTAATAGCATTGTTGGAAATACTTTTACTAGCAGTTTATCCATGAATTAGTGAATCTTAGCCTCATATAACATGTACGGAGTATATACATACTCCTACACGTTTAAGGGAAATAGTAACAACATGCATTAACGCCTAAACAAGCATATTTTTGGTAGGCTGTTTTGTTGTGGTAGATCGAACCAATATCAAAAAAAAAAAAAAAAAGGAAACGCTTAGCGCAGGGCGTCCGATGCTGGACGCAAATATCGGACGCGGGCCCATGCAAGTTCACGATTTTTGTGATGTTGAAATTAGTATTTTTTTCGGTGTTGAAGATATCCATTTCAAATGTTGCACCGAATGTTGCATAGTTTCTCTTGAATCTAGATGAACGTGATGAATTTTTTATTCGATTCGTGGGATGTCACGATAGTTGAATCTGAGTATTGTATATACTTTTTTCGATGTTAAAGATATGCATTTCTAGTATTACGTGAATCTTTCCATTGTTTTTTCATGTTGTGTGAAACATAAACTAATGTTGTCATAGGATTTTTTTTCTCTTAAATCGGATGGAGGCGGTGATTTTATAATCCTAGTATCGATGTTTCGAAAGTTGATTTTTAATGTTGTGTATACTATTTTTTGACGTTGAGGTTACATATTTCCGATATTTCACAGATTGTCCGACGGGCAGCGCCCGGATCAAACAGTCCAGGCGCTAGCAGCGCCGTGGCCAGACCGCTTGAAACGAAACCCTGCCCATGGTATACATCATATGTGGTTTTATCAACACATTGGTACTATAGATTGCGTGTCTCAAGCCATCGGTATAATGGATTCGCTAGCACAAAAAGACATCACAAATTCATAGCCTCCAAGTTTATCCAGAGGATGTCATTAAGAAAATTTTACAAGGGGGCATACAGTAGTACATTATTATACAGTTTTTCTAAAGAAGTACACGGTATTATCTGATACATGTTCCTGTTTAGCAGGAACTAATTGGGCATGGTTTATTGCATCATTCAAATTTCAACTGTCGTCTTACAATTCACAATAATTATGGTGTGCTCGGAGATATTATACTTTAAGGTTTTAATTTCATCACCCCTGCTGCTGCAGATGACTTGTTGTTTTGTTAGGAATTAAGCCACATGTGCAGGATCATAAGCATCAAGGGTCTTGTCGTAGTTCTCAATGTCTTTGATCAGATGAATGACGTTATCCCTGGCAAACCCGCCGCATCCGGCCCTCTGGTATTGCTGCCCGCTCTCATCTGTCTCCACGCACCCAATCCTTTGGATAAACTCCAAGAGCAAGGTTGGCCTGCATTTATAACATGTTTATTTGTTGATCTTGTCAGTTTATTATGATATAACTATAGGTGTACAGAGTCTAAAGATTATAAGTCAGCTTGCAAATTAAGGAGAGATTGTTGCCTGTCTCCGGCTGCCTTGCTGAAGATTTGGAGCACGACCCCGCCATTATCATCCCTATCCACGCGCACGCCGAGTTCTTGGCACTCCATGATCTGTTCCTCCGACAGCACGTCCCCGGCGAGCTGCCTCACACCGTCATAGTAGCTGGGCGGCGGCGGCGGCAGGAGCTCAAAGCCGCCCATGGAGGACCGGGCACGGATCTGCCTCAGCGCGCCGAGCAGGTCGTCGCTGGCCATGGCCAGGTGCTGCACGCCGGGGCCGCCGTGGTGGTCCAGGAACGTCTGCACCTGGCTCCGGCGCTTGGTGCCGTGCACCGGCTCCAGGAGCGTGAGGAGCACGTTCTCGGAGCTGTTGGCGAGCACCACGACGTTCAGCGCGCTCTCGGCCGTGCCCACGTCGTCCCCCTTGAACTTGGAGAACTCGTGGAAGCCCGTGAACCCGGCGATGTAGGCGGCGACGGGAGCCAGGTCCGGGACGCCGCCGACGCCGTGGTCGAAGTGGCTGAGTCCGAAGTCTGGAGACGCCGGGCTCGCGACGCTCTCGAACCCGGGCAGGAAGGGCACGTCCATGCCGTCCGGGTAGCTCACGAAACGGAGCACGGCGTCGCCGTAGAGCTCCACCTCCGCGAACACGAAGCCGTGGCCGAGGTCGGCGGGCGCGAAGGCCGGGCGCGCGCCGGCGTCGACGCTGGCGCGGAAGGCCTCTGCGGCGTCCGCGACGCGCACCGCGACGGCGCGCACCGCGAGGCCGTAGTCGGCGGCGAAACGGCGCGCGGCGTCCGCGGAGAATGAGGGGATCATGGGCGACGCGGCGTCGGCGGCGGCGGCGCAGCCCCGCGCGTACGGGGCGCTGAAGAGGAACGCGAGGGACCCCGTGCGCGAGCGCAGCAGGCGGGAGGCGTGCGCGGTGTTGCCCGTGGTGATGTCGGACTGCGCGGCGAGTGGCACGCCGAGCGCGAAGGAGAAACGTCCGGCCGCGGAGGCGGCGTCGGCGCACCAGAACTCGACGTGGTGGAAGTCGATCACATGGAAGCTGTCGGCGGAGGCGGCCGCCGCCTGCTCCGCGCCGGCCGTGGGGTTGTGCATTGTCTTCGTTGCCGCCTGCAGGAGAGCTGGGAGTTGTCGGGGAACAGCCGTTCGAAGCGGCGATTGTGGGGTGCACCGTGATCGCATGTAGGAGAGCTTAGAGTTTGCTGCGTGGACATGATGGAAAGTCGGCGAGGAGGCCAGAGCCAGGTGGGCGTGGGTGTTCATTGGTGTTACCCGTGCAAGTACAGTTGAACTTGTTGTGTGTTGTAGCCTTAGGGTCTTATGGCTCATCGGCCGGCTGCATCCAAATGACACACTTATATAGGCAACAATGCAAGAAGACGCTGACGGTGGCTGCCGGCCACCGAGAAAAAAGAATGTAGCTGATGAGATGGCGGCATCGACGACGGCATCAAAGTTTTGGGTGCAACTGGGGGTCTGGGGCCGTTCTCTTCACACCTCGCTGATGTACGCCATACTATCATCGGTGACACTGTGCAAAACGGGTGCACAATGAGAGCCGTTTCTGGCTCGGCTTGTGTGCTAATGTTGATCTAGAGATATATCTATTTGGGGCTCTTGTGCTGTTACGCTGTTTTGGAGGTCAACAGTGATTTTACCCCTGTTGGTGATTTTGCCCCCAACTTTTCAAACTGGAGAATGAGTTTGCCACTACTCCATTAAATGGACTTGACGGTGTATGGAAAGATAACATTGTCCATGCGATTTTGCCCCTCGTATTCTAAGGGCATTTGTAATTTTAGGTGCTATTTGGTTCAACGGTGGTAAGTGGAAATGGTAATGTGGAATCAGCTATTAGTGCTATGTTAATAGTACTCACTTCGTCTCAAATTGCAAAGGTTGTAGTAGCCCTCTTTTTACCTATGCACATTTATATAATATTTACTCCTCTTCAGTCACTTGATATTTGTTAATCCATCAGTCAAATTGTTTTTATGTGTTTTGTATTTGTTTTGTTAAATTACAACATATATATACAAAATTACGATATATTGTTGCACCGTAATTTTTTGTGCTGTGTTATGCAATTTTGACAGTGACTGATGCATTGAATTTTATCAGTCATCTATGCGGTGGTATTAAATGTGGCTGATATATTGATTCCTTCGGTCATCATAGAATACCGTTAGATGAATATCGGATGGTTATAAAAATGTGATAGATGGAAACTTAAATATCAGTCATCTGATAAGAAGACATACCCCATTTATATTGATATTGATGAATCTAAACACATACCGAACAATTACGCCATGGACAAAGCAGCCACCTGTTTCAAACAGTACCGCACAAGGATTTCATGCTAGAAATCCATACCGAGTCCTTCATCAAATCATGTCACCATCGGCCAGGGGCGCCGTCCAGCATCGTCCATGGCTCCGTGCGTTCGCTGACTCCTCAAAGGAGTAAGGGAGAGGTCGAGCTTGCCATGCACATGCAGTGGGGATCAGATGCAGAGCTCTATGCGGGCACAGGCGGTGGCTTCACGGCGGAGACATGCACGAGGACGACGGACAGGGAGGGGGCAGTGAAGTGAGAAGCGAGTCACGCGGGGGGAGATGGGAGATGGAGCGTTGCGGCCTTGCAGTTGCAGGATCGGGTAACGATGGGTGTGGGGGGCGCTATTGAGATTGTATTGCTCGGTCGGTATCAGATAGCACCGTGATCAATTGAATGCCGCTTTAAACTGAAAACAGTGCAAATAAGCCGACTATTTTTTCACAAAATTTGTATTACCAGTGTAGCCGCTAAAAATAAAAAAAATACATCTGCTACATAAGAAACTGCTACATCATTTCATAGTACTCTTCTCTCTTGTCAAGGCTGAACTCATCAAGCAGAAAAGCACCAACACTTAATATAGCAGAAAAGGACCTTGCTGGCTCATCAAAAAGAGTTGAGTTCATAGAGCTATCCAACCCACCATGGGGGCCTCCGGGTTGAGGTGTTGCTAGAATCTGCATCCCGAGTCAGAAGAGCAAATGCTTTGTGACTCGGTAGGCAGGGAGGTGGTACCAAAGAGGTCAGCAGTGGGCTCTCTGCCGACGGCGCTGATGCTCGGCAACGGCAAAGACGTAGGCTGATGGCTCTCCGCTCGCAGTATCGGCGTGTCGCACACCTCGTCACCCTGACCCTCCCATGGAGAAGGCTGCAAGCGACACTGCGTGTGCACGCAAGTACGCCGCCGCTGGCTTGCTGCCACGCGCCGCCGTTGCCTGCGTACTACGACCCTAACTCCGCGTAGATGCCGACACCTAGGCTGCGCCGACGCGCTGCGTCCACCAGAGAAAGCGAGCTCCCACGCGCACGTGTCCCCGCGCGGCTGCGCCTACTCACCTCGCACGGGCACTGTCCCGCACCTCACTCCTGCTCGCCAGAGATGGCCCACGCCACCTCTAGGAGTTCGAGTACGGTGGAGACACTGGAAGACATGGGAGGAGCTTGTCTCCTTTAGGACGAGGGGTCACAACTCACATGTCCATTCACCCCATCATCAAAAGTGTTCCTATTTTCTTTTAGTTATTTAAACTGCACCTAACACTGTTAGAAGGAGGGATAAACAGTGTGTTCATTTTCAAAATGTAGCAGTGAAATCACAAAGTTTCAAAAACAGAGGTAAAATCACAATTGGAGTTGCTAGTATTAGGGGCACACCAATCTCCCTGTCTATTTTAATACGGAGATTTTTATTTTATAGAAGTATATGTCCATCACAAGAGATTACGCATTTATGATCAGAAAAACTCACAAATATGGGGTTTTTCATAACAACGCAATTTTGTATGCTAAGTGACGAAAAACCTGTCATCATAGAAGAAGGTATGTCTCTACCCACCTTCTTGGATGCAACAACGCAATTTGTGACAATCATGCTATCATCACAAAAATATGACACTGTGAATCGTCATAAGAAATGCCACAAACTATCGTATAGGGTATTTCCGCATAAATGATGACATGGATTTCTATGTGGTAGTCGACTTGGCCGATGACATGGCACACATAAATTTAATGGTCATCAACTTGATTTGGGCTAATTTTGTGCAGTTCTATTATATTATTTACCTTAGACCATTTTAAACCTAGTTTGGGTTTAATTTTATTTGGTTGGAAAAGTACCCACTTGTACTAGGAGATACCTCTCCTATTGATTTTTTTTTATCAGCTGTTATTAAAATATAGACTTTAGTGAATTGAAAAAAATATGGATATCGTGTGCTACCTCTTTTTTGGACAACCTATTTTTAAACTACTGGATCTAGCTCAATGAACAGCTCTCAATTTTTCCAACCACACAGTAAAACTTGTATAATTTTACTTAGCCCATGCTCATTCCAGTTTAATAGAGAAATAAGAACTGCAGAGAGGTGTCTTTAGGCATTGGTAGACTTGGACAATGAACTCCATTTGTTCTCACTTCGCTGCAAATTTGGCCACGATCGAAGCTAGAACATTTTTCTGAATAAAACTGATAAAATAGATTTTGGTAGATATGTTTAAAAAAAGTTTGCCATTTCTTCTTACAACCCATAATGCCCACAAGAGAGCCACTGCCCCTGGGGAAACCCTGTTTTGCCAGATGACATATGATGATATGTGCTGCAGTGTGGTGAAATGTCAAAACCCATATGTATATATCGTCACCACAAAAATTAGATAAACATAATTAAGGAAGAAGGTTGTGCATTATTACAAAAACAACGGAATTTATTACTCTTCCAATTTTTTCTCTCAAAATTCCTCTTCTTAGGTTTTATTTGGGAGCGCTCCACTCTAACTAATTGACCTCCAGTTAAAAAAAATCCTCCAGGTTCGTATGCTTCATACCACATGACTATGCCATCTGCCCATATGGGCACCTGGGATTCAGTTTAACTAATTCAAGTTAACGTGGTATACTTTTTAGGACTTGATGACTTTTGTTGACGCTTTTTTTTGGCTAAATACTAAAATAATGGACTTGAGAAGACCCTATGTATAGAGCTTGGTTATTTGCAATATATTGATTACTTTTTCCAAGCTTGCAGGAAATTATTTTGTTGGCCAAATACTAAAATAATAGACTTGAGAAGACTTGTGATTAGAGCTTGGTAGGAATAATGTTAGATTTTAGCATCTATTATAAAATCATTAATTATTATAAAGTAGCTTTCACGCTGAGCTACATCACCTACAAGACCATGTATGTTAGATTTTAGCATCTATTTGATTATGTCCGCTCGTATAGCTATCATCAACTAGACATGGTTGAAGAGAGTAAGAGACTAATTGGGCATAACCATTATGCAAACAAATTATTGTCATTACGTCAGATGAGGTATTTCTACCACCACCGCGTACATTTATTACCTAGCAGGCAGAGTGATTTCTTTTCTTCCAGAAGCTACCACTACCGCCTCAGTAATCTTTGCGCAATTTATTTATCCGACCATATTTTGTACGATGCGTCCTGCTCCTGCTATAGACTTAACATTCCAATATCTATCTATTGTTTGTGGTTTCATTATTAAGGTGAATCCTACATACATATTATTTTTGTAGGCTGAAATTCTTACTAGTAAATAAATGATTGTCAAATATTTGTTCAAATCACTCTTAACTTCAGTTTACGATACACTGTATATCTTGCTTTCTTATCCTCGCCCACATGTGTTCACATGCACTCATCATGCTTAGTCACATCTTGCGACTTATTCAGCAGTTATCTAAACCTAGATCCCATGTTCCTTCATGGATCAAAATGTGTTACACTTCTTAGGTTCTAAATATAAACCATACAATTCTATATATCAGTATATGAGAAGGCACTTGCCTTTCTTTCGCAATTGGTTATGTAATATTCCTCTACTAATCTCAATCAGATTGACCTCTATCTTATGTTTTCTGGTGCTAAATCTCAATCATCTTCTATGGCTCCACATTATTTTTTTAGGAGGGTAGAGAGAGTGCCCGCCAAACCTCTTTGCTATATATGCATATCCGAATAATTTCTATGAGCTACTGAATAAAAATTGACATGTGCCTGGAGTCCTATCTTGGCAGTTCTTTATTCACATATTGTTAATAAGTTTACTCAAAGATAATAATTAAGCTGCCATCCTGACCTGCGCTGTTGAAATGTCCACTCCACAAATTGTTTTTAGCTATTTTATTTACATGAGTTCATTGGAATTATTGCCAGAGGCCGACCAAGAACAGACCACATGGTAGTTCCCCTTGTTTACAATATAGTACTTATTCATTTAGTTTGTGCAACTTACATTCAAAAAAAATTAGTTTGTGCAACTGCAGGAAATTATTTTACCCAAACTTCCGGACAGAGGGCAGGTTCGCATCACCGATGCACCGTATGCGCACTAGGGATATGGCGACGACCAGGCTTCTCGTCATTGGTTTCTTTCTTTTATATCTCCATAGATCGTCACGTTGCTCCCAGAGGACCAGCTTGCTGATGACAGACATTAGAATACCCCTATCCCTCTCTAATCCCTGTCACCTTACAAACTTTCTACAATCACGCGACTTGAAATATGAAGTCGTAGTTATTAGTTGTTGCACAATGCACATATAGTAATCAATGCGCGCACCTCTGAATATCTATTCCTATAGACAGTCCACGTGTGTTATTGTCCATCTCTGTTTTCTAGAGACGGCTTGTGTTACTCTCGGCCTCTAGATATCTTATTTCTAAAAATGGAGTGTCTTACGAGTAGTCCATGAAAACTGGCATAAACCTGTGAAATAAAGATGAAGCTTAGAAACAACTCTAGAAAATTGAAAATTAACTGGAGAATGTTTTTTCAGTATTTTTTAAGGCCCAAGATCTACAAGGTACTTTCCCCTTGCTGACGCTGGCATAATGGCGTCAATTCATAAACGTCATCTTCAATCTGTATTATTCTATCTGCTGCACATGGTGGTTCACTCTTGTGAAGGTTTTTAAATTTGTCTCTGTCAGTCCTCTTTGCTAGCGTTACTGTATTTTGTGTACATCACACCAACTGGGAGATACATACTCTGAACTTAAGCCAGGCATCCGGTGAACACTGAAAAGGTGTGGTTAACTTTGACTTGTGGATCTATAGATCTGGGCACCTAACACAACGTGAACACGGGGAGATAACCTGCAAATTGACGGGTCCTTATTAGCCATGTGGGATGCATCTAGCATTCATTTGTCACTAAGCTGCATCAGCCAGCCTCGTGATATCTAGTATAATCTATCACTGATGAACATAACAAATGATAGATAATCATGCAATCCATCACTTGTTTTCTAAATGAATTGGCAGGAGAGCTCGCTGTTATATTAAAAAGAAGGAACACAGAGTAGCATCACAAACGACCAACAAGGAAAAGAACACTATACAGAATAATCCATCACTTGTAAACGAGTAAAATTTGACAGGGTTTAGCGAAATCCATCATGTCTGATTGGGTCAAAAGTGTGAACGTTTTAACATCATAAATAATTAATGGTGATGTTGGTTTTTGTTGTCGTCATCAGTGAACTAAGCAGGGGTGTTTTTTTTTTACCCATGCAGGCTATGCGACACCTGGTGCACAAGATTAAATAGCTGAGTGAAATATTATCTGATGCCTTATGTCACAGTGTGCTGAGAGTACGTTTGGATCCATGGAAATGTCTACGAGAGGAAAACTGATGGATGGGAATTTGGTTTGCTAGGTCAGCGTCAGTCTTTTCCTTCTAAGGTGCTGTTTGGTTAGCTACTTATGGTCCGTAATCAATTAACAGAGCTGTCGATTGCCGTTACATTGTGTTTGTTTTTGCTGCTCCGTATCCATTCACGGCGGGACTAGATACTGGCTAGTGCAACTTGGTTACCGCTCGCATCCCTCCGTCATCCAATTCCGCTCCACTTGTTTTGGCCCTGCGTCTCATCCAAACAAAATTTGCTTTTGGTTGCAGTGTAACTGCTAGCGGGGGGAGCTCATTACACTCCCGTTACTGCTCGGTGAGCTGAACCAAAGAGCACCTAATTCTACATGGGTTCCAAATCACCAACACAAAAATTAGCACCAGTATGGAGCTAAGCCACTCTGCGGTAGAAATCTATAGGGTTCTTCTTTTGTTGATGGGGAATTAACTACGAGTGGCATTGGGCTGATGGCCTGAACTGATCTGTTAATCATAATGGGTCTGATTGGTTACATGGCTAAGGTTTACTAATCGAGGATGCCTAGGATAGTCTTAAACTATATAACAGAGGTTATTTGATGTCTGGTCAGGAATTGTTGGATTGAGATTGACTGTGTTTGGTTGATTGGGCTGGGATGAGGATAAAAAAATAAATGAGATTAATTTTTTTTTAAAAATATATGGCAAATGTGGTATAGTTTTGTTTGTAAAAGTATCATTAACACAAATATGAAATCATTTAGTCATTAGATATTTTAACTAAGAGATATGTCCCTAAACATGATGAAAAAAAAGCTCACTGGTTTATGTGCCTATCCAAACCCAGCCAGGCCAGAGATAAACGCAGATGAAATATGTTCTAGCTTATGCCCTACTCTGCATAATCTGAGACAGGCTTCAGTACCAAGTCAGGAAACCAAACAGGCCATGCAGTACTATCTAAGCCTGGATATCTCTCTGTACACCATACCGATTAGCCCCAGTATGCAAGTAGCAGCATGCAGGATTTACGAAACAAGTTGTGGCTTGAGACTCTACAGAGTTACACTACAAATTCTCTGAAGACGACCACAGGAGGAGAGTGCAGGAATATATTGTTGGCAGCTTGCCCAGTGCTGCCTGAGAACCACGCCAAGGGCGCCTGTGCAGCTGCTCGATGATAAGAGCGTTTCTTCCTTTCCAGATGTTCAATAGAATCGCCGTTATGACATGACAGTGGATCGCAGCTTCGGGGAGAGGTTGGGCAATCGGGCTTCTGAACCAAAGATCGTGCACAGAGCTGACCTGATTCACCCAAATCATACTTGTCTAGTCTGCGAGGGGAGAAAGGCTAGAGGCTCCCTCTACCTAGTATGTTTACGGCACTCCTCATGGATATCTGGACGCAGACAAACTCTTAATTTGCAGAACTTCAGTGATTGCTTCCAATTCTCTGGTGGCAGTGCTTGAAAGGCGCGCGATGTGCAAGTGCCAAGCTCCAACTCGAGTAGGAGCACGCACTCTTAGCTCCGACGATGTTTCGTCTGATGGAATGTGAAAAGAGGGTAGGCAAGAACCGGTGTTAGCGCTATAGAATGGCATAGGACTGGAGGATCTATCTAGGCCACCGGACTGATGGATTTCCTACTATGTACTTCAAGCCAAAATAATTAGAATCGCCGGAAAGCGGGGGAGCATGGAAGCATACACCAGACCAGACTAATGGACTCGGTACTATTCTCCTCGAGGAAGCTAAGCCTAAGGCATTGGATGGATCGGTGGGTGCAAGAGGATCACCGGAGCAGTCACCAGACTCACCAGAGCAATGGATCGGAATCGGTACTGTGTACTTCGCGAGGAGAAGCCATAGGCATCGGATGGTCTGGTGGTACGTATTATTTTTGTCAACCGGATGGTTTTTCATTGGATCAACTAGTCGAAATTGGTGGTGGCGAGAGCTCGGGGAGATGGGAGATGGGAGATGGGGAGGCAGGTGCTTGGGGAGGCGGCGAAGGTGAGAGCTCGGGGAGACGGGAGCTCCGGGAGGCGGGAGCTCGGGGAGAGTGGCGGGACCTCAGGGAGGTGGGAGAGGACGGAGGGCGGGGCGGATCTGCGCACCACGGGAGAGGAGAAGGTGGAGCTCGATCGGAGTGGAGGCCGAGGGAGAGAGAGAGCAGAGTGAGTGGGCAGTGGGTGGTGAAAAATTAATAAAATAGGTGGTAGTTGATATAAGGCTAAAATATAGGGTAGGGATGAGTGCGGATGATTGTCGTATATGGTAGAAAATTTCGTTGACCAAGACATGATACTTCTTTTAGTTAGAAAAATGGGGTAGAATGAATACAGATAGCCTAAGGGAAGTCCATCAGCCCTATATATGTGTTAGGATGAAGGCCAATTGCATTTATCTTACTATTACTAATTAGAGATTAAAAATCATGGATTGCGAAGCACGTTAGAAAAGAAGATAGATCCTATAAAATCCTATAAATATCGAAAACATTTGTTTATCTATCAAATAGTATCCAATGACACTACCATTGGATCTATTATATTTAAAAAAAAGGTTATCCACCATACCATTATTAAAGACCATTAAAGTAAGCTCCTAAATTTTCATATAAATTACCCATCATACCATTATGAAAGACCATTAAAATGACCCCTAAATTTTCGTATAAATTACCCACCATGTCATTATGAAAAACCATTAAAATAACCTCATAAATTTGCATATAAATTACCAATCATGCCATTAAAAATATGAATTAAATTAATCATGAGGTTTGAATATAAGTTACCCATTATGCTATTATAAAAGATGAATTAAAGTATACAAAAAATGATCAAAGATATGCCCTAATTTACATATAAATTACCTATCGTGTTATTATGGAAGATAATTTAGAGCATCACATGCATAAATTTGCATATAACTTACCACTATGCCATTATAAAATATAAGTATTAATTAGGTAGACTGTTATAGATAAAAAAGATAAATAGTTATGTATAGGTACAGACGTTTTATTAAACTATGAATATATGGAGATATGAATAATGGAGATTTTGATTAATTATGGTCTCAAATTTATATATAATTCTTTTATATTAATGTTTTATACTAGCCTTTGCTTTGCATGGTGTCGATGGGCATCGGCAGTCAATCCACTACACGATTTAAACTTCTTAAATCCTATTTTGTTCATCTTTCTGTCTCTATGGTTATTTTCGTGAGCTTTAATTTTAAGAGGCCAAACTAGTAAAGACTGCCAATAGCATCGTCTCCCTTTATGGGATCCTCCTGGGAGCGTGGGCTCTTCTGGTTCAAGCGTGATTCCAAAGTGTCTTGCAGATTGCACTCCTCGGTAAGCCTCATTCGACAATGTCCTGTGCACCGCACTCGCTCTCGAGGGGTAGATGTTGCCGTGTTCGTGTGAGAACACACTTTTTCGCAACTCCTCTAGAGACAAACCAAGGACAGCCACTCAGGCATGCCCAGCGGTAACAAGGCTAAGAAGCCTGGGGCTCCATCTCTGATCTCGACCCTAACTGCCTAACAACACCATCGTCAAAAGTTCCTTTAACGATCTTCCGGAGGATGCCCATTCTAGGGTGGACAACTACCTCCAGGAGTACAGGAACGCCATCAACAAGGGCATCACCTCGTCTTTTCAAAAATTCGGTATGGCGTTCTATAGGAGGACTTACTCATGCTGCCACATGATTGTCTGAAGGTAAGAAACCCTGTAAGAGAGGGTTCTACTCCACCAAAGCTTGGACATCTACTCTATTATCGTCCTCCATTGGATGAGCAAATTAAGTTTGTGACCAATGAACCTAGTAGGCAAGAGACTTAGCCTTCCGTGACAATATAAAAATGTCACAAACGTCTTTTTTTTGTCACATAACCCAATTTATGACGCCGACGAAAAGCCCATCGTCACAGAAAGCGCATCTCCGAGTACCTTCTACGACGAAATAATGAAAAATGTCACAAATCTTATGACAGTCACATTATCGTCACAAATACTATGACACTCCAAACTGTCATAAAAAACATGACAACATGTTGCATGATGTTGATGTGGCAGTGAAGTGGTAGATGACACGGTACCACATTCATGACGAATTTATCCGTCATAAACTCAACTTGGGCTAATTTTGTGCAGCCTTGTTATTTGGGCTTATCCCATTTTAAATCAAGTCTAGGCTTAATTTTAAGCCCTTATTAGCTAGACTTTAAGCCCATTTCAGATAGTAGCCCCGTTATTTATTTTGGGCCAAGCCCATTTGAAGCACAATAATTAGGCCCAATTACACCAAGATCAACTATCCATCAAGCCCAATGCACGTAATCCAGCTCACACAAGTTGCATACAAATTAATAAAAATAGAAGTAGCTGTTCAAGTGTTGAATAATTCAACTACCACAAGTACAGAATATTGTCTCTACTTTCGTCTCCAATGAATACCCTTTGCTGATTCTCCAACGGTCTTCCTTATACACATTCCTACAATAATGTGAACAAGCGAATTAAGAACAAGAACGCTGAAATTATAAACCAACAAACAAGTTCATAAGAGGCAAGTTGTTTGAGAGTTGCATATGGGATCGTTACGGGTACATGATAAGCATGAAATGATTACCTCTTGCTGAATTGGCTATAGGGACATCAAATAATATGCACTTTTCAAGCTTGTTTTCTAGAAACTTCTCAAACCATTAGGATGTTTTGGATGAGAGAATCTTGGGCCGACCATTTACATTATTTCCATTTTTTTCTTCATTGTTGTATAAACCAAAAACAGTTGAGTGATTTTTCCGACCGTATTTACCCAAGTTGTGTATTTTCAGCCAAAATTTAATTTATCAAGTCAATTAATTTTTTAACTGGGTGATTTTGTGTCCAAATATCATCCGCTTTTGTAAACCAATAAGAACTTGACACGTCACCTCCTTCTCCCCTCCCCCGTCCTCCTCCTTCCTTCTTGGCCATGCCGGCACCCCGCCTCCCAGTGCGCCGCTCCATGTCCTTGTCCCCGGCCGCGCTGCTCGCCAAGGTCGAGACGCTTGCACGTGCCATGGACATCACCAACGTCCTCCTCCTCCTTCCGCCCCTACCTCCTTCCCGGATCAGCACCGGCGGCGGCGGGAGCATTCATGCTTGGCCAGTGCGGGGTGGGTGCCGCCTTCCTCCGATGCCTCGAAGGCGCGCGGCTGGCGCTGCCCTCCTCAGTGGGCTGGCTACGGTCGGTGCCCCGGCGATGGCAGCGCCCTGTGAAGCTTGACGTCTAGGCGCGAGGTGAGCACTGCCCTCCTCGGTGGGCTGGCGGGCGGCTGGTGCCCCGACGATGGCGGTGGCCCATGGCCCACGGAGCCCGTCCCGAGGGGTGCGTCACGGATGGCCTCAACGGATGGGGAGGGGCGCGATGGAGGAGGAGGGGCGCGACGGAGGAGGAGGGGCGGGGCGGACAATGGGAAAAAAAAGAAAAAAAACTGAAAGTGGCCCGGATAGAAAAAGCCCAAGGACATGCAAAAATCTTAAAGCAATCATAGCCACATAAAAAGTGAATGGAAAGATAACTAAAAATCATCCGCATGATACACAGAAATCCTGTTAATTTTTAGCTATGATCCAAATCAGCACCAAAACCTAATTACCTGGAAGTATGAAACTCAGCTTACTGGGCCGCACTATCTCCTTACCCCTCTGGCTAGCAGGCCCAGCAGGTGCTAGCGTGCATAGCAGCAGCTGCTTCTTCCAATTTAGTTTTCGGGCAAAAATGACAAAATAGAAGTGGTTAGAGGCCCTAAGAAAAATATTGTACATATCCCTTCAGATGCAAAAAATATAAACTAAAGGTAAATGCAATTCCTGGCCTAAAATGTGGAGGTGTTAAAGGTATGTTTTTCTTACAACAGATAAATAGCTGCATCATAGGCCACATCTAGTGTGACAAAATGCAATAGTTGGGGTTCAAGTGCTCTACCTGCATCGGCATGAGGATTTCTAATTTTGCATTGTAATTATTTGTCTCTGGAAGTAAATTTTGATATATATTTTCTTCCATTTATAAAGGTAATGTATCCTAGTTTATGTGATAACTCAGATTTTCTATTTTTTTCTGATTCTTTAAAAAAATTCTCCAAGTGTCTTAGAATATAATAATACTTAAATTTGTCTAGAGTCAAATATTTTAATCTTTAACTAATAATATCTCTAAAAATAATTTATTTTAAAAGAAAAATTTATGTGTTATGAAAGTTGGTTTTACTGCCAATCTACTACCCCCACCATCTAAATTTACTGGTTTTTTTATTTTTATACCAATTTTAACTTTCGTATTTTATTAATAAATTTCATAGTTATTATTTATTTTCATTGTGCTTTAGTTTAGAATATAATATTCTTTAATTATGAGTTTAATTTTTCATATTTATGTCATATCTCATAATTTTTTTGAATAAACCAAATTGGTCAAACTTGGTGTCAAAAGTCAAATGACATGTAGATTAGGATGGAGGGAGTAACGTTTTTTAACATTGTCAAATCAAATAATTTGTTTGTTATTTATTGTCAAACTTAAGAATATTTGACTTATCGCAAATTTGAAATGTAGCCATGTTTTCGGATACAGGAAGACAATGAGTAGTTATGGTAGGAAATATTTTAGATGATTTGTTTTGTAGAAGATGCTATCCTTGTCTTCATATTAATTCAGAAAATCTACTGCAATCTCCAAAACTCCAAATTCCAAAAGAAACGTAGCCAAAAAAAAGTACGATGCTGGTGCCCCCATTTCTTCTTGGCACGCTCTCCCTTCGAAGCATGGCGCCTCTCGCAGCCCATCGCCGGCACCGCCTTCCTCAGCCGCCGCTCTCATCCCTCCCTCTCCTCCCCCTCCACCTATTCCCCTACCCCTCTACGCCGGAGCTCCGCAAGCTACAGGACTCGTCCTCCCTCCACCGCCGCCGCCGCCGCCGCCTTTGTTGAGGACACGAATCTCCTCTCTGCCCGCCGCGTGTCCGGCCGTGCACTCGCTCCCTCCCAGGACGCCCACCAGGTAGGCCCTCACCGCACCCCCTTCCTGCCCTCTGGTTATTTCCTGCCTGATTCGGTCGGTCCAGCATAGAGAAAGATCTTGTTTCTCTGGAGATCTAGAAATAGACTAGCTGTACAAATTTCAAAACAGTTATTGGCGATACAGGCGCGGCAATCCCCAGCTGTTACTTGTTACGGATAATTACTGCACCGAGTGTAAACAGCTGGTAACAGTACGTATCGATGCTAAACTAACTAGTGTCTTTGAAGATGCAAGCTGTCGTGTTGTCCTGCCTAATCACAGCTTTTATTCGTTGAATAGCGTGTTCTTCGCAGAACGCTCTGTGAGGTTTGTGCAGCCGATTGTTGTCACCAGAAATATGGTTGCCCTCTGTATTTTGTCCGTGTAGCTCACTCCCGTATGTACAGACATACTGCATTCCTCTGTACGTGTTAGCAATATTTTTTTTTTTGTGCAGGAATTCTGTTTTGGAACTGTCAACACTCAGTGCGTGTTTGGCTTGCGCCCTCACTATACTATGCTGCAGGAGTGGCAGGCCAAAATGGTGGCACAAAAAACGTTGGCCAGAGATTTGTTGAGCTGAAGGAGATCATGCGGCAGGCTGGGGTGTGCCAAGCCTTTGGGGAGCGGAGGGAGTGATCTAAGCTGCAGACTATATTTATGTGGTGAGTTGTGGTAGCCATCCAAACAGGCTCTCAATTTTCCCCCCATCACACTCAGGCTGCAGCAGCTTGTTTCCCTAACTCCAGCAACAGCTTGGCGAAGTAAGGGTTCAGGTTTGGTGGTTTGGGCTCTGGCAAGCTTCTCCCCATTGGACGGTTGCTGGCAGTAGTGGTGGGCGGGGGTGGCGAGCCGAGGCTTTTTGGTGATGCTGCGGAGATGTGTCCAATTGGTGCCTAGACAGACTCTTTTGAGATGCTAAAGCATGAATGCCTGAAATTACTCAGTTGACCAATGTGAACCACATGATGGCCACCCAATAGTATGATGACCTTCTTTTCTTGTAACTCTCTACCAACAAGAGCTCTTGCTCTCTCAAGCACACAGAACATCCGTTATTCAATTTACTCCTCCATGTTATTACCTCACCACCTTCCTAACCCATTGAACCTTTAGATCCCCTGCCACCAGCACCATCCACCACTGCAGCTGCGCCCCTCTGTTCGCCCACCATCCGTATTCTGTTGAGTAGGTTTGAGAATGAACGACCCATGGCTGGTCGCTGGATATGGACTCCTTTTGCATAGTGGAATCTTGGTGTTCGGATTACTAGTCAGTAGCTAAATGTTGTGCAAGCATCTTGTTTTGTATTGATCAGGTAAACTGTACCACTAGTTAATATGAAATTATGTGGTTGTTGAATTTATTAAAAAAATAACCATGAAATTTTGATTTACCGACAAACTGAGTTTGGTGGTGGTTTCCATGTGACAGCATATTTCCTGGTTTACAATTCTGTTTCAGAAATGACCTGACAATGTGATCTGAATGCTGAATATTGCTGTGGAGTACTCCTTTTTTCGAGGATTTTCACAAGAACACTATTATAGTGGAAATAGGACATTAGATACCATCAAATTGAGTTCAGTTGATCAGTGTCCTATGATGAATAAAATTTGGAAGTGTAGGACACTAATAATGTTATGAACCTATCTGCTGGCCAGTAACATAGTTTTTTCGGTATTTTACTATTTATAAGTGTCCCACTAGGCCACTATAGCCTGTGCCTTGTTAAAATGACTACGTCAATGGTATATGGTTACACCTTTTTTTTTTGCAAAACAACAACAAAACAATGTTTTTTACTCCCAAGCAAGTTGGGGTATGCTAAAACAACTGCATTAGGAATATGTTATATGTTCTGCTGGTTGTGGTTTAATATCCATCATTCCTAAATCTTGTTATTAATAATTCATTGATTACCTTTTGAATTAGAAATTTGCAACAGTACTTAAACTTGTTGCTTTCACTCCATAAAATCTTATATCCTACCCTTCAAGATGCACTAACCCGTGAACTTCAGCTCGTTATCACTGAAAATTTACTCTTGTGTGTTCTGATTGTATTATCTTTAGACAAGTATGCCCCTGAGCCCTGACTATTCTTACCTACACCCTCCTCCACGTCACTTCCGGGGAGGGAGAGAATCATTTAAAATTTAAATTCATAGGGGGTGTTCTGCTCTATAATCCATTCCAAATTATAGTTCATTTGGGTTTGTCCTAAGTCAAATATCGCTAATATGATCAGGTTTTTATAAAAATATATTAATACGTATAATACCAAATGAATGACCTATGCAGGCAGATTTAATGGTGGATATAATAGAACTAGTTTGATGTTATAGATGTTGATGATTTTTTTAGTAAAATCTTAGTCAAAGTAAGAGAGGTTTGACTTAGGACAAGTGAACTATAATTTGGGACGTAGGGAGATCCCCGGATCCCGCGCAAGCGGGAGCTCATGCACCAGGGCTGCCCAGGGAGTATTAATCTGTTTTTCATATCTAATCTAATTGTGCATTAGTATTTTTCGTTGATGACAATAAAGTATCCGAGAATAATTTTGGAGCACCTCAACAAAAGCTGTGGTAAAATTAAAGTATTTTGACTGATCATTGGAAAGGTCGCCTTGCCTTTTGATTTCTCCCTGTGTAACATCCTAACATCCCTTCTCTGTTCCTCCACTGTTTTAGCTTCCTCTGCCCCCTGGTCAGAGGGACTGATCGAACAGGTACCATTTTGGGTCAGTGCCCTTGGTGCCATTTTCTCGAATGAAATAAGAAAACTAACTAGGGATGGGAATTTTTATTTCTATACTCATTTATTTGACCCAAAGCGTATCCAAATAAACTAGAGCTATTTTACATTGGCTGCAAGTATTTTTGGTGCCACTTGGTATCATTTCTCACCGTTTATCTGTGGTGGTTGATCTGAGAAAGAGGTTTTGTAAATAAATTTAAATAGTACCAGTCCCACCTTTTCTAGTACCATACCCACCGGTTTAGTACCTTCTGGTACCATTCACATGGTACCACCTGATACCTCTAACAGTTAGATTTTGGATGGCTCTTATTTTTTTCCAACCATTGTAAAGCTTGTAAATAAACTAATCCAGATTTCTAGCATTAAAAAATGGAGCAAAAATAGAATAGAACTACCCTCCGGTTACCCACTTCCATCCCTACTAATCATATTATCATAGGTGTGCAACATGGTCACTTGATTTAATGTGTGCCTCAAGTCTTCAACTGTAGATTAAGTCTTCAAGTCCAACTCTGATACTTGTCACGGAACCTAGAGATGAATCTTTATTAAATAATAAATATTTGGTCAGTATATCTTTTATCTCTTAATATGTTGTATTTGCTACTTTCTAGGTTGATCCACACCTTATTCTATTCTAGATGATGTCTTAGTGCATCTTCTCGCCGGCTCCTATCGATTAGTCTGATCTTTGTGTCTATGTTCACACTTATGGGTTCAATACAGAAAGTGGGGAGCAGCACAGCCTCTCTTGTCCTCTTGTACTATAATGATCCACTCATTTATCTCTTGTTTTAGTGCTTGATTAGCCACGTCACCGGTGTGCTCTAGTGGTAGCTAATCTTCACAGATGAAGATGGCAGGAAATGTTTTTCAAATATTTGCCTTTGGTTGCTCTAGTTATGCATAGGGTGGTAAGTTCTGGTAACAGCAAGGACTAAACTGCAGAACTACAGTTCCATGTACAGCTGTTTTTCTGCAGGTTGAGAACTTTGCATCTCTGGACATGACTCCATGGTTTTTATGGCCGTTGAGTGATGAGAGTGGGGGATGGATTCTCACAGCTTTCTCCAATTCATTGGAGTTTTTTTTCCTCAGCTTTATTTTGCACCTTCCTATGTTCCTCCATTTGCCAAGGCCTAAATTCCATCTCCGGTTGATTATAGAAATTTTTTTCGCTTTTTTATTTCTATTGCTGGACAGATTGCTCCTTGGTAAGCATGAGGAAGACTGGGAAAAGATTCCTTGCGTAGATTTTCACCAAGGAATGTGTACAAACAATCTCAATAAATTTTCGAACTTTAGTTTTTAGCTAAGTTTATAGATCTCAAATGAAGCATGCTCTTGTTTAGCACATCCTACATTTACTTCTGTAGACCAATGAACAGGCATGCGCGCAGCTTACACTAATGCCAGCCTTTGTGCATGAATCCCCTGCCAAATAAGAAGGAAATTTACTGGCTGGAGGGAGTGCATCTATTATATTAAATACATACGACAAGCATTTATCGAAGAAACGTCACGGGGCTATCAATGGTTAGTTTGACCGACCTTGAGTTGAACAAAGCTTCACTGGAGATGTATTTCTGGCAAGACAGGTAAGGATCAGAGTACCTAGACAGATGACGTTCATGGGCGCTTAGCTAAATAAATGAGTAGATTTAATATACGTCTTCGTGAAGAGATAGGAGTCACAGGTATTGATTCCGCACCTCAGGACCCTTTCCTATATAAGGAGATATCCTTCTCGCTGAATTTCGAACAAGTATCAGAGACACCCTTAAGTCAGGTATCTGCAATGGAGAACCCCAATTCCCATTCTGAACATGCGGATCAACCTCAAGGACCACAAGCAAATTTACCAATAAGGCAGGTCTTAGATAGTCATATGATTGGCCAACAACACACAAATCTGTCGCCGTTTTGTGCCTCCCTTGAGCAGCGCAGGCTGCAGTTGGATCAGGTCCTTCAACTCCATGTAAGTGTTTATCTGGGAGCCATTTCTGTTCTGAATTTTGCACTGATGCTGTCTAACTTATGCTCTTTATTTCATTTCTTTCTTGGAAAAATCAGAATGAACAGTTGAGAGCGTCACTTCAGCAGCAAATATCTATACAGAACACAGCTCTACTGAACCTTGTGGAATCTATGACAAAAGAAGCGCTGGTGCAGAAGCACGATGAGATAGCCAGGTTATGCCTAGAGTTGCAGAAGAAGCAAGATGATCTAGAAACTACACTGCATGACAGAGAGGAGTGGATGCAGGTTGCCGTGGCGGTATATGAAATGAATCAGTCACTTATCTGTATGCTTCCTCCAGCACCGCAGGAAACAAATTCACATGTTTCCTCTAATCAGTTAGATGCTCCAGGTTCTGGAGATGATGTGTCGAGCATGGCAAGAGAAGCAGTAGAGATAACACAACCCAATCTGATGTGTAAGGTTTGCAACTCTGGTGATGCCTGTATGCTGTTGCTGCCATGCCAACACCTCTGTGCATGCAAGCCATGCGGATTCCGCCTTAGGTCCTGCCCTGTCTGCAGTGCTGCGAAGGATGATGCGATTGAGGCTCGATTTGGTTGAGAAGTAAAGGAGGCGAAGCAGCGATCAGAATCCGTTGATTTTGATTTGTTATGAAGAGCATATCAGCTTTGTTTCTTTGTGTTTTGTGTTGGGTGCTGTAGTGCTATTTTGACAAAGTTCTTGTATGCTGTTCTGGTACTCTTCATACTGATGCCATGTTTGCTGTATTCTCAACATGTTTTAGTATTTACCATATTTAGTCTTCAGTTATTATATATATCTACCATATTGTGTCTTCAGTTACTATATTTTTTAAGTTCCTTCTCCTTTACGCTTGGAGGCATCTGTCAATGATGAAAGGTGATGTATTATGTGCCTGACATCACAATTTACGCCACCTCCCTCTCTGTTCTCCTCTTGTACCTCCCCCTCCCCCCCCCCCCCCCCTGCATGTTGCAAGCAGAGTGACAATTTTCGTTAATTTACACATTTCATGCTTCGACTCTGGGCCAACATTTGTTCCAGTTCCAGATCAAAGAGAAAGGCCTTCGCGTGACCCTTGAGCAAAATGTTTTATATGACAGAGAACGCCCCAAAACAAACAGCGTCTAGACAGCCAAGACAGTAAATATACGACAGCTGGATGACGATCTGCAGTGGTTAATAAAATGTTGGTGGCGGTTAGGACGCGGTGTTGGGTCATTGAGGAAACATGAGCTGGAATTAAGGGTGTGTAGCGTCGTGGTGGTCTGCGTGGTGGGTGGGAGGACGTCACTATAGCTATAGCCACGGCTTATGGTCAGAGGTGCTGACTAGAGTGGAATAATCTTAGGATGTTTGCAGTCAGACTTGCGTCACTGGAGCTGTGGTGCTTCCCTCATAGAGGTGACCACGAAATGTATGACAAGGGATCTCAGCCCTGTGTTTTATCTGCTCTGATTTGAGTTGGATTTGGAACATCTCTTATTTATTTATTTATTTTTCTTTTCAAAACTGTTTGGTTTTTGATTCGCAAGCAGTGAGACTATCTAGAAAAAAAAATTTCAAACCAAGGGAAAATCTTGGAATTCGAATTTGTCTTTGATCATCTACTATAGTTAGACAACAGTTGTCAAGTTTTTGCCACCAAAGAAAACAATAAATACAGCTCATATACAATGCATTGTTCATTGGATTATTTCTCAATAGCTCTATACCAATAAATGGTTACGTATATATAGATGACACGTACAATAGTAGAATATTGTCTATACGGCATTGTAAGGTGTGTGCTAACCATAATATCTTATGCTGATAACCGTCTTTTTGTGAACTTGTCTACATTACAAAAGAAAGGCTTATATGCATGGCATCACAGTATATTTATTGCTTTTGTACATACCCTTTGAAAACCATTTTTTTTCTTTTTGGTAATAGGTGGTTGCTAAAAGGTGAAGGCATATACTTATATTTCTAATAGTCTCATGTCATGTCACCCAAAATTTTTGCGGAGTTTAGAAACCCTCCTAAACTAAAAACCCAAACATCTTACACTCCTTAGCTTTCAAAAACTAGACAAACTACCATATTGCAGCTGTTCATAGTGGTTTTGAGGGTGGTTTAAGCTTTTTAGTTGAACAAAAAAAAAATCCATAAACAACACATATGTCAACTAAGACCTCACTAAGATCCATGCCATGTCATCCTTCATTAAGGTCTTCAATTATATTTTTATTGATTTTCCATGGCCTATATGTAATGCTTTTCAGTGACCTCTATGAGGTATTAGTATTACTCAAATTCCTGTAACAACGTGGGGAGTATCCACGTGGTGGTAGACCGGTAGGTATCCAGAGCCAGCAAAACTATAGACCACGTGCCAAAGTTATAGCAGGGCGGGCGAGACATCTGGCTACACGGATCTGGTGCGACGCTAGCAGAGTTCCAAATCCCGGCAGCTTAGCTTGTATGTTGTATCGTTCGTCCAGCGGCAGCGATAACATGTACGATTATTTCGGGGTTATCGTACATTCGGAGTCTAGAGAGCTGGGCAATACGATGGTTTCGAAAGGTGTCGGCCAATACTCTATTAGAATTAGAAAGACCAATAATAGTAATGTGTTGGTATTTAAGTTGGATCCATTTTATTGCTAAAGTTGCTATTTTCTCGGTTTGCTTATGGTAATTCTAAATCCGAAAGAACAAAATCAAAGCTACACTATTCTGTAAAGACCGATGGTAATAGCTTAAGTAATTCTAAAGCATTGTGCCAAATGACCACAAGCAAATGTATGGCCGAATGGACTGATAAGCAATCTGAACCCTCGAAAGCCATCTCCCCAAAAAGATCGGCTAAAGAAAATTAAGTATACTTTTGATTTGACTTTGAGTGATCATATATTTGATACCTTGTTGGAGCAGTCTTATTAGAGTAGTTGATCACTGAGTCATGCCATCAGTTCAAAGCTTAGAAGTAAAGACATATTGCAAGTTGTATAATTTTTTTGATCATAGTACTAGCAATTGCAATGTATTTCGTCAGCTAATACAATCGGCTATAAATAAAGGACGACTAAGATTTGCTGAGAATAAAAAACATGACCAGTTGAATCCAATTGTTCGTGATGGCAATAGTAGACCAAATCGTTTTTCATTACTCAATTCATTCAAGGATCAAAAGACGATTGACGAGGAAAGTAATTCGAGTCCCCCAAGTGATGGTGGAGGTAGTGTTTGTGATATGCATATTAATTCTACAAGTTGCAATGACTCCACCAAAGCTGTAGAGAAGACATTAAGTGCTGGGGGGCAGGCGAGTGTTTCTTCACCGAATCGGCAGCCGGTTCACCCTGCTGGCCAAGGAATACCAAACTGTCTGGTCACATGTACGCGCACCGGACTATCCTGTGTCGCACCGGACTATCTGTCAACCACTACCGGACTGTCCGATGGGTGGCATGTTAAACTAGAGATGCCCAGTGTGCCAAATTCAAAATATTTTGGAGGTGCAGGTCGCCATAAATAGAAGGGTAAGAGGCCAAAAGTTACTTTTGAGCAACTTCTGCCTAAATATCAGTGGCAAAGCGAGGCAAAGGGCGTTGATCAATCAAGCCAATATGGCATCATCAAGATCACCCGGTGAGAAGACTTTCATGCAACAACTATTGGGCCGCCAATGCCAATGCAATTTGGTTCAGCTCCGAGTTACTTTCATCATCCATCTTGGAGCTGGTATGACCCAAATTCATATTCTTCTTCACATTTGGACCACATGACATAGAGTATTCAGCGCCTAGCAATTTTGATTTTGAGAAACAACCATATAACAAAGACAGTTTTATTACTAAGAATCGGTCTAGAGATCAAAATAAGAATATAGTGGTCAAGCAGATTTATGTAATGAAGAATGATAATAAAAAAGATAAAAGTCCAGATCTGAATTCATGTGTTACAAAGCCGAGCGAAGTATTAGATGCTTCGGCTAATAGTGCCAAAATAGCAGAGATATCAGCTAGTAATATTTCGGACACTAAATCTGAAACAAAAGAGTTTAATGTGACAAAAGCTGAGGAAGATGTGTAGCTGTCCAAAACTAAATCACAACCGAGAAACTCACTCTGTTTATCAATTTGGCACAAGAAGAAGCTAGAGAAACTCAGTGCACAAGAGTTGAAGAGGAGATGCATGGCATGGATCCCTAAAGGGAGTTCTCAAGTTCGAAGCAAGGGACGATGCTACAACAGGAGAAGAAATGGAGGCAAACAAGAAGAAGAAAGCAACTACTTGATTCTCAAGTGAAAGGCTTGCCTCAAATTACCAAAGCTATTGGCCATTGTATCGTTCATATTTCCCTGCTATGCCATATATGAGTATGCTGTACAATTCATCCCAAGGTATGTTCGGTTACCCCTCATGGCCATATTTCAATCCATATTTGTCTCCATGTTATGGAGGGGTGCAATTGAATTACTATGCATATGGATAGTTGCAATATGTTGCTATTTATATGAGGCTGAAGTATTTCAGTTGTTGATAATTATGTCATTATTCTCGTGATGTTTGTTATGATTCACTTCGGTTATGTTGTTCTTGGGATGAGAATGATCTTAATATTTGTTTGCTACTATTCAGCTATTGTTTAATTGTAAACTACATGCATAGTCGGTATTGCCAAATAGTTTTAAGAAAATTGTTCATTTATTCATATAGCCAATGCATGAACTCAAACTTAATTAATTTGGCTAATATGATCATCTCTCATGTGAGCAAGTTACTGCGGCTTCTAAAATATCATTGCTCTCAGTGATTGGTATGGCCAATGAATTCCTTCTCATCATCATGCTATGCTTATGTACCCGACCTAAGCATCGGCTTGATGCTCAGGGTGCATGGTTGAGCATCGTTGGCTGGTTCTGCCAACGCCGGACAGTCTGGTACTGGACAACGGATAGTCTGGCAGTGCACCGGACTATTTGGTAGTAGCTACCGGATTATCTGGTATTTTCCAATGTTCTTGGCTGAAGCTGGATCTCAAGTTCAATTATCCCATTGAAGGTCATGGTGGTGACTTCAATGCTCGAGGGGCAATTTAATCATAATGCTAACATGTTCGATCCATGGAAGTGTTGACATTCAAGCCGAATACAATACTTTATATTTTGGCTCAAGGATTTATTGCGTGGATGTTAAACTTATCCTAGTTTCGGTGATTCGTTGCTGGTTTTGCATTAAAGTCGTATTAGTGACAACGAATCATCAGGACTTGTCTATATGGATGTTTGGAGATGACATTGCTATTTAGCACATCTTTATAGACATGTGGGTTCTAGGATGAGTAGCTTGATTCTATAAGTATCTAGTTATTGTGGTGATGGAGGAAATTTAATTACTGTTGGAAAACCGATGCTTATGATTGTCAAATTGGAGGCAAGTGATAGCAAAGAGCTTAAGGTGAATATCAATACACCAATAATCAGGTCAATGCAATTGGTGTAGTAATTATGTATCTCTCATATTTGTGAGTTGAGACCGATTACATTGTTGTCTTGGTTATCTTCTTTTAGTTGTTGGCTTGTGGTGAGATTTATCTTGTAGTGATACATAGATGCATGTTTTCATCCATACAGTTTCATGCTTTCATGCTCTATGAAAGAGATATTGTAAAGACCAGTTGACATTATTTTCAATTGGTTGCTTCATGCATCTACTCTAGTTTGAGAAAAATGGTGTGTGAGCAGAATTATAATTCATTCTTCATAGTGACAGCCAAGATAATATATACCCTGGCTTTTCTCACACATTTATTGCTTAGATGGAATGATAAAGTTATCTTAATTGAAGATGGAATGCCACGATTAATGAGGCTTCATCATTAACATATAGCCGATGATAAGTGTTGAGTCATCGATCATAGGTACACTTGGTGCACAGAATGCTTTTGGCTCATCTTTTCAGGATGAAGATTTGGTATGGAAGACTGATGCTGCCATTGAAGACTGATGATAGAGGATACGCCAGGTGGTCTCCAAGACTAGAAGATCTTTACACTGCGTTAGGTTTTAGTTATTGCTTCGAGATCGTTATATTATGCAAGATCTATTATTTCTCGAAGATTTCATGTAAGTGTTGCTGTGATTTTAGTTCATGATCCTTCACTAAAAGGTAGGGGGCATGTGTTGAGCACCAAATTGGGGAGGTCTGTCTCTTGACCAGTCACCGGACTGTCTGGTGGGCTGTGCCGGACAGTCCAATAGATAGGACCGGACAGTCTGGTAACGTAAAGTCCGAGTAGAATCTCGCGGTTTGTGCGTGATCTGATTGGATCTCGACTTGTATAAGGGTTCAGACCTCTCTACCTATAAATATAAAGGGATACGACCGATTGAGAACACATCCAATCGAACCAATCTACCATTTAATTTACTTTTCATGTTAACTCTTCCTTAACCTTAATTCTCCTTCCTCCTCCATGTTGTTCGTACTCTGATCTCCATAACTAGAGATGGCACCCTAGCAACCTAAGGCACGCTGCCGGCATCCGCACCCTGATGGGGTCCCTCCCGGGTGAGGCCCTAGACGGTTCCTTTGGTAGTTTGCTCGTAAACTAGTCGTCCTTCGTCACATAAGTATGATAGTTATCCTTTGCTGGTTTGCTCATAAACCTTGTCGTGCATTGCCACATAAGCCTGATAGTTATCTATCTTAGGCTCCGCTAGGGTTTCCCGAGCTTCTTGCCCATCACCGGACAGGCCGGCACTAGCCACCAGACAATCCGACGCACTGGAGAGTCCGGCGCCAGGCAGGCCGGCACTAGCCACCAGACAATCCGACGCACTGGAGAGTCCGGCGCCAGGCACCGAACTGTTCGGTGCACGCGCACTGACCTCGAGCCGAGGCTCCAGGGTTCTTTAGTGTTTGGCACAGGAAACGTGTCAACAGCTAGTTTTTTTGTGTCTTAGCCGTTCGTTTCAGAGAATTATTCACTCCATGAACGATTATCCGCAATCTTAGTGAAGCTCGCGCTGACCCCAGAGACCCCTCTCCTCGATCACCAATTGCCCCAGGGCCGGAGGTTAGAGGGCCTCCCTTTTGAAGATCCTCTTGTTACGCTCTTTCCACATGCACCAGGAGACCAATACGACCAGTGCATCGAAGCCCTTTAGGAAGGGGGCTTATCGACCTATTTCTTGGCCTTCAACCACTAGACTGCAAGAGACTCATTGGGATAGATCCATGCCACGTGGTGAATGCCACAAACGAGACATTCTGAACCAAGTTTCCCTGCTACTGTGGACACACCCTAGAAGAAGGTGATCGACCATCTCCCACTCTTGGGCATAGAGGTCCAACAATTGTATCAACCCGCAGACCATGCTTCAAAAGCTGGTAAGAGGTCCAACAATGACCCAGAAGAGAAAGCAAGAGGGAAAAGTAGGTAGATGCCAAGGAGAAGGAGCCATCTACCTGACCACCTCCAAGTGAAATAGTCTGGCACACCAGGGTTAAGGCAGAAGGACCCAAGACGACCCCAAAGCCATAGGAACTCAAATGGAGCCCCTACAAATAGCTATCCCCTAACATCCAACATTGAAAGGGCTGCTCCATCGAACCACATGTCAAGCTAGAAGCACACCGATTCTCCATTATTGAGGTGGACTAAGAAAGAGACATCAAACAAAGCTTTGACCTCAACTAGAACACGTGTCGGGAAAAGAGGCCCAAGTCCGCAACGTATTCATGCGGGCTAGCCAAAGCCAACGCATATAAAGAGACCAAGCCATGAGATGAAGGTTAGTAAGACCAAGGCCCCCTAGTTCCCTAGGTCAATAAACTCGAATCTACAGTCCAAAGGAAAGCCTTTCAGAGGCGATCAATTGTTTCTACAGCCCAAGGTGATAAGCCAAGTGCAATCTCCAAGTAGATTGGTATCGACAAGAGAGTGGTATGCACAAGGCCAAGCCTCCCCTGTTACTAAGGAGTTGTCCTTCCCATCTAGGGATGTGGGCGCCGACCTTATCCATACTAGTTCCCTAATTTCTTGCTTGTGTGTTAGTCACCTAAATTTACACGAGAATTTAGATTAGGGTACGAAGGGTTTGCAGTTGAGATATAGTGTTTGGGTTTTGGGGTTACCCAAGGCTTGCAGGCATAGAAGGGTAACCATGATGGTTGATGGTAATGTGGGGAGGGGCTATGAGACGATGTGGGGTGTCGTTTTCTACGGTGGTGGAGGAAGACCAACATATGCCAAAGACGATAGAGGGGTCACCCAAATCACTATTTGGCGCGCGCGCGTCGTAAGGGGTAGCGGCGCACGCGCCCTGACACGTGCCACGTGGCATTGTCGCGACAGGCTGGTGGGGCGGTGGCCAATAGGTAGGGAGGCCGCGATAAGGGTGCCGAGGCACCGACAGTCTCCTAGGTGGCGGCGGGCGGGCGGCAGCGACATTGTTAGGGTTCGGGGTTGGGGTTGGAGGTCGCCACCGACCCTTTCTCCACCGCTGGAGGTAAAAGGGAGGCCCGGGGCTGACAACCAGCTCAGCGGAGGTGGCGGGCGAGACAGTGTCTGCGACCGGCGAGGGCGCCGCCGATCGGGCGGCGGGGGATGGCGATTGGGGAGGGCCGGCGGGGCGAGTGACTTCTAGGTTAGTGGCGGGCGGCAGTAGCCGACGGCGGTGGGCGGAGCGGCAATGCGCCGGGAGGCGTCGGCCGCGTGCAGGCACTCAAGGCAGCGCCGGGAGGCACATGGCATGAGGAGGAAGAAGCCGCGCATTGGGAGGGGAGGGCGATGCGCGCACGGTAAATAAGAGGACCGGGGTGTTACATACCGCAAATGTCCAGTAGCGTGAGGGATATGACTCGAGATAGCAGAGTTAGAATATTGATAGAGATATAGATGACAAGGGTCGTCATGTTACAACAACAACAAGGCGTGGAGGTTATGAGGAAGAAGAACATCAAATGGACGCAAGTATGGATATGCAGCAGATTGGAGGGGGGAATGTGGATGGCTTAAGCCATTGAGTTAAGATCAAACACGAAATGGCTCCAGATGTTGACTGAGTGAACGATAAAAAACATAGGATTGTTTTTGGAATGCGAGAAAAACTCTACCATCCTATTTTTTATGTATATAATTTTTTATTCCAAACATGCTGCAAAATCGCAAAGACGCACCCTTTTATTAAACCAAAAGATCTAATCCAAGCTTTGAAGACCACGCCAAACGTCAAAAACTGCACAAAGCCTGTTGCATTTTTGCCATCAGGGCGATGAAACGGCATTCCAGCCTCCCCGATCAATAATAAATAATCTCGCCGCACCAGCCTCTAGACCGAATCGCCGCGACCTATCCTATTCCTATTCCTATTCCTATTCCTATTCCTATTCCTATTCCCATCCTCATCTTCCGTTGCAGGCTTTTAAAGAAACGATTTGCACGTACAAACAATCCAAAAAGCGGTCCCTGCGAAGTCCATCTTCCGTTGGCCTTTCCCGTCTCCACAGCCTTCTTCTCCGTCCGTCCCTCTCCCTTCTCGGCTTCACCCCTTTCTTGACTCCCTCTCTCTCTCTCTCTCCCCACACAAGGAAAGCTCCGAGCTTTCTCTCTCTACACGAGGGAGAGAAGGAAGGAGACGGCGCAGCCCGTTGGCCTTGGGGACTAGCAACTGACTAGGGGCAAGAAATCGACTTCTTGGGAGGGGCAGTCCATGGCGCAGCGGGGAGAGCCCGGGCGGCTGCAGCTCCCGCTGAGAGGCCCCTTCAAGGCCCTGGAGGCCGACATCCACCACGCCAACGCCATGTAAGATTCTCTGCTCCCCCGCAGGCCGATGATTCTGCGCTATTTTCGGCATTTCGCCTTGGATGCGGGGTTTTGAGGATGACCGCGCGCGCGGAAATTGGGGAAAGTGCGATGGAGAAGTCCCCCAGTTTGGGAAAAAAAAAAGGGTCGAGTAGCGTGGGCTTCCGGGGTAGGGTAATTTGGTAAATTTAGAAATTCAATTACTCAATTAAGGGAGTGATTGAGGAAGTTCGCCGGCGGTTGGGAATTGCGATTGTGCCAAAATTTGTCCCATGGGGTGATATTGATAATTTTGACCTGTAACCGGTCCTTGCTAGGGGCTGCCTCTGCATATCTTGCGGTTATGGTCGGGTAAAATTCAACCATTATGATGGCCAATCATTGCATTTCTGAACAATGCGGCTTTGGCGCAACGATTTTCCCCCCTTGTGTGTTTGAATGCTGCCGTGATGATTGGATAAGAAGATAGATATTTCGACTTAGTGCTGGTTTGTGAATTCCAGGGCTGATGCCATTCAGAGGAACTACGGTGGAGCATGTGTGCAGATGAGGCTGTCATTCAGTTCCTTGGCTCCGTTCTTTCTGTACCTTGTCCAGTGGCTAGATTGCGGGTGCTGTTATGCTCTTCCCAGTTACTTAGGACTCTTTCATATTCTCATATGCAAGGTAAAAGCGAGATAGTTTTGACCTCTTCTATCTTTGTTTCTGTTACTTGCATATGTACAGGAGTTATGGGTTTCAGGTATCGAAATTTATGTTTTGATTACACAGGTTTATGCTGACGGAGATAGCTCAGTGTCGACATATGAAAGGCGGGCAAGCCTTAGAGAATTTTATGGTAATCTCTGGCTTGTATGGACATTTGTAGCCTTAATACCAATCTGCTCTCGAGCCCAACTTGAAGTCTCACAAACTTCCTGCATTGCAGCAATTATTTATCCTATTCTGCAACAGCTTGAGAGTAGTTTGATTGAGAGGGACCTCAAAGGGAAGAGTCGATGCAAAGATGTGGTGAGTAGGAGACGGATGGAGGATTGGAAAAAGCTTTCAAGTAAGGATGTGGAAAGGGAGGACGAGTGCGGGATTTGCATGGAGACATGCACCAAGATGGTCCTGCCTAACTGCAGTCATGCAATGTGCATAAAATGCTATAGGGACTGGTAATTACTTTTGTCTGTTTTTAATATTTGTATGTGAATAGGAAATCTTATGTAATCTGGATATAGATTCCGGGCAGTATAATAGTGCTACATTTTAGTCATTTAATTTAGAGTCAGGAAATTTGTATTATGTGTTCCATGTTAGAACTTTTGTTGCCTTCTATTGATAGCTTTGCTGTTTTGCAGCTATGCTTAATGTTATCTTGCTTACAGGTACAGAAGATCAGAGTCTTGCCCTTTCTGCCGAGGAAGCCTCAAAAGAATCCGCTCAAGAGACCTTTGGGTGCTTACAAATTACAATGATGTCATTGACCCTGCAAATTTAGAAAGGGAAAACGTGAGGCATTTCTATAGTTATATTGATAGCTTGCCCCTTATACTGCCTGATAATATTTTCTTTTTCTATTATGATTATCTACTATAACATGGAAGCACCATACATCGAATGTGTAAATTGTGAAAGCAGATGAACTTCGTATAAATTTTCTTTGGTAGATGAATCACCTTCTCTCTGACAACATACATCTGTATTCACTTGCAGGGTAGTACTGTAACACTAACGCAACTGTGAATAAAATTGTTAGGAGATATTTATTATGTTGTCAGCTGAAAATTCTTGAGTTCTTTCTATTACGTCCACATATAAAGTGGATAAAGGAAATCTTTCTAATCTGAATCCCTATATCAACTCTATGAATGAAGCAACTCTGGTTTCTTTCATTTTCAATGTTTATTGCTTTATTTGTATTGTTATGCAAATGCACGATTATAGTTTTTAAGCCCAGCATTAAATTATTTATCATAGATTATTTCCTTTTAACTTCTTGAAATGAAATATGTGCAGCATTTATCGGGAGCTATAATTTGAAAGGTAAGTTTTGGTTGTTTTGTCAAATTGGTTGGGCAGGAGAAATAATACAGTACTTCTGTTTCTTCAGTCATACAGTACCTCCTGCTACATCTGGAAAAAGAATGCACTCCTAATTTGACTTAGGGAAGAATTAGGATTCCATTCAATTTGACTTAGAACAAAAAAAAAAAAAAAGGATTGCATTTTTTGACAGCAGAAGTCATAATATTGTGTGCAGCATTTACAAAAGCAATGATGTGATCTGGTTCAACGGAATATTATCTCCATTTCTAATACTACATCTGTCTCAAAAAAATTGTAATTATAGATATGCACATGGACCATTACTTATATAGATGCATAGGCAGAATTGTATTATTTTTGTGGAGATAGTATATGACACCATTGGTTTTTGTAACAATGTTTGGTCATTTATCTTATTGGAAAAATTATGTAATTGGTATTAATTTTACTATGACTTGTTTTTATCGAATTGGGTTAGCATGCTTATGTAAAATTTTTGAATGATGGTCAAACATCTATCATATATTTAAAAACATGAAGTCTATGGTTGCAGTTAGATTTGTGATACTTTGGACCAAAGGATTTGGAAATAGAGGAATGGGAAAAAACATAGGAATACAATTTGAGCGTAGTAATAAAACAGAGGAAAAGAATATAGGAAT
Organism: Paspalum vaginatum; assembly: GCA_030272315.1. Classification (NCBI taxonomy): domain Eukaryota; kingdom Viridiplantae; phylum Streptophyta; class Magnoliopsida; order Poales; family Poaceae; genus Paspalum; species Paspalum vaginatum. The sequence continues at coordinate 37,300,522 of CM059013.1, read as the reverse complement.
AGATGGCAAGAGGTGTTTGGAACACAGGAATTCATAACAAAATATCATAATGAGATATAAATAAAAAAGAGAGAGATTAATACCCAACAATGCACATAGGTTCACATTATTGAATCTTTTTTTGGATACCGTGTCCATTCCCAGTCTCCTGATCAAGCAGCGAGACTTGGATTCTTTTTTTTTCCCTATGTTTTGTGAAGCAGCCGTTTCCTTTCCTGTGTAAAGGAAGCAATATTCCTCCATTCCAAACAGCAAAACAAGAAAACTTTCCTAAGGAATTCATTCCTTTGTTTTTCCTTCAAAAATGCTCCAATCCAAATAGCCCCTTGGAACTACTCCATTCTTTTTTATTTGACGGGGTTGATTTTTTTTAAAACTTTAATTTTTTGTTTTAATCAAAAAGTTTACATAAACATATAAAAACTCAAGTCATACTCAAAGTACACTTAACGATTAACGATGAACCAGGTAACAACAAAATAAATGATAAGTGATAAAACTTTTTAAATAAGACGAAAGATCAAAGTTTGAAAAAAAGTCAAACGTATCGAATAAAAAAGAATGGAGGGAGTATTTCTTTATATACCACTTGTGATGCATAGGGTACCAGTACCACTCTTTAAAAGCTTTGAATTAATATCACACCATTTTCTGATTTCCACTCCAAATGAGAAAAGTTGCTGAGCTTCCATGGGCCCGAAAGTATACCCACTTACCTCTCTAAGATATCATGGGCTCATGGCTGCACAGCAGGATCCAACAGTCTCCTTATTACTGCACACAACATTGCTTATGTTGCTTGCTGCAGTTCGCTAGAACCTTGCAAAATAAAAATATGTTTGTCATAAGATGGACGTAAAAGTTGCATTCAGAACATACTTTATTTTTTTTCGAAACAAAAACATGTTTAGTCATGTTGTGAACAGATGTCTTCAAAGAGACACCTCTGCGTGATGATCTCATTTACTGCAAGACACCCATTCAATCAACACGATTAGACTAGGTAAAGTGTGTCCTTTGGCTTTTGGTGTATGAAAGGTTGCCTCTTGAAAATTGACACTCACCCATTGCACCCCTTCATCTTGTATATATATATTCCAAGCACAGATCAATGCAGAACACAAGTTTTTCCACTCTTTATTTCATTTACATTCATTCTCAAACGCTATCATGCACGCTCTACATTGAGCACTGGAGAGATAGGAAAAAGACAAGGAACAACATGAGGCACGAAGGTCTCCGATCCGCTCTCAGTAAGAACCATGGTGATGATTGATTTACATCCTCGCATTGTTAAAGTTCTCTTTCAAGACCTTGTCATGCTGGTGGCAGGGGTGGAGACAAGGAGGGGTGGAAGGAGGCCTAGCCCCCCCTAATGCTGAAAAATTAGCACTATTATTTTTAAAATTCAAACAAAATTTAAACTTTTAACACTATTAGCCCCCCTAACAAAGAAAAATTATTGTTTTTGGCTCCGCCACTGGTTGGTGGAGCACGCCACTGCCCAATCTGCCGCCTCTGCCAGTGGTGTCAGCACCGCCACAGTAGTGGCTGTAGCACCGGCACCGGTGGACGCCAGTGCGCAGCCCCTCGATGTTGTGCCAACAATGGGTTCCTACGCTCGGCCGCCTTTCCCTCGAGTGCCTAGGCCCACATGGTCTTTGTGTGCCCTCGCCTACCAATGAACACCGTGTAGCCATTGACGGCACCGGCCCAAGCAATGTCATGCCCCCAAGCCCCATGGCTGGAGATGTGACCCACCAAGGCACAACACCAGTAGACGCTGGTGGCGCGATGGTAACTCTAGGAGTTGGTGCCCCCTAGATGGATGCCACCACTCTTCCTTCACTAGCACCGATGAGCCTGCAACATTCTTCAACCACAGCTGATGGCGCCCTCGCCCCCAACATCGTGCCTACTGCGCCACACGGCCACCAAAGTGGTGAATCATCGCCCTGTGCTTCGCCTGGGATCCTGAAACCCGGTGACACGCCGATCCTTGGACTCCCAAGCACTGAGGTCCTCAATGGTGGAAGTGGTGGTGGCTTCATCTCCTCTGACGAGAAGTACTCCCTAGGCGGCGGTGACGGTTGGGCAACCTAACTCTTACCGCACGGGCTGCCCCTTATAACCGCTCCGCCCACATGGGCCTAAAGTCAGGTGGGCCGACTTTGCGTTACCTTGGCTCACAGGCCAATTCACCTATTCTCAGTTACAAAATTCGCAATAAACCCCTTAGGTTTTCATGTAATTTAGTATTGACTTGTCATAGAATGTGTACTTTGTTGTTTAAGTCCCTGACTTCATCAATAATTGTGCCACTGAAGTGTTGTTCAAAGAGTTTGTGTGCAACAAACCCAATAAACACTCACTTATCTTTGTGTAAACAACCCATTTATTGCACTTCATGCAATCTTTGTTTAAGCCCACATGCTTTTATCATTAAAAGCCATAATCCATAAGTCCTTAATCCATTTATGCAAAACCATTTATGTGTTTATCTCACTCTGTATAACACAATGTTCTCAAATTTTTGGATATCAGCAATACACAAGGTAATGTTTAGTTGTTGCTGCGGGATTTACACTATGCATAATGTATAGTAACTATCCTCAACGTGTGTTCCAAATATCTAAATTTAGAACAATGGTCTACACCTTCTTAAAGGTGACTACCATAATTCATAATTCCTATTGGCCATACACAAGGTACTACCATAGTTACTACTTCGGGATATTAATCCTCAATGTTTGTACCCAATATAAAAAAGAACTAAACGAGGTCTATACTTTTACAAGTGATTACCTAATGTGTTAATACAAAATTGCATAACACAAAATGACATTAACTGCCCATTAGAGATCTACACCATTGAGATTTACACTTATGATACAAGAATTTTTCTTGTTTTCATTCTATTTTGCATTTCGTACAACACCATACAATTTTTAATTTACTCATAGTAAATCTAGGTTAAGTCATGTTGGAACTACGGCCAATAAAGAGTCCGATTTACTAGCTCTTGATGGACACAACTATCCCACATGGTCTATGGACATAAAAGGAAGTCTAGCGTCCCGTGTACTTTATGCTGCAGTTCTTGAACAACAAGAAGAGGTAGCACCAATAGATGATCAACATAGGTATGCGGCTTTATATCTTATAAGGCAACATATACACCTATACCTTAAGTCTGAATACATGTTGGAAGAAAATCCAAGTGCGCGCACTATGGCTTGCTCAACGCTATCAACATCAAAAGGCAATTATCTTGCCTAAGGCCAATTATGAATGGGCCCACTTTGCCTTCAAGATTTCAAAAATTGTTGGTGATTATTAAAGGTTGGACCGGTGCCTAAGAGGGGGGGGGGTGAATTAGGATTTCTAAAACTATGGTTCTCTAAAAACTAAAATTACTAAGCAAAACCTATGCATGATAAATCTAACTATGTGCACTATGGTTTTGCTAAGTGTTGCTAATTCTACCGTTGCCAAGTCTTGCAACCTGGTTCCATCTAGAAACTAACCTATCAAGTTAGTCTAGGAATGTAAGCACATAATTGAAAGAATGTAAATACGGAAGCTAAAAAGATAAGTAGAGATATGCAAACTCCCGATGTCGATGACGATGATGGCACACGATGGAGACACGAAGATTTTTCCTGGGGTTCAGGGAGGCCAACGTGCCTCTACCCCTACTCCTCGTTTGATGCCCCCCGTAGGGCTTTGCTATCGCATAGTCCTCAAAGGAATACGGTCTCGCCCACACAAAGGTGGAGGATGGCAAACTGACCTTCGCAAAGGTCAAGCAGTCCGGTCGGGTCTCCTGATATCCCCGGTACACACCCACACGAAACCGTTCTCTCGCGTAGTCTTGGACTACGGCCTCGCCCACGCAAGGGTAGAGGATTGTCGGGGCCGTTGGCATCTTCTACATGACTTCTCACGGAGCCACCCCGCCGTCTCCACTAAGGAAGTTTTTGGCCAACATGCTGAGGGCCTTCCTCTCTCTCACAAGCAAGGTGGCGGCCACTCCACACTCCAGAGGGTCTCGCAAGACTTACAGCCGCACTTGTACACCAATGACGTGCACACGCAGGCACGTAGGATAGACAAATAGGCCTAAGCAAAGATACAACTAAGCAATAGCTATGCCGGGATATGTCTAGTAAGTTCTAGTGATGGTTGGGCTCACAAAATGTGTTTCTACACCTCAAATGGGCATGGGGAATGAGTCTCAACACTACAATGAGCTCAGAAGTCACCAACCATGGAGTGGAGGTTGGGCAAGGGGGTATTTATAGCCCAAGCCACAAAAATAGCCGTTGGGAGCAACTTGATCTGCGTTTCCTGCGACTATCGGACCGTCTGATGGTGGGACCATCGGACCGTCCAATGCGTGCTCCCAACTAGCCGTTGGAGTCGACCATTGAGTCTTCAGCCGACCATTGAGACCATCGGACCGTCCGATGCTGGTTTTGCCGAGGTATTGACTTGTTAATCTTCAGTCCAGCTCGTCCGACCGTCCGATGGTGGCACCATCAGACCGTTTGATGCATGTACATTTCACCAGGTCTTGAATCTTCAATTTTGGCCTTCTTCTCTCCGGACCTTTCGATGGGGCTTCTCTGAATCTTTTGATGGGACAAAAAAATTGGCCCCCTGACCGGTCAGCGGGACCGCCGTGTCGTGCGTACCGCTTGCGTCTTGATGGAGTATTGGGTCTTCTCTTGTGCTCTTTAAGCCCTCCTTTGAGGTGTTTGTACTCCAAGTCCATCTCTTGCACCCTGGGACTTAAACAAAAGTACATACACACATATTAGTCCCAAATGGTATGCATTAGAGAACTGAGCACAAGGCTTAGGGTCCATTTTCCTTATAATTATAACCATGTTGTATATATAATTAGCACTAAGTTACAGTTCTGTGAGAAGGAACTTTCAGATGCGGATAAAATTGAAAAGGCATTGTCTACTATGCTTCCCACTAAAAGAATCCTTCAACAATAGTATCATGAGAGAAATTTCACTGTTTATGCTATGCTTATTCAGACATACTTCAGGCCGAAAGGCATCATGAACTCATGTTGTGGAATAATCAACAACCCCTCTAAGCTCTGCCCCATTGCCTGAGGTTCATGCCAATACTCAGAATAAACCCAAAATGATGGTCCTCCTAAGAACTATCAAAGAAATTCTCATGGTAAAACAAACACACACCATAAGAGGCAAAGGCCACGTGTTTCCAAAAAGGGTAAAGGCATTTCCAAACAAAGAAATGACAAACAAAATTGTCAGAAATGTGGTTTCTACAACCACAACACAAAGAAATGTTGTATGCTCAAGTCACCTTGTTGATCTCTACTTAAAGTATGTGGGATGTGGACGTGCTGCCCTATTACATAAGTATGAAGCCTATTTCAACCTTGAACCTGACAACTCTAGGGAAGAGGCTAGTTGGTCGCAACAAGTTCCGAAGGAACCAAGCAACAACGTCATACTAGAAGACAAGGATCAAACCAACACAGAGAACATGATCATGGAATTTGCTTCTAATGACATGTTTGGAGACCTCGCATAGGCTCCCAATCTCTTAGATCCCAAGTCTAGTTTCCCATCCTATATAGCTATATAGATGGAGGCCACTAAAATTACTACTATAAAGTGAACAATTAATTTACAAACATCAAGTAGGCAATTAGTTTCTTGATATGGAATATTAACCATCACCTAAGTTTGTGTAATCAAACAACATCCATGATTTCTAGCCGACACACCATAAGCACATTTACGTAGGTTCATCTTCAAACCATACTGGCACATCTTTTCAAAGGCTTTGCGTAAATCGGCTGAATGAGAATCAAAAGCTACTGATTTAACAAATTTGTCATCAATGTAGACCTCTAGGATGATTCCTAGCAACTCATGAAAGACAAAATTCATTGCCCTTTGATAAGTAGCACCAACATTCTTTAAGCCAAATCTCATGACAACCCACTCAAATAAACCAATAAAGCCAAGACAGACAAAGGCCATTTTAGACGTATCTTCTTCAACCATAAAGATTTGATTATATCTAGCATTACCATCAAGAAAGCTAACGACTTTATTACCATAAGAACTATTGATTAACATGTCGGCTATAGACATAAGATCCCCATCTTTGGGTGTAGCCTTGTTTACATTCCGGAAATCAATGCACACCTAAAGCTTGTTGGAGTCTTTCTTCTCCACTGGCACAATATTAGACACTCAATCAGCATACCTACTAGGTATAATAATGTTGGCTTACAAAAGCCGATGAATCTCATCTTTAATGCGAGGATAAATGTTAGGACCGAAATGCCGCGACTTTTGCTTAAAAGGTCGAAATTCGGGCTTAATAGGCAGTTGTGCTCAACTACGTCATGACTTAATCCAGACATTTCAGTATAATTTCAAGAAAAACAATAAACATACTCTCATAACAACCCGATCAATTCATTCCTATAATCTAATTTCAGGTTCTTATTTACAAATGTCGGCCTTGGAATAGTGCCATCACCAATATCTATCTTCCAAAGGATCAGCCGATGTAAACCCCTGTCGTTTAGGCACACAAAAACCACGGGATTGGTCCTATGCCATACGCAACTATGGTAAAAGGTGGGATAAAACCCTCTAGTTACTGTGGCGGTGCGAAGTATTCTACTCTTGCCGCCTTTAAAACAATACTTCGGTTAAGATCTACCGAAGTTGAGGGAAGATGTGCGTGGTGGGGCCATGGTAGGCCCTGCATGGGGCACACTGGATAGTCCAATGGGGTGCACCGGATAGTCGGGCGTAGCGCTGGACTATCCGATGATTGTGCCGGATTGTCCGACAGAAGCAACCGGCTGAGCCGGTTTGCCCAACAGTGAGGGCGGTGGCTGCGGTTGCCCTAGATAAAAATTTGGAGGCATGCCATACGTCAGCTGGATCTGCTGAGATCCACTTGGTGCCGATGGGCTAGGTGCAACCGATTCTATGTTATGCTTGTGTGAAGGAAAAGTAGGTGTGATTTTCATGAATACTGAGCAAATTTCTGGTATAACACATCCCCCATATCCCTAAGAGAGCTCATGAACCGATCTTCGCGTTGGTCGATGTAGTTCTCAAGAGATTGGAAAAGTTGTGCAGATTGTGAGTTACTTATAGTGGGGATTAAGGAAGACGGCGACGATGAAGGTACTAGGTTGGTGACCTTGTCGAATCAACCCATGTCGAAGTGAGATAGGAACTTCTGCTCCAACTCCTCACGGATCTTGGCTTGGCATTTTCACGCTTCATCGTCCAACTTCTTCATATGATCTTCTAAGAGTTTCTGCTATGCAGCCGGCAACTTGTCAATAGTCGGCCTCACGATGTTGGTGGTGGAGACATTAGATGGATCCACGAGATCGGCCATTGATGCCGATCTTGGATCAACGACCTTCTTCCCCAGCGGAATCGCCCAAGTGTGTTGATACGATTTCGCGCCAAACAAGAACACTAGGGCCTGCTCGCTGCTGCACGGCACCTTGGGGTCGACCTGTCTACGGAAACCTTGGGGTTGACCTGTCCATGCCAGACAATCCAGTGGGCGTCGCCGGACAGTCCGGTGAAGGGCAGGGCTTCAGGTGGAGCCTAGATCAAAGCTCTCAGGAGGGATCCCGTCAGGGAGGATTAATGCTAGGGGTTGCTCTAGCGTCAGCGGGCCACCTAAAGCTCCTCAAGTCGGTGTAGAGTCAAACAGAGGCAAAATTAGGGTTGGAGAAGAGAATTATGGTTTGGGAAATAGAATATGCATAAAAGTAGATAAAAGCAATAGATTGGTTCGATTGTGGATACCTCAATCGACCTTACCCCTTTATATTTATAGGGAAGGATGGTTCTGAACCTTGTACAAGTCAGAATCCACAAGATAACGCACAATCCGTGAGATTCAGTTCAGACTCGACTTTACCGGATTGCCCGGCTGCGTATCACCTGATAGTCCTGTTCCGCCGGACAGTTTGGTAAACCCCACCAGACTGTCCGATGATACGCGCATCGGACAGTCTGGTGGAGACAACCAGTACACCTGCCTAATTTGGTGCTCAATAATAACCATCAGACAGTCCGTTTCAATGGCCACCTGAGATTTGCACCATTGTGATCCAGGATGTTATGATCCCTGGTTGTACACCAGAGCCTAAGTTGACTGAAGGAACCTCTCCAACAGGTTAGCAATGCTCTTATTGTCAAATATGTTATAAACACCAGATTCCAGCCAGGGAAAAAACAAAATCTGATTCGTTTGATTTTGAAACATGCTTCGGTTAGGACAAATTCCACCAAATTCAGTGAATATTTCATTTCCAGTCCTCTACAAAAAATGGCATTCCATCTACATATCCATAGTGTAGCTGGTGCTGGTGGACAAGAGGCAAAATTGCATAATACGTGTACATAGCTCGCAACCGTGAGCTTGAAATCATTTTTTTAATCTGAAATCCAGAATTAGACAATTAGCGAGTGCTTTTGATTAAATGTTTCCAAAGACTATTAGTCCAACTTCTATTTACTATAAAAGTCAAACAAGTTTTTCTAGGACCACCAGCTTCCAATAGACATCCACATGCCAAAAGCCACAACACATGTAGGGTGGACCTCGTAGCTCAACACTATAGACCAGCGCTGCCAAGGTCACAAAAGGACTTAACACAAGCAGACAGCGAATACAGGAATAAAGCCAAGTGTAGATGCCAAGAACTAAGAACTACTCCACGAGCAGCAACAAATATCATCTCCCCAACGCATGCATCCTGAATCCTTGGTGAACCAACATCATCCAGTGCTGTATGAAACCGAAGGCCACATAAGCAACAACCAACATTATCTAGTGCTGTATGAAACCGAAAGCCACGTAAGCAATGAATTTTAGTGTTCTGGCAGTAACGTTAGAGAACATGATCATTTCTTGTACTCCGTATACAGTGAGCAACAATCACAAACAACAAATCTTCATTGACTAAAGGGGAAACAAGTTAAAACAGATAACCTTTGATCAATCTTTATTTCCATATATTAATATCTAAAAAACTCATGGAAAAAATAGAGATACCTGTGTCCCACCGCATCACGAGCACTTGGAGCACATTCTCTTTCAGACACAACGTAAATATCTCGATAGCAGAATCTCATTGTTAAAATGGAGAAAAACACATACAGATATACATACATGTAAATTGTAAAATTGTCAGTCCCAAGCCCCAATCCATGTGTACTACAAGCATTGTATAATAGTTAAAATGAGAGATGCATACCTCTTACGAACATCTCTACATCATCTGATACAGGTAATCTCAGACTTGTGCTGCAGCTAGAACCCTTGCGGATGTGGAATATACCAACCTGTAAATGAAAATTCAAATGATAGAGATGGGTAAAAACAAAAAACTACAACAAAAGAAAGCTTTTTAAAAAGTCAATGCACAGGTAAGATTATTCATGAGAGTTCACAGAAAAAGTGTTCTAGGAAAATAAATCCAATTTGAAAGTTGCAAAAAAGAGGGACAGGATGCATGGCCTTCTAAAACCCCTAAATCAAAAAATGTAAAGGATAAAAAATAAATAAAATTTGAAAGTGATAGATTGTTTATGGGATTCATAGAGTGCTATAGAGAAAGGAACTAGAGTAGACAAATCTCAGTCATAACACCCCACTCAAATCCAACTCTAAGCTGATTATCAAGATGAATAAAGAGAACTCGGCATGAATCATTCAGGTTAAGATACTCTTCCGCATTACTCCATTTCAGTTCTTGTCAGTTCGATTTAATCAGAAGTGTTGAACCATTCTACAAGAATATATAGATGGGAAGAATGAGGAATGCCCATGCCACTCATGTTTAAGTTGTGGATGTTATTGTCAACTAGGGAACTTCCCATTCAAATACCTTGGGTGTATCTAAAATACATGTAATTTTTTAAGAGAAGGTAAATTAACAAGGGCCAAGTGCAGCTTATTATCGATCGAATTGCTGATTGCCTACCAGGATGGAAAGTTGAACTTTTTACTAGAAAAGGGATGTCAAATTTTGGTTCAGGTTGTGCTCACGTCGATGTTGGTCTACTTTGCGATGGCCATAGATATTCCACCATGGGCCATTAAAGCATCAGGACCTTGGATGGTCTCTCAGGATGAGGTGGCTGTGGCCGCAACAAATGGATCCTACCCAATCTTGCACTGTTTCGTATTAGATTTCATCACTTTTGGTTCAGTTTGTACTCACATCGATGTTGGTCTACCTTGTGATGGCCATAGATCTTCTACCATGGGTAATGCATCAGAAACTTGGATGGTCTCTGAGGATGAGGTGGTTGTGGCCGCAACAAATGGATCCTACCCAATCATGCACTGTTTCATATTCGATTTCATCACTTTGTTCACACCTTTTCCATGGCTGTCACTTCCGTTATGGGAGATGGACTAAACAAGTTATTCTGTACAGACCGATGAATTCATAATAAAAGGGTCGTTGCTCTTGCGCCCCAAATACTTGCTTTGGCGCACAAAAGAAGAGCAAACCGAAAGCTATCGTCTTTGATACTACGGGTCCATGGACTGTGGCTGTCATCAGCGAGTATCTTGCCCTTTGGGATCTCTCTGTGCGCGCTTCTACAACCAGGGGGTATCAAGGAGCAATGTTTGGCGGCTCTCATCAAGTGGCAACTGTTCAGCAAGTCGGCTTATGTATAAGCTTGTTCCAGAGGGCTGTCATCTTCCAGCCTTGGGAGAGTATTTTTGAAATCCAAGGCTCCTGGAAAGTGTCATGTTTTCCATGCGATTGGTTGCTCACGAGTCACGACAGAGGCTGGATGGCTTATTGTTTTGTGAGAAAAGTACCATACCCTGAAACCCTGAATCATTTGCTTCTATCCTGTGTTTTTTTGCCCAAGATTCTGGTTCCAAATTCTTCAAAGAGTTAGCCAACAGATTCTCGCTCCACAGGTAGAAGTGTCCTTCCAGGACTGGTGGGAAAGAATTGCATTGGCTGTTGATGGTCAAATTCAAAGGGGTCTCAATTCCATTATTATACTGGGAGCCTGGACCTTGTGGAACCATCAATCCATCATAAAAGGTGTGTGTTCAATGAAGAGGCTCCGAGCTTGGGTACAGGCGTAGAGCATCACTGCTCGGCTGCTCGTAGCAGTGGCATTTTTTGGAGTCTGGCCGCTCGAGGTCAGGTCTAGTTCTAGTACCTTTTACCCTAGTGCTAGTTAGCCGTTGAGTTTTGGTCGGGGTCAATCTTTTATCGTAAAAGTTGTGAATGCTATTATTCTCATAGGAAGCATGTGTGAGCAAGTATTGCAAGGGCTATTGCCCCTCTTTTCATCCTAATATAATGATATATGAACCACTTTGATTAATGATAGATATCCAACACCCCAAATATGTATGTCCATGTTCTTATTACTAACTACTGTATAGTGAAGTAGCTGGGCAGAGAAAATATCACCAGGACAAACAGGATAACATTTGTGGGTCAAAATAAGAAAGGGGACTTGGTATTAAAAAAGTGAGGAGCTGAATTTAAACATAGTTAATGGTAGTTTACAGCAGGAGACTGTCAAGAAAAAACAAAAGGCAGATGACTCATCTTGTTGTGCTGGCCTACTTAAGGTTCAAAATAGTTATTTGAAAGGCAGGAAGGTTGTCGTTTGTAATGGTGATAATAACAGATGATGAGGGGTTAAATAGATTGGGGATAAATATTGCTCAGTAATATCCTGCTTTTTATGATATAATAGCAAAATGCCCGTGTGTTGCAACGGTATAAAACCATATAAAGTTATATATACCGCGCCGCGGATCCGTAGACATATTTCAGTGGCGGAGCGTATTAGCGAGACTGCATGTTCTATGTGCAAGATGAAATTTAAACTAACAGTTTGTCTTGGATTGATTTTAAATTAATGACTCGATAAGAACTTTTTTCCAAGTTCTAATAGAATTTTGTATGCGTTATATGGTTTAACCATAGACGTATTTTAGAGACTAACTGTTTGTTTAATTTTAAAATAAGGACTCATGTCCTAATCATATTGTATCCGCTGTGCGGCTTGTCTCTAGACCCATTTGAAACGGTATTTCATTGATAGATGACGGATAAACTCTCTTTTCATATCAAGTGTATAGAGTTATGTCAACCGGCTCACTATACACACAAGCATGTGCATTCACCTCACCCACTGTTTGCTCCTCAAGGCTTTGATCAAATCATGTTTGGTTTAATACGACTCTTGTTATGAATCAGACTTATAATTCGGAGTCATCTTCCTATGGAGTTTTGACCATAGCAAATTAAGCAGGCGTCACATAATTTAACTATTATTTGCGAATGGAGGTAATGTTGTTTGTTTAGTGGATTACTTTTTTTCCTAGTTTTTGAGACAACGTTAATTTATGCGGCAAGACGTATGGGTAAGGAACCAGGCCATCATGTATAGATCGAGCTCCAGAGTCCAGCAATCCCTTCGCCGGCCCTTTGCAAAATTGCAGCCCAGCTAGAGATATCGACACACTTTTATACTCGCCTTCCCATTGAACCCTATGCGCATTGTACTCCCTTCCCCAGCCGCCGCCTCCCCCACCTCATTCACCATGGCCGCGCAAGTACCACTGTACCAGGAGACATCGAGATGCTTTGCCGCGCCATCAAGCAAAGGTGGATAGAGGGCAAGTCTGATGGCATCGAGCTCGTCATCAGCGTGTCACCAGTGTCAAGCTCGTCGGCCGCACCTCTTCGTCATTGATCTGGACGGCAGTGCGTCCCCATCGTCGATCTTGAAGGCTGCACATCGATCCTTGTCGTTGAAGGAAGGTGGCCTAACCCAAGCTTCACGAGCACTTCTGCCTCCCTGACAAAGCTTCCAGGGGTGCAAACTACCCTGCTTGACGATGCATAGAGCATGATTCATTGAAGAATGCAAGAGAACGGCCGATGTGCTGTTTATTGTGGTTATTATTTCCCTGCTTGATTTCTTAGTGAATTACATGATTTGAGGATCTGTTGTTCCATGATTTCCTTTTTTCTTGATTTCGTCATATGTGAGAGTGAAAGGTTTTATATTGGCAGTATCTCCTTGTTCTAATCGAATTGATGTAGCTGAATTTTTGGAAGGCCGAAGAAGGCGTGACTTGGGTTGTCTCTTGTGCGATTGGACCCACATTACAGTATGGTGGACGGATTTTTGAGGGCAGAAAAAAAAACTCTTCTGTCTTTATTATTAGGTATAGATATATGTGATAAGAAGGATGAGTCAGTAAGTCAATGTTAATGGCAGCAAACTTTAAGGAGTTGGTTAACTGGTGCCACAAACATAAATGGGAGTTGTACTGTTACAACTCAACAGGTTAGTATGTTGGTTGCTCCTGATATTACCTCATGGTCTTGGGGAAATGAAGGCAGGTTTACAGTGAAAATCGTAGAGATTAGAAGATATTATTGTGATAGTTCGTTTACACATGTATGGAAAACCTAAATGACTGCCTTTGTGGTTGTTATAAAAAGTGCGCTGTTAGAAAAGACAAAATGTTAAAAAGAAAATGGCTATGCAGATCTATGCTACGATTTTGTTTTTATGAGTAAACAAATTCTCTATGCCCATGTGTTGTAATAACATATAGAAAAGCTACAGAACAGGATGAGGTCATAAGCAAACAAGAACTCCAAGGATTTGAAGCCATGTTGCAGCATGAGTTATAATGATGGGATGCTGCTGGTCAACATATTTCTTCATGCTCATGATACATGCCAAGGATATGCTTTTGGTGTCCAAGACTATAGACACTAGACATTTGTTGGCTACTTTGAGACAGTTGATTCCACTTGCCTTACTTTCTCTCTGACCCTTAGCTTCCAAAGAAAAGAGGGACACTAAACACTCATCAAAATAAAAATTATGGCAGTCTAAATATTTTTTTGATTTGATTTACATAAAAACTCCTACTTTTTACATGGTAAACAAAGGTTTTCTTATAATTATATTTTTGAGTCTCCCAGTGGTCTACCCACCAATAAATGACTTGTAACTATGGATAAATTTAAATATAAGAGCTTTTGTAGAAGATATAAAAGTAAACTACAGTTACATCGTATAAATAAACTTGTATGTCCACACTGGAACCAATGTGGCATCCTAGGTCAAGATGATTCTCATATATCCGCATAAGTAAGTTCTCCAGCTAATAGCAACAAGAAGAAAGTGCATTGAGTTATAGAAGAAGACCAGAAACATGAAATGTACTTTTTCTACCAACTTCGGTCACAAAATAACAATTTAACATAACACCTTAACTCCTAAAATGGTTAGCAAAATTACCTCAACAGTGGTAGTTATGCACTCTCCATTCATTGATTGGATGATATCACCAGGTCTAACTCCTAATTCCTCAGCAATTTATCCATGGGACACCTATAGTTCAGTTTGCCATTTGCCACTCAAAAACGTGTGATACAAAAAAGTATACATTTTTTCTAAAAAAGGAACATGGGCATTATATACCGCTTTAACTATTAGACCCGAATCAACATTGCAGTCCCGGGAGATCTTCTCCACACGAATGGGATCTAGTAACTTAATGGACAAAAGCTTCATTCCAATATGCAGCCGAGGGACAACTGTAAAAATTAGGCTCAAAGGTAAGCTAAGCTTATGTTCTAAGCTTATGCACTGAAAAAAATGTTAGACTATGTAATTAGGTTCCTATTGGAGCTCTGGCTCGGCTGGACCCTTAGGCCCTGTATGGCTGTAGTCGATTAGGATTGTAGTTGAGGACTACGGAGTCAGACTATAAGCCTACCCTATCCTCGACTACATAAGTACATATACATGTGTACCTGAACCCACATAATCAATCTATTATTCTCTGGTGGCATTCCTCTGAAAATCCGCATCAGATTATGTAGTTTTTCTTGGTTAAAATCTTGTTTTCTAGTCCTCCAAGCGCCAGAACATTGTCTCCACATTCTAATGCCAACTCAAACTACCGGCCATGTTGTGGCTGAAGCAACCTAGATTCGACAACTTCTTCAAGAACTGCATACTCCTCTCCAACATGTCACTCCTGTCTATAGTGGAAACATTAACATTGTCTACACTCCAACCCTGTTCAACATCAGCGGACAAAACATATCAAGATCAATCTTCAATCAGCTCACAAGCAGAGTCTCTTTTGGTGATCTTCAAGTGTTGCATGTGCCTACGTCATCACAATATGTGGGCATCTTTACAAAAGGACTCCAATCTTCAGTCTTCACGGAGTTTAGGTCCAGAATGAATGTCTAGAGAGCCGATGATTAGACATGCAAGGTGCGTTAGACTATGTAATTAGGCTCCTGATGGAGCTTTGGTTCATCTAGGCCATTAGGTCCTGTCTATACACACTACTAGGAAAACCTACCATGTAGGTATGCTTTATTATATAATAGACACGTTTTATTTCATATCTACATCAATGTTGACATGTTTATAAAAGCGTGCTAGGAGCATCTTCGCAAGCACCGTGTCAAAGATTGTAGAGACGGATTACTATAGCGTATCTATAGTTGATAGAGATGTTTCATCGAAATGTTATATGCATGTCTATGCATTTTGATACACATTTATAAATACATTTATACAACGCGTCTACTGACGTTGTTACATTTTGTAAAAACGCTTTAATGTGTTTAAAAATAGTAAAAAATATTTATCACTATAAGATATTATTTTCGTGCAATGCAATCACTAAGAATTGAACTCATGACCTCTTACCTCATGTAATTCCTTCCCACCACTAGACCAACGTATCACATATGACCAACATACAGCTACCGTCAGAGTTAGCCTGACCAGTGCCTGAGACTCCCATGGGTCATCCCTTAACAGAGACTCTAATGTATGGATTAGGATTGTAGTCAAGAACTAGGACCTCTACAGGACTAGGTATACATGTGTACCCAATCTCACATAATGAATCTATTATTCTCCCATTATATATTCATCTTACATAGAGTAAAAATAACTATACAAGCATAAAAATCTTACTTAAATTTACTCCACATATGTAAGCACTTGATTATAAAGGAAGAAGGAATGAATCCCATGCACCAAATATTAATAACCATTCCCACAACTTCTCCATTTAAGTCAATAACTTGTCCTCCATTTCCACTCTGAAACATTTGAATTGTCAATTACAATCATAATCAACAAAAAATAGTAACAGCAAGTTATGATGGCTTGTACCTCGTTTCTTTTCAGCACACAATTGATGAACATATAGTGATTACGCTCATACGTGGTCGGTCCCTTGTATGGCACAAGACCATGATCTATATTCAGATCGAGATTCTTGTCTCTTCCATGCACGACCAAACATCGCATCACAAAAAGGGTGTACCTCAGTAGACAAATTCATTACAGCCTTGAAGACAGCAAGACTATAATTCTTGACATAATGAATCAAATTTGCAACTACAACCGAATCATCTTTGTCCAATAAATGGACGCAAACCTGAAAATAACGCATTATGTCATCTACTTATCAAATTCATAAAGATTAATCAACAAAGAAATTCACAAAAATTAAAACACACAAGGAATTCTTAAACTTGTCTTGCAATCTCATCTAAGTTTACGAACACTCAAAATGCATAACTATGTGCCTAAACTCACTAGTTGTACAACTCAAGGGGAAAATAGCATTTTGAGACATAAGTATCCATTATAAGAGTATGTCAACCTAGATGAGAATATGGGACAAGTTTAAGCATTTTTGGTGCATTTCACCCATTTACAAATAATCATAGATGCCAAAATTATATTAATGATCATGCTTGCTAATAATATATTTTACTGTACATTTAAATTATGCCAATTAACATATAGAAATTAAATGCAAGACACTAATAGTTGGTAGTTAACTCACCTCAACTTCAGGAATATACTTGCGTGTGCCTGACCACTCATCCCTTGAGGAATGTTTTGAGTAGATTATGAGTGCAGACGTCAAAATAGTGCCAATTTTATTCTCTATCCCAATTGATTACAAATCCAGAGGTCTGACTCATGTTAGAAATAAGCGCAACTTTAAGATCAGATTAATTCCTAACCAGCATGCATAATGAACTAGGAATAAATCGCACATAGCATAAAGCATATCTACGCAACAGATTGAAACTATCTCAGGCGAGAAACTCATTGTTACTCACAGCGGGGAACGCTCCAGCTTGGCTAACGTCGAGGTTGGAGATGAAAAGCTTGATGAAGGCTGAAGAACTCGAGCGAGCAGTCGCGTGATCGCTACCCAAAAACCTGATTTGCCCCAACCCGTGCAGGTTCTTCAATGGGATGAGGTTTCAGAGACAGTGCTCTCCTTGCCGCCGCCGACACACCTGTGGAAGGGATGCAGGCGCCTGAGTAGCCGCACAGCACCGAAGACAGAGAGCTCTCTCTCCAAAACCCTAGGTGGATTTTCTCGTGTTGATTGGTACGTACCACGGGACAACGCCCGCTTTATATAGGCCAGAGCACTCGGGAGACTTAGTGCAAAAGAAAGGAGACCGACTTCGGGAAAGATTTCATGATAAGATCCAATTCGGTTCCAAATTTAATGCCCGAAGTCATAGGCGAATTAGGATAGAAAATGACAAAAGATTGAGACGGAATTTACGCCACACCAGCACCTGTCGCAAGTCACAAGTCACGCGATTATTCATGCAAAAAATATGTGAATACGTGCGCGCATGTGGCTTCCTCTCACTCATACTCCCATTCATGGAAGGACAAGAGGCCTACTATTTAATTTGGACTCCATCCATCTCAACTTACCATATGGGATAAAACCCCCACCACTTCTACCATGCATGAGTGGGCCTTTGAGATTTCCCTTAGAATTATTGGACACATATTGGGCTAGGCCCATATAAATTCCAATAATCCCCACCAAATCTCAAGGGCACACAACATGATTGACTCTCAGTTGTCATCAATGCTATTTAATATATCAGGATTGAGATGGAGACTGTTAAGTTGAACATCCACCTTGATCAAAGAGCTACGTTAAACCACAACTTGCCAATGGACTATGCCTTGAATTGGTAGTTTTGCGTGATCTAATTTCACTCAAGAATGTGACTAATACTTGACAGCCATAAGGCTACACCTCCGCGGTTTGGAGCTTATAAGTCATACTCCTGTGTCTATTCATGAGTTTCCTAGAGATTTCCCACATCTCATTGACCGCAACCAATGGTCAACTCACATAGGTGTGTTTGTTCAAGAATACCCCGTAGGACGGTGTCTTGCTATTAAGCCTTCCAAACACATTAAGACAAAACGTCAACCTGCCATACAGGACGAGAGTATTGCATCTTCACTACAGAGGGTAGTTTAATATATACTCTCCAGTTACACTAGCGGTTTGTTTTTCCCAAGATCCTAATTCATGGGATCTCCGATCACATAGGTTTGTGTGGCCACCGTGTGCAACTCAGGTGGGTCTCAGTCCCATCTCCTTCAATGCATCGTCTATCACCTTTCTAGACAGACCTTTAGTAAATTGATCTACCAGATTCTTAGCTATATTAATATACTGAACAGCTATCACTCCGGAGTTTCTCAGTTTTATGACAGATTTTATTCATCTTCTGACATGTCTTGATGATTTCGCATTATGCTTATCACTGTTCATCTTGGCAATCGCAGTTTGATTGTCACAGTTCATAAGAATAGCCGCAATAGGCTTATCCCCCATAGGCAAATCCATCAAGAGTTCTCGCAGCCATTCGGCCACAAAGGTGCTAGTATCTAATGCTGTAAGCTCAGCTTCCATGGTTGACCTCGTCAATATGGTCTGTTTACACGACCTCCATGAAACAGCAGCTCCTCCAAGAGTAAAGACATACCAAGTGGTTGCCTTTAACTCATCAGCATCAGAAATCCAATTAGCATCACTATACCCTTCGAGTACTTTAGGGTACCCAGTATAGTGAAGTCCATGACTCATTGTACCTTTCAAGTAGTGCATAACTCTCTCAAGTGCACTCCAATGATCATCTCTCAGATTAGAAGTAAACCGGCTCAACTTGCTAACCGCGAAGGAGATGTCAGGTCGAGTAGCACTAGCTAGGTACATGAGTGAACCAATTATCTGGGAATACCTCAGTTGGTCTCTTCCTGGCCCCTTATTCTTTCGAATGATTTTGCCAGAATCATATGGTGTTGAAGAAGGTTTGCTGTCCAAGTAGCCAAATCGGCTCAATACCTTCTCAACATAATGAGATTGCATAAGAGTAATCCCATCCTGACTTTTGATCAGCTTGATGTTCAAAATCACATCAGCCTCACCCAAGTCTTTCATATCAAAATTCTGGGACAGAAACGACTTCACTTCATTGATTAACTCAATGTCAGTCCCGAAAATTAATATGTCATCCACATATAAGCACATTATTACGTCTCTACCCCCACCATAGCGGTAGTACACGCATTTATCACCTTCATTAACAGCAAAGCCTGCATGTGTCAGAGTATTATCAAATTTCTCATGCTACTTCTTTTGTGTTAGTTTCAGCCCATACAAAGACTTTAATAACCTGCACACCTTGCCTTCTTGCCCAGATACTACAAATCCTTCAGGCTGATCCATATAGATCTCCTCATCTAGCTCTCCATTAAGGAAAGCCGTCTTCACGTCCATTTGATGGATTAGAAGACCATGTGAGACATCCAATGATAAGAGTACTCAGATAGTAGTTAATCTAGCAACAGGTGAGCAAGTATCAAAAAAGTCTTCCCCTTCTTTCTGCGTATATCCTTTAGCTACAAGCCTAGCCTTGTACTTGTCAATAGTACCATCCGGCCTAAGCTTCTTCTTAAACACCCACTTGCATCTACCGGTTTGCAACCGAATGGACGATCAACGATTTCCCAAGTTCCATTAGCCATGATGGAATCCATCTCGCTACGAACGACCTCTTTCCAATCGTCTGCATCAGGTGATGCAAATGCCTCTGAAATAGACCTGGGTGTATCGTCCACAAGATATACAGTGAAATCATCACCAAAGGACTTTGGAATCCTTTGTCTCTTGCTCTTGCGCAGAGCTATTTCACTGTCATCTTCCTCAAGTGGTTGTTCTATATAATCAGCAGGAGTGGATTGTTCATGTGGTACAACAATATCATCACTAGGAATGTAATGTGCATCTTTCATAGGAAAAATACTCTTGAAAAATGTAGCATCTTACAATTCAATAATAGTATCAACAGGCACATTAGGCGAATCAGATTTAAACACTAGAAATCTATAAGCCTTGCTATTCATAGCATAACCAATAAAGACACCATCAACGGTTTTTGGTCCAAGTTTGCGCTTCTTAACTATTGGTATGCTGACTTTTGCCAAACATCCCCACGTGCGCAGATATGAAAGAGTTGGCTTTCTCCCTTTCCAGCCTTCATACAGAGTTTTCTCACTATTCTCAGTGGGAACTCTATTCAATACATGATCCACTGTTAGAACAGCCCCGCCCCACCATGCCTTAGATAAACCAGTAGTATCCAACATAGCATTGACTAAGTCGGTAATAGTGTAGTTCTTCCTTTCGGCAACCCCGTTTGATTCGGTAAGATCCAATTCGGTTCTAAACTTAACGCCCAAGTCATAGTCGAATTAGGATAGAAAACAGCAAAAGATTGAGACGGAATTTATGCCACGCCAGCGCAAGTCACAAGTCACGCGATTATTCACGTGAAAAATACACGAATACACGCGCGCGCACGCGTGTGGCTTTCTCTCTCTCATACTCTCATTCATGGAAGGACAAGAGGCCTACTATTTAACTTGGACTCTATCCATCTCAACTTACCATATGGGATAAAACCCCCACCACTTCTACCATGTATGAGTGGACCTTTGAGATTTCCCTTAGAATTATTGGACACATATTAGGCTAGGCCCATATAAATTCCAACAATTCAATAGTACGCCATCTGCAAATGCATATGTGCTCAATTGAAAAATCAAAAGCATTGCAGATCCCTAGACAGAGTAGTTGTGTTACATACCAACATATGATGAAAGGCTCATAAGTCATAACAACTTTAGCTGCTTTTAGCACAGTCTTTGTTGCAGACTCGCGAGTTGGGATAGATTCTTCATTGACCAAGGAAGATACAGATTCAGGAGCATAAAGCGTAGCTAGTTTCATTTGCCGCCCTGCAAATAGGCATATGCTAAGTAAAGAACAGATGGAATAATAGAAGTTCATCAATAAAGTAGGGAAATAGTTTTTTTGCATACCACAATGCAAAACAGAAACACATATTAAAATACAGTCATTGATTACAAAAAAGTCATTGATTACAAAACCATTGCCACAGCTTGTAAAAGAGGGATTCAATATATTTTCTTAAAAGAATATACTATTCCATCAATCCAAGGGAACATCAAAATTTATATCTATGTCTAACAGAACATTTAAAAGCATTCTAACATTAGCCATCAAAATACAGTTTTCTATAGACATAGCTCATGAACCACTTTGAATCCATATATTCTAATATTAATCAAGTTACTGATCAATAAATTCAGTTAGATAGGTTGCATTAGTACAGCAGAACCTAGCTGAACCACAAACAAGATCATGTTGTATAATATTATCCTACACACTATATGTAACACACGGTCCAGGGAATATCATCTGGGATATGCAATGGGCTTTTCAGTTGGGTCCACAAGACTAAGATCATGGCCCCCAAGCAAGGGAACAGCACTTCTACAAAGAGATGCCAAGAGCACCAGGGAGGGCAAGAGAATAGTATTCAGAAAGGGCAAGGCAGTGACGCTCTCCCCCTAGTATCTCTTTCCTCCCCTTGTGCTTCTATTCCAATCTACTAGGGAGCAGACCTCGCCATGGATCAGGTCGATTCTGGCTTCCAGGAGACCAACACGGTTGTGGCACAGTCCGATGACTGATGGTCATGGCTGCAGGAGGGCTTGGATCAACTGCATGTTAGCCTTGGGGCAATCGACACTAAGCAGCCACAAAACATCTCGGGCAGACGACCCAGCCACGAGATCAGGCAAGGAGCAACAACCACATCATGGTGGAGCAACTTGAGGCTATACTCATTCTGTCATGAGGCTCACAGGGCCCTCGGGAGACGAGGACAAGCTGCAAGCTAGTAAGGCCTGAGACGTTTGCCTGTGATGTGTTTGATGATTTGCTTCTTTGGGATGATGATTCAGCACGGGCTAATCACATGCTAATCAAGGATTCAGGGGTGTCGGTGGCAGCAGCACATGAGTTGTTTAAAAAAAACCTCTTGAAGATGTGATTTGGGATGAGGAAATTGGGCAAGGAAAAGGCTCCCGTTGGCTGTTGTTTGTTGCAGCACCTTGCAGAGCACGAAGACTACTTCATTACTGATGACTGGAAGTCAACTGCACATTCGTTTACCAATGATATGTTTAATCAGGAGCAAGTGAACAGTACCATCAGGCCATGTGACCTTCCATTTCAATGGCTCCTCCCAGTTTGCTCATTTGGAAATGGATGCTGTGGATCAGATTCCTAAGGCAACATTTGATGAGGTCACTTATGTTGTGCACATCCTGTTGAGCTAGACATCTATGAGGTTGCCGGTAGCTTACCATTATTTCTGGAGTTGGGCATATTTGCTGCTGACCGAGGGTCTAATGAAATGCTTGGGAGGATCGGAGATGATGTGTTAAAAGCAGTAACGAGACATTGGTTCAACACCCATGAAGGTGGTTTGATTAAATAGTGTGAACTCCTATAGGTAGACAGTGTTTTTAGAGAATGGTGGGCCTATCTAATCGCTAAAGATAGTATACCATGGAGCCATGGGGCTATAAGTCCATGGATATTTCAAATGACACGTGCTGGTTGTATGTTATTAATTGGCCGACTGGGATCCAGGTATCCATAGATTCAGCAATCAGCAGAGTCAAGTTTGCTCATCATCAGCTACCTGCCAATGTACCAAGGCAAGATGGGCAACAGAGAGCAATCAAAGCAGAGTCCCTTGATTGGGGACAAGCAACATTTTGTGGTGCGGAAGGGTAGCACACGGCCCAGGGTGATATCATCTGGGTTATGCAATGGGCCCTTCAGTTGTGTCCACAAGACCAAGCCCATGGCCCAAGCACGGGAACAGCACTTCTACAAAGAGAGGTGTTGAGAGCCTGAGAGCACCAGGGACAATAAAGAATAGTATTCAGAAAATACTCGGGGTAAGGAGCCATCAATCCTCCTAGGTATCGTGATCGCTCTGTCTTCATTTGTTTGTACTCACATCGGCAATTCGATCATGTCGCCAGCAACCGGTTATGATACTATGGAACTCCTCAAGAGAAAAAAAGGTAATAAAACGTCTCTGGTAATCACTAGCTATTTAAGAAGAGTACACAGACGCAACCTTACAGTAATCGATTTAATGGATCACATGGATAGATATGAGGATATACCACCATCAGTTCCTGCATACACAGTGCCTGGTAATTCTAGAACAATAACAATAACAGCACCAGATTATGCATCAATTAAGCCAACGATTTTGTGGTTTATATGCTAATGCGATTAGATACCATGAGGTTGATAAACCAGCAATACTTATGTACACAGCGCGTCGTAATTTTATAAATATAACAAAACCAGAATATGCATCAATTATCCAGGATATTTACTTGACCCTTAACATTAGAGAAGGAACAAAGGAAGGATGAAATGGCTCACCCTTCTTCTCATTGCATTTCCATGTCAAGCAGCCATAAGCATCCAGGATCCCGGGTTTCATCTTCATCACGGGTTCCATGGCGTTCTGGCCTGGGGGGTCTTGCCCTATGATGACTGCGCCAGGGAGGGAAGGCCAGCAGAGAGGTGAGCTGACAGCAGAG
The DNA here is from genome assembly GCA_030272315.1 of Paspalum vaginatum. Taxonomy (NCBI): domain Eukaryota; kingdom Viridiplantae; phylum Streptophyta; class Magnoliopsida; order Poales; family Poaceae; genus Paspalum; species Paspalum vaginatum. Next base: position 37,276,571 of record CM059013.1, on the reverse strand, counting down.
GAGTCGCCGGAGGAGGCATGCTCAGCGAGTGGTGAGACCAAAGTCGGCGATGCCTCCTGCTCAGCAGTCTCCTCGTCCTCGCGGCCGCCGCTCGCCCTAGATCTCTTCCGCCCCTTCGGGGTTGTTGACGGCGGAGGTGGTTCCGACTGGGACGCCCTCGACCAGGTGGTTAACGTAGGCGACGTGGGGGTGGCTGCAGGGGTCCGCCGCCGCGACCTCATCGCCATCCCGACGCCTCTTTCCCCTCCTCTTCCTCTCGCGTCCTGGAGGACCCTCCGCGTAGGGGATATTTAGCTTTCTGCCACTCTCACCGTGGCAATTACATTTTTGCCACGTGAGACACGGAAACTTTCTTACACTTTCTTTTTCCGATTTGGCGTGCCAACTCGAAAAGCCAACGTGCTGCACACACGAAAAGACCAAAAGGCGGTACCTCTACAAACTCAGTCACCGCAAAAAGTTAAATATCCTTTCGCCGTCCTTCCGTAGAGGTAGTTACCTAGGATGAGATCATCATGAATTTGTTTGATAACACTCCCCTTGATCGACTCTATACTTGAGATCAATATTTATTAATCCTACAAAAACCCTATAGGAAAATATGAGTTGTTTCATAGGGGTAGTTACCTAGGATGAGATTATCTTGAATTTGTTTCATAACACTCCCTCTTAGTCGAATCTAAACTTTCTCTAATCCTATTAGGGCACACAATGGGTGCTTAAGATCGATGCTTAAGGAATAACTTTTCAGTTTTTTTCTCGAACCGGATAGGAGAGATGCTTAGCGATAGGCAAAAGGCGCTTATTTTTGCTTCGATGCTTTGCAGTAGTTGCTGCCATTTTTAATCTCGATGCTTCCGGCACTTCAGCAGACGCCGCAGCGCACATGTCCGCGGTAGGAAAAAAGAAGCATAAAAAGAGTTTAATAAAGGGTTTCCGCTTGGAAATCACTGTGCACAACAATACCATTGTTTTTTTATACAGATAGTTTTTTTATACAGATAGAAAATATTATTTGGATTGAATGGATATATCAGATGGAAAATTTCCATCGTCCTTCCAGAGACAGCAGATGACGAGTTGGGGGAGGACGGTGTCCGCTCGCCCTTAGCTTGCCGCCGCTGCACGACCTCAATCCACTCTCCCGCAGCTCGGTGCCGCTGCCAAGGTCGTCTCTCTGCTCGCACTCAGCACGTCGCGCTGCCGCCGTCGCTCCGCTCGCCTCAGCCCGACGCCGCTGCCATGGCCGTCGATCCGCTCGCCGTGGCCGTTGATCCGCTCGTCCTCCGCTCACTGCCAGGGCGCGGCCGTCGATCGGCTCGCCCGCAACTCGGCGCCGTCGCCGTCGCCAGGAACCCTCCGCAGCCACGCCGTCGCTCCGGCACCCGCTCGCCGTAACCCAAGCTGTCGTGTGCCGCCGACACCACTCCACCGTTGTCACAACCTCCATGTCGACGCCGTCGGAGGAAGGGCTCGCGGAGCGGCAGGCCGCCGTGTACGTGCAGGCCGAGGCGTGCGCACGCTCAAGCCCGGCTGTGGCAGGTCCAACCGTCGAAGGCTGATGTGGACGCGGCTGTCTAGGCGCTCAAGGTCGAGGTCGGCACCGCCTCGCGTAGGCTGCAGCAGGCGGTCGGGGTGGGCGCGGGCGCCGTCGTCAGGGAGGAGCTGCGGCAAGCCGTGGTGAACACGCTGGAGCGGAAGCTGTTCTACATACCCTCATTCAAGATCTACCATGGCGTCGCGGGGCTCTACGACTATGGCCGCACGGGCGCCGCATCAAGGCCAACGTCCTCTGATTTTGGTGGCAGGCGATGCCCCACGATCTGTCTCCAAATGCTCTCAGATTATGATATGTTTGTCCTTAGATTGTGGAAAAAAAGTATTCATTTTTTTGGTTAACTATTTTGTAGAATTTTGTGTCCCCCCTAATAGGAGTGTTGCATCAGCCCCATTTCAAAATTCTATGCAATTCTCTAACCTGATGAGAAATTTGTTTCCTCGCTTTAGGCTTATACAATGGTGACACTAATCTTATCAAAACCCTTGTCATGCCGGTAAATTTCTAAGCAGTTTCTCTGAGCCGATGAAGAAGTTTCTTCTCTTTGCTTTAGAACTGTACATTGGTCACGCTAATCTTGTAAAAAATTTTCTCATGCCAGTTAGTAACCACTGAATGAAATTGCTATCGAAAGCTACAATTATTTAGCCTTCCTTTGGTGCACTTTGTGTTTTTAGGTTTGATTATTATAGTGAATATGCACTGCCATGGGGTTGTATTAATGCTGCATTTCTTTATATTTCAGTACACAAGGAGGAAAGCACATTCACCTGTCTACTCTCAAGGTGGTTAAACAGATTTAAGAATCAATTTGCATTGTAGGGATTAATTTCTATACTGGTGGTTAATGATTTATCAACATTCTTCCTTCTTAAACACTTGAGTCTAAGCTCGTTGCCCGGTACATGCCTTTAGAACACTGGATTAGCTCATAAGCAAGCTGACGCTTAATGAAATTTCTCAGGTTTGGGTGTGCCTGGGTACATGATTGTATTTTGGACAAATATTGTCGTAGGACTATATTCAAATTTTTAATGGTTTCATGATTACTTTTTTATCTGATCCATCATATCGAAATTTAGTTAAATAAGTATTGTATGTCTTGGTTGGCGACTGAATGGAGCAAACATACATACCAACCTATTGCCAGAGTTCTTCAAACAGTAGGGTCTTTGCGAAGATTGACAATTGTAAACATGAATTTTTGTGCTAATGGGTTAATCAAATTACTGTCATTGTATTTATCATTTTACAAATTTGATAAATAGAGTCAAACAATCTGCTTTTTTCTAATACTAGCTATTTCTATTGCACAAAGTTTTGTGTGCACATGAGATTTACTTTTTTTATAAACTGACCGATAAACAGTTCTTGATTATTCCAGGTACATTCCTTGAGCTTTTGTCACGATGTATATTTTGAATCTGGCATAAAAGTAAATCATTAAAATGATTTTATGCCCGTGCACAAGGTAAATTGTTCTAGATTACCACTTTTCTTGATCTATTTTGTTTGTAATCGATCTAGATCACTAGAATGATGCAGTCAAATAATATAAGTTTTGGTCTATGTCTACCTTGCTGCAATTTCTTCTTTTTCTGAACATGGTGCCTTGCATTTTCCCATTTCGAATGTAGCTCTAAGACCCATGCTTAGTTCAAACCAATGTGTATTCTATATGGTAAGAAGAAAGCACGGCCAGGGGAGTGACAGGTCAACATAAGTATACAAGAGGTGCCTAAGCTAGCAAGGAATTTTTCTTAATCATTCAAGGCAATTTTTTGTCACCATTCCTGCTGTCTTCTTGCATCTTCTCCGAGTTGCTGAGGACCCGTGCATGATCCATCCCAGGTTTAGCAGTAGCTTCAGGATTTCAGTGTATTTTACATCAGTTTGCATTCATGAGGCGAATGCTATTAAGAAACTCTTGCATTGTTGTATGCCTTGACTGAATGGTGGATTGTTGGGAATACCTACATATAACGACATATCTTCTCTGTTAAATAGTTGAGAAGAGCTGAAAATGACACAATATCATGCTGTTATTTGCATGCTACCATAGTACATAGTGTGATGCATTATATGACAAGTTCAAGATTTTCATCTTTTTTTTTTCTCGAACACACAGGAGAGCTGCGCATCATTATATTAAGAAGGAAACAAGGAGTCTACATGACTCATACAGCCCTTAAAGGGCAAGACCCCACACTGGAAACTCGCCACACACACTAGAACTCGACCAACACCAAGGAGGAGCATCATGGCCATCAGCTACGGAGCCCTTTGGCCCCTGCCATGCACCAAAGACGAGCCTCATCTTTTACATTGCTCAAGAATCTATCCAAATTAGGTGAGGTTCCCTCAAACACACACATGTTTCTATGCTTCCAGATCCACCAAGCCACCAAAACCACCAAAGAATTGAATCCCTTGCGTGATTGCCTTGGTAATTGCTGCGTAGCCTGACGCCACCACTCTATAAAAATGTTGTCACTTAAGCCCGGGGCATACTACTGTAGGCCAGCCATCCTTAGGACCGAGAACCACACATTTCAGTGCAAAAACGCAACAGGTGAGTAAATGTTGCATATTCTCCTCTTCTTGGTCGCACAATGGACAACGCTCAGGGTGTTCAAGCCCCCGACGAGTCAGCCTATCTGCAGTCCAACATCGGTTTAGAACAGCTAACCATATGAAAAACTTACATCGAGGTGGAGCCCAAGTCTTCCAGATTTCTTTCCATGGCTCAAAACCAACAGCCCCAACAAGGAAGGAACGGTAAGCAGATTGGGTCGAGAACTCTCCTGTAGATGAAGGAGTCCAAATGTGTTGATCTTTGATTTTAGGATGAAGTTCAAATGCTGCTAGGGTATCCCAGAGTTGGAGATATTCCACCAATGCTGCAGCTGATAGTCCTCCCCTAATATCCCTTAGCCATGCATTATTGTCCAAAGCATCCTGCACAGTTCTTCTCTTGACAGCTCTCTTCGCCACATATGAATAAAGTGATGGAGCAAGATCAGCTAAGGATTTTCCATGAAGCCATTTATCCCTCCAAAAAAAGGTGTTGCTGCCATCACCTACAATGGAAGAAATTGAATGTGGAACATGGCCATTGAATTGGGGTGAACCTGTATATCCAAATCAGCCCATGGCCTATCAGGTTGTGTCTTTTTTAACCACAGCCATCTCATTCTTAATGCCCAGCCCATAATTTCCAAGTCCAGAATTCCTAATCCACCAAGATCAAGGGGCCTCTGAACTCGACCCCAGGCTACAAGACAGTGTACCCCATTTATCTCCTTCCAACCCTTCCACAAGAAAGCTCTCCGAATCTTGTCAATGGCTTTGATGACCCACTTGGGGAGTTCTAGGGCTGAAAGTTGATATATGGGTATAGCCGATAACACTGTTCGAACAAGTGTTACTCTACCCTCCGGGTTCATCATGGAAGCCTTCCACCCTAGTAGTTTATCAGCAACTTTATCAATTAAATCATAAAAAGCAGCCTTTGGAAGTTTCTTTACTGATAAGGGGAGTCCCAAGTAACGGCACAGGAAATCCTGCACCTTGCAGGGAAGAGAGTATTGCACAACTGCCATCTCTTGCTCTTGACAATGGATCGGAGTCACGGAGCATTTGCTGATGTTGGTGACCAGTCCTGATGCTTCTCCAAAAATCCTAAGGATCTCCTTAGTCAAAATCAAGTCATATGTGCAAGGTTGAAGGAAAAGCACCACGTCATCTGCATATAAGGACACCCGTTGAGCAGCGCCACGAGCTAGGATGGGTTGCAGCAGACGAGCGTCACTTGCTCGATTTATCAAGGAGTTAAGAACATCCATGACAATGATGAAGAACATAGGGGACAGAGGATCGCCCTGCCGAAGGCCTCTTTGATGCTGAATTGGTTCACCGGGTACTCCATTAACCAAAATCCTTGTTGTGGAGGATCTCAACAGCTTGGACATAATATTGCACCACCCTGGTATGAAACCTAAGTGCCTCAAAACCTGTGGCAAGAAAGCCCATGATACATAATCAAAAGCTTTTGTGATATCCAACTTGAGGAGAACTCTAGGTTCCTTTTGTCTATGGAGCACTTTTGCTGTTTGTTGCACCAAAATAAAGTTATTTATTAATCCTAAATTCAGTACATTTAACAAACCACATTGATAATAATGACCTGAGTAAACATTGTTGTGTTGCTAGATAATTATTATCTTTTACACACACTAAATACAATTTTACAAACAAATTCCTACTAGCATACTTTGAAACCTGGAAATAACAAAATATGTCATCTGCATGTTAGGATAGTACTAAGTATGATTAAAATTATATGACAAGTGAAGAAACGTAGCTAAATGGCCGGCTGGGATAGCAGGCTGTGAGCCTTGGACTGTTAGTTCAGCTTGTCATGGTGGTAGATCACTTAGCAAGAAGTAGATGATTCAAGTAAAAAATGGTTGATGCATTCAATTAGGAGATGCCCATGCATAGGCTCAGACATGGTAGTTGGAAGCAATGGTAGTGCATCCCATTACAGGAAAGAAAGCATGTGGGTGTCATAACTTATGTATTGAAGAAAATAAATGCAGTGCAATGTTTGGAGCCATACATAGTAGAGATGTATCAGGTGGGAGGTGAGTTTATTTGTGGTCAAGAATTATTAGTTTCAACATATGGAGTCTCTGGTGCAAAATTCAGGATCAACCTCTTCTCGGGTTGAAAGAAAAAAAAAAGCAAATGCTAGATGTGGCAAAAAAAAAAAACACAAGTTAAAAGTGGCAAATGCTAGCTTCAGTTGATTGATTCTCAGCAATTAAATGATTAATCAATACTGTAATCTGAATGAGGGCATCCACAATAATGAAATAATTGAAGCACATGCTCTGAATCAGCTACGCATTTCTGTAAGTTCGGTCATTTTCTTTGAACAGACATATGCTCATGGTTTTGGAGTAGATATACCAATGTGTAGTACCTTTTGAATCTTTGCTCCACCAATATGTGATTTGGGGAGTCCCGATGCGCCGTACTCGATAAGAAGACATTGCACCATACAAAATTGATTGTTTTCAGGTCCTTGGATATCACCAAAATGAAAATTTTGCTGTGAGAGAAGGAACCAAAAGATGAAGTTTATATTTGCACAGATGAATCTCATACATATGTAGTCCATATAGAGATAACCGCTTTTCAATAGCTGTAGCATCAGATGCCTAAGTTATATTTGTCGATTGCTTGCTCCTTTCAAGGGATTGGAAGATCAATGCAAACTTTCTTAATTGTTACCCAATGTCAGATAATTTTCTACTGCTAGATATCTTCCTTAGAAAGAGCTAAAAATCGAAGAAAAAACAGCTTGATAATAACTTGATGACTCTATACAGTTGTGTTGCACACTCCATTAGCTAAATCATTTTAATATTTGTCCAAGTCACCATGCATAAAATTATTTAATTTCCGTAGCAACGCACGGGCATTCACCTAGTAATTAATCTATTACCGCATTATGCATATACATAGTCAACGAAAATAGGTCGGTAAATTGGAATTTACCTATTACCAAGTGCTTCATTCATGGAGGCCTTTGGCCTGTCTGGTTGTGCGTTCTTGCTGATGGCCTGATCATCAGTGATGTGTGATTTATCTTGCTGCCTGGACTAGATACTTGATCCGTGGACAGTGGATAGTGATGAGGTACACCTGGCCTTGTTTGTTGTGGATGTCTGCAACGCTGAGGGCCCGAGGATGGCCGATGAAGAGGAGCAGGACGGCCTAGCAGATCACTCATACTTCCCGTGCGGTTCTTTCAGGGTGAAAGCTAGCCGTTTTTAGGCCAAATAGCTCTCTTGGTTTGCGTTTTTAAGTAGGAATAATAACTTATAAATGTATATGTGTATGGACCATAAATTAATTTGGGGCCTTCTCAATTTTGGGGGCCTGTGCTGTCGCACAGCTCGCACAGCCCTGAGGACGCCCCTATTAAAAACCTAAGGGAGATTTGTCTCCTAATCATTCTGCCTCGGTTTCGCTCAGTCACCATGACCCCACATACGTATGTCACCCCACTAATCCTCCTGCCCTCCCGATAATTGCCCCTGCTCCCCTCACGCCCACGGTCCACGGAGAAAAAAAAATCCAAAACTGTCACGCGTACCCTCGCCCACTGCCGTTGCCACCGCCGTGGACGCCTTCGCCACCCCCCGAATACTCCATGCCCCCTCACCCGAGGATACCTCGCAACTTGATTTGCTAAGCAGACCAGTCAATGTACTTTTCATACTAGGCGTTGGACTATCTATTGGCATTGCCGGATCTAGTCCGAACAGTCCATAGTTCATCTGACTTGACTTGGACTTCCCTTCTTGGCCCTCTTTGATAAGTACATGGGTATGGACTTAGCGACAAGGGACTTTTCAGATGGTGAACTTGACCTTTCAGCTATTAATCATTTTTGTAGTGATTTGACGAAAGGTTTCTCTGAGGGGGACGCTGGTGATTTGTGTGATCTACCAGCTGCACCTCACAGGAAACAAACAAGACTTAGGAATTTTAGAAATAAGTGTACTGATAATCATTAGTGTTAAAAAATGAAAGGTATCTTCTGGAATTGTAATAGTCTAGGTGACCCCAAAAAAAGCAAGTTTTTATCAGACCTGTCTAAGGAGAAAAATTTAGATTTTTTGGCTTTATCGGAGACTGGTAGGAGAGAATGCTCTAGTAATTTCCTAAAGAATCTTTGTAGGGGAAAGGATTTTCTTTGGCATTGTAAACCTCCTCATGGTAGATCCGGTGGCATGCTGGTGGGTGTAAATTTGTTAACTTTTGATATTGGGGAAATTGAAGAAGGGGATTTTTTTGTAAAATTCAAATTGCGCAATAAACATGATGACCTCCAATGGGTATTGGTGTCTGTTTATGGTGCAGCACAACAACATTTTAAAGAAGCATTTCTAACAGAATTGGTTCAGCTATGTATGAAAGAAACCTTATATTACCGATTTTAATAGGTGGTGACTTTAATATTATTCAAGGGCCTACTGAGAAGAATAATGCTAATTATTGTGATAGATGGCCTTTTTTATTTAATGCAATCATTGATGCTTTTAACCTGTGAGAGTTAGAACTCTCTGGGAGGCAATTCACATGGGCTAATCATTTACCAGTGCCAACTTTTGAGAAATTGGATAGGATCCTATCATGTACTGAGTGGGAAATGAAGTTCCCTACTACATCTGTTCTAGCACTAACAAGGGAAATATCAGATCACACACCTTTATTCCTAAACACAGGAGAACCATCCGTGACCAATACTACTCCAATGTTCAAATTTGAACATGGGTGGTTTCTACGAGAGGGTTTTTTTGATATGGTGCGTGATATTTGGCTTGGTGTGCATGAAGGACAGACACCCTTAGAGATTTGGCAGGCAAAAATTAGACGCTTACGTCAATATTTGAGAGGGTGGGCTAAAAATGTAAGTGGCATGTATAAAAAAAAAGAAAAGCTTACTGGACAAATTAGATGAATTAGATAAGAAAGCAGAGGTGACACCATTAGATTCCGATGAGCGGAACCTAAAACATGTTTTGAATGATAGACTTGCCCATTTGTTGAGAGAAGAAGAATTAAAATGGTACCAACGGGCGAAGGTTAAGAATTTGCTTGAAGGGGATGCAAACACTAAGTTTTTCCATCTTGTGGCTAATGGTAAACATAGAAAGACACGTATTTTTCAATTGGACCAGGACGAAGGTTTGATAGTTGGTGATGTTGAGCTAAAATCATATATCACCAAGTATTATAAGTCTATCTTTGGTCCATCGAACAAATGTGCCTTGTCATTGGATGAATCCAGATGTAATGATATTCCACAAGTCACAGATCAGGAAAATGAAATGTCGGTTGCCCCTTTTTCTGAGGAGGAAGTTAGATCGACAATATTTCAAATGAAACATAACACAGCCCCAGCCCTTGACGGTTTTCCTCTAGAGTTTTATCAAGTTTTCTGGAGTGTTATCAAAGAAGATTTAATGGCTTTGTTTGCAGAATTTCATAGAGGGACCTTATCCCTGCATAGCCTTGACTTTGGGACAATTATCCTACTACCTAAGAGTAGTGATGCGAGGCAGATTCAACAATATAGACCAATTTGTTTGTTGAATGTTAGCTTTAAATTTTTTTACCAAAGCAGGCACTAATAGAGTCGTTAAGATAGCCCAACATAGTATTAAACCTTCTCAATCAGCTTTTTTTACCTAGAAGGAATATTATGTAGGGTGCAGTTATTGTCCATAAGACTATTCATGAGCTTCACACTAGAAAGCAAGACGGAGTAATGATTAAGTTAGATTTTGAAAAAGCGTATGACAAAGTTAACTGGGACTTTCTGCAGCAGTCTCTAAGGATGAAGGGTTTCAACCCTTTGTGGTGCAAGTGGGTGGAATCTTTTGTGTAGGGTGAAAATGTTGGGATTAAAGTAAATGGCTAGTTGGGTAATTATTTTCAAACTAAGAAGGGTCTTAGACAAGGTGACCCAATGTCTCCTATTCTTTTCAACATTGTGGTAGATATGCTAGCAATTATGGTGGCTAGGGCTAAAGAGGATGGATAGATAAAAGGGGTAGTGCCACATTTAGTAGATGATGGATTATCTATCTTGCAATATGCAGATGATACGATTATCTTTATGGATCATGATATTGAGCAAGGAAAGAGCATGAAACTCTTATGTGTCTTTGAACAATTATCAGGCCTTAAGATAAACTTTTATAAAAGTGAAATCTTCTGCTTTGGGAGAGCGAAAGAGTGTGAGAGGCAATACTCTCAACTCTTCGGTTGCAAAGTTGGCACTTATCCTTTTCGCTATCTGGGAATTCCTATGCATTTCAGAAAACTGAATAACAAAGATTGGAAACACATTGAACATAGATTTGAAAATAAGTTATGTGGATGGAAGGGCAAATTACTTTCTGTTGGTGGAAGACTAGTGCTCATCAATTCAGTTTTGTCAAGTTTGCCTCCGTTTATGCTTTCTTTTTTTGAAATCCCGAGGGAAGTCTTAAAAATACTAGAGTATTTAAGATCAAGGTTTTACTGGCAAAATGATGAACACAAGAAGAAGTATAGACTTCTAAAATGGACAACTTTGTGTCAGCCAAAAGATCTGGGTGGGCTAGGGATACAAAATCTGGACATCTAGAATAAATGTTTACTTAATAAATGGTTGTTTAAGTTATTAAACGAAGATGGTTTGTGGCAGAACTTACTAAGGAATAAATATCTGAGGAACAGAAATTTGAGCCAAGTAACTAAGAAGGCGGGGAACTCCCACTTTTGGATGGGTTTAATGGGGATCAAGGATCAATTCCTAGACCTAGGAACATTTAAGCTAAACAGTGGCACGCAGATCAGATTCTGAGAAGATGTTTGGTTAGGAAACCAACCCCTCAAATATCTTTATCCAAATTTGTTCAACATTGTACGGAAAAAGCATGCTACGGTGGCTGAGGTTCTGAGTACAAATCCGCTTAATGTCTCTTTTAGGAGAGCAATGTTAGGGGATAAATTACTGGAATGGCACACCTTGGTTGCGAGACATGTACATATTAACTTAAATGAGGATAGGGATGTTTTTGTATGGGGTCTACAGAAGAATGGCTCTTTCTCTGTTAAGTCTATGTATTTGCACCTTGCTAATAATGGTGTTAAAGTTACCCAAGAAATTTGGCAAATGAAAATCCCTCTAAAAATTAAGGTTTTCATGTATTACCTCAAACAAGGTGTCATTCTAACTAAAGATAATTTATCGAGGAGAAATTGGGGTGGGAATAAGACTTGTTTATGTAGCAAGGCTGAAACCATTCATCACCTTTTCTTTGAGTGTATGTATGCTAAATTCTTATGGCGTGTTGTTCATTTAGTGCTTGGTTTGGCTCCTCCCCAGAGTGTAGCAAACATGTTTGACGTATGGGCTAAAATGGGAGGGCGTAAACACAACTTATCGTTATTGGCAAGTGCAGCAGCCCTTTGCTGGGCAATTTGGCTCACAAGGAATGAGAGTGTTTTTAACAATCTCCAACCAAAATCTTTTGTACGCCAACCGAAATCTTTTCTACAGGTACTTTTCAGGGGAACACATTGGCTCCGGTCTTGGACTGCATTGTAACACTCTGAAGATCTAAAGGAACAATTGATCAAAGCATGTCAAAGCTTCGAGTCAAAGGCCATGGAATTCTCTACGTCCCATGGATGGTCTTCTTTGCTTCGTGTTGGTTAATAATTGAATACTCTTATTAGTCGTGAACTTGTGTTGGGTTGTAATAACTTGGTTGATGCCTCTTCTTTGAAGAGGTTTGAAGCCGGATTCTTTCATTATCTAAAAAAAAAATTTGGTTAACTGTGCATAAGGAATTATTCGTTTGTTCTATCCGGTCCTCACAAAATCTGTCACTAATCGTCTAGTAGGACTGCCATAGCTACGTATTCTTTTGGTCCTTGCTTCATTTGATGTCTTGGGTCTTGTAGATGATCTTCTCTCAGGCTTCTTGATCACTTATTTGAGGTGTTTGTACCCAAATGCATTATTTGGATCTCAAGAACTAAAACAATTATTCTTGCAAACACATTAGTCTCCCAAAATAGTTATGTTGTCAAGCAACCACCAAAATCTCACTAAGGATAACGCTTATGGTCCATTGTTTTACAACATGTTTTTAGTAAAAACACATTACTAAATACCCCAATCAGTGACATGTTTTGGCATAAATGTGTTATTGATGCCCTACTCAATGACATGTTTTAGCAAAAATGTGTCACTGGTACTAGTCATCAGCTACCTTTCTCGTCAAAGTGCATCACTAATAACTAAAACATGTCACAAATCATAAGTTGCAAAAAAAGAAAAATGGGTAGGAAACTTGACATTATATATACATATTACGCATGTGTGGTTAACATCTCAATTACCTATATAGTCAACATATATGCATTATAGTTGCAATGGTTTCATCAATTATAAAATGCTTATTACCGCATCCATCCCCAAATATAGTTCATTTTAGCCATATTTCTATCCATCCACATTCGGATGGATATTGATGACACACACACACACACAATATACAAAATATATTCATTGAACAACGAATGAATCTATTCAAAAGCTAAAATGAACTCTGTTTTGGGATGGAGGGAGTACATCCAAAGCAGAGGTAACCTCTAAGATAAGTTCATCACCTTCTAGGTCTAAAAACTACTAAACAGAGGTGCTACCATCAACTACAAACATATTGTTTTGACTACATATGGATTATATAGACCCCACAAACTTTGATCCTGGAAGGGAAGAAAAATAAGATTGTACCATGTGGAGGAGCAGATGTTTATGTTAGAAGAATCAACAAACAGTTCCTAGAAGAAGCATCAGCATAGGGCCTGTACCCACAACGCAACATCTGTGGCATATTTAACAGTATTGCGAAATAGTAGTAAAAAAAAAGATGATTACTCCTTAATTGTTGCGTCTCTCTAATTTCTTGGTGCTTATGTTTGACATTTCAGTAATGGAGGGAAGATCAAGAGTGAAACATTTAGGTATGATAACAAAAGGAAACAAAATGACCCAGTAGCTTTGCACAGCAATTGGGTCTTGTAAGGCCTTAAGTGTAACACAAAGCACCTCTTGAATAACCTTTTCTTGCTAGGACCTCTTTCAAAGAAAAATTATCATTGGAATGTTGCTAAAAAAATCTACCAGCAATGTTGCCTATGTTCATCATTTGGCAAATGTTGCCCACTCCACTAATTCACATCAGAAATTCTACTAGGGATTCCTCTAGAAAAATGATTACTGTACTGAATATTCTGTCCTATCAGCACACCATCCGGTGGAAGACTGGAAGTCCATTTTTATCATTACCTCTACAAAAGAAAGCAATGCACGTACAGGGAGAGGGCCAGTTTTGTTACAATGGTGTATGAACTACTTAGGACTTAACGTTAGAAAAAAATCATGTAAACTGGGAGTTCCTTGCTATCTGGAATACCGTAAAGCTAATTTCAGTCTGAACTGAAACAACTGAGCACAGCCCAAAGTAGAGGTAAATGAACATTCAGATGGGATACATGAGCAAGGGATGAACTGACATAGTCCGAGGCCATCTGGAATGTTGAAGTAAGGGCCGAACTGGCATAGTCGAGGGCCTGTACAAAATTTAAAATGAGGCCTATGTCGCTAGAACTATTAGTCAAACACTTGATTTCATGTAGAATAACTTTACGTATACATAAATAAGATGAATAGAACAAATATATCAAATTAATGAACTTAGTACAAAGAAGTATTAAGAATGACATAAGTATAGAGTTAAATAAAAATAAAAAATTATGTTCTGTGTGCCTGGTGGGTAGTGAAATTAAAAAGACAAAAGGAACGTACTCAGTTCAGTTTTCAACCAATCTTGAGGTATTCATGTCTGCATATATTAGTGAAATAATGTATTATTTCTATTTTGAAGAGCAAATAATGGTTATGGCCCCATGACTGCTACAAAGATGACATGGAAGGTTTAATGCTCATATTAAAAGAAGTGCTTCCATGTGAGTCTCAAACTCTCATCACACAATGACCTGTAGGATCTTTGATACTGCCATACAAAGAAGGGAATTACACAAGGGAGTAAACAATCAGAAAACTGAAGGCCACAGTAACAAACAACCATAATATGTCGGGAAAGCTAGTCTATATCATAAAATGGTACTCTCTCAATTTCAAATTGTAAATGGTTCTAGCTCTCTTTTTTTTCAGCTATGTTTATTTGGATCGTGATGAATCTAGACACATTCATGCAAAGTTGTATGGATATATTCAAAGCTGAACCTCTTACAAATTGGAACAAAGCGAAAGTAGAATGCAATAAGTTTTTTTCACACCGCATGAGCATAAGATGGAAGATGTATGGAAACCATAAGCCATCAGCTTCCCCTCCAGCCTCTTCCGAAGCCTCTGCAGCTAGAAGCTCTAGGACACATTTGCCCCAGTGGAGACGGCCTTCCATGGCTCCTCCATGCTTATCCTGAACCCTCTCCATCATCCTAGGTCTGGACGATGATGGTGGCTTTGTGACACAGGACGAGGAGGCAGCAGGTTGGAGGTGAGGAGGAAGGGAGCAGGTGGCGGGCCCGATGTGCGAAGGTCAGGAGGGGATGAGGATAAAGGGAAACAGAGCCCAATGCCGCCGAAGTTGGAGGTGAGGGGGAAGGGCAGCATCGGCCTGTGCGGGGAAGGCGGCAGTGGCAACGTGGGGGAGACAATCGGATCTAGGATTGGGAGAGATAAGATGTGGAGTAGCGGTGTGGCAGGAAGGTATGCAGACAGGATATTGCAGTTAAGCAAGTTTAATTGTTTTTTTTTTGGTCTAGGACTGATGCACACAACTATGCAAGCGATGCGGTTTCAACAAAAATGTCACTGACTTGGACACACCTGTGTGACATGTTTCATATCACTAAGTAAAATGTAACTTATGAATAGTGACACATTTTTAGAAAGCACATCTCTAACATATCTTCAACGTTAGCCCAGAAAAAATAGTGATTTTAGTTCATATGCATATGGTAGCTTTTAGACTTGGAAATCACAACAGCAATGGCGGTCCGCACTCGCCGCTCATAGCTAGCGATTTGACTCTACTGTACAGCTGGTGCATCTGGCTACCGTCCATGATCTGTTTAGGGCTTGTTTGGAACGGAGTTTTTTCGTAGGAATTTCAAAGGAAGATTGTTCCCGTGGTTTTCTTACGTCATGCGTCATTTGGAATGGAGGAACGCATCTGCTGGTTCCATAGGAAAGGATTCTCTTTCTCTACAAAAAGTAGGAGCCAAAAAATCCACTTCGATCTAAAGTATTCGTGGAAGCCCGAGGAAAATGCCGGCGAGGTCGTGCGCTCAAGAGAGAGAAAGAGACCACCAATGGCGGGCGTTAGAGCTGTTGCACCATCGCCAAGTACAGGCACCTTCTCCTTCGCCCCAACCAAATCCGAATCTGCTGCAGCTTGTAGCTTGTCTTGTCCTCCTCTCCATGGTCACGATAGACAGAATAGATTGATTGGTTAGGCGAGAAGCAAAGAAGGGAGAAAAGCAAGCACCTAGGACTAGTGGACGAGGGAGAAGGGAAAGGAAATGGTGAATGAGTAGATAAGGCTATCTCCAAGGGGGATACTCAAAATGAGGATTTTGACGTTGTTTCGCACGGTTCTGCACTGTAGCAACACTGTAGACAGAGTAGAGTTTGAAATGAGGAATGGATGGGGATCCCCTTGGAGATAGGCTTAAGACCAGTGGAGAAGACGAGGCCAGCTTCATTTTGTGAAATAAAAAAATCATGCATATTTGGGCCCACACATTAGCAGCATAGTGTGCCCTGTGTGGTGAGCTGCATGGCTTTTTTTCGTCTCTCACACACTTTGTGGGATCCACGTAAAGTCACGTTTCATTTGTTTTGATTCGTTGTTCCAAACGCAAGTTCCTATATTTCCTTCCTTGTTTTCATTCCTCTATTTTGTCATGCCATGGATATCTTGTTTTTTCCTATACCTTTGTTTTCCATTCCTTCATCCCAAACAAGCCTTTATTGTGTGTCGCCGTCGTCCCGCAGTCCCGCTCTGCGCTAGCTCTCTAGCTGCCACACTGCAGCCCTACTCCAGACTCCCTAGCTAGTGCCGCATAGCATGCAACTGGCCCAAGATGCAAGGCTTGCTGGGCAATCACTAATTCACTATCATTGTGGATTCGCAGCAATTCTCCAACTGTAAATTGGCCCCCGCTACATTCTATTTCTAGCCCTGCCACTGGCCATTAGCGATGCAATTTAACATAAGTCATCACTAATGTTTAACAACAGGGAATACTTTTTATGATGTGCATTTCCTGCTAGGGGAGGACACTAGCAGTACTAAGACATTGCCAGAGAAGAGTATCCATGTTATTAAGACATTTGCCTGGGAAGAGTATTCAGGTTATTAAGACATTTGCCAGGGAAGAGTATTCAGGTTATTGTGGTTACTCACAGCGAACGCATTTTAGGCCTATGAGACTTGGCTGCGAGATTTTTCTTGAGTCCTGTCATTTTTTACTTTGTAAGGGATCATTTGTGCTTCTGTTTTTCTGGCTAAGCCCAGTGGTTGTTTCTTATAATTTTTATTTTGTCATTTGTGAAATATATATAGGGCATGTGAATTCCTGTTGTGAAGTTCGCACTGTATAATGATCTTGTAGATGTTTGACCATCCTCCTTTAGTACTTTACATGTGAATGTACATTCTTAATTACCTATCTGAAATAATGTTATCCCCATTTTGTGTCTTAGTACTTGCTGATTAATATTGATGTGGCAACAAATAATGGAGATCTAAGGATGTGTTCTACATTGGATTAAAGCAAAGAAGAGCTACTGGCCAGGTTCCAAGCTATTTGCACTAACTACGATTATCATTGATCATGTTCACCATTATGATTTGGCGTCTCAGTTACTTATCTTCATTTATCTACAACATAAAAGAGTACAGAAGCATGGGAGAGGCTGTTACCTCCTTGTGTGGGCGCAGCACGGGAGAGGCCATGCAGCTGAGAACAAGTATTCACATAGTATTAAGCCAATCATTGTAGTATATGAAAGTAGAGTATCGTCACCTGCTTATACAACTTCTCCAAGCATGGAAAATACTTCAGGAAGTCGACAACCGTACCCAGACTAACTGTATAGAAGTTCATAGCTAATATCTTTATAGTAGACACCGCTGGCATTATACCTAGTGACATGCAATCCCTTCATCATCAAGCATATATGAAACACAATATTATAAAGAACTCTACAGATGCAGATAGTATGAATTCTTTTTAACTATGAACATGCTGGAAAGGCATAAATAGTACAATTGAAACAGATGAAGACAACACAAATTAAGTGGAAGTGACATTTTTTGAGTGAAAGTGGAAGTGACATTAATAAGAATGCTCTAATAATTATTGATGCTGGTAAGGCAAGTTAAACATGGCCATCAACCTTTTTTTAAACGGCCAACCTCATTGATGTTTTGAAAATCTAAATTGGTATATTGTTTGTTTGCAACAGTGATATACATGATAATGTTTAGTATTTACATCATGGACTTCTAGATTTGAGACATTTCTAAGTTATTACACACTTTAATGTGCATCACTCTCGTTGAGCGCTTGTGTGTATGATTGGCTGCTTGAATGCTAAGACCATCTTATTTTTCTTTCACCCTATAATCATGTTGCTAGACATATGTGGTATGATAGTGTGTTCTTCTTATACGCGCACTTCTACTTAATCTGCTGTCATGTGTTTTAATCCTGTTGACAAAGCAAGCATTGAGGGTAAATAATGATAGTATGGTGCATGGTACCAACACTACTGGAAAAATGGGCTATCCATCCCCTAGATCCGTCCCTGTGCGAAATAGAACCGGGACTGATAGAAGAATCAGTCCTGATTCGAAATGTGGTACCCCTGGAGAGGCTTTTTCCGGTTGGTAACATAGTCTTGGTTGGTGTTACCAACAGGGACTAAAGCCTTCTAGGCATTTACAATAATTTAAAGAAAAGCATCCTCTATGTAGTCAGATGTGGCAGTAAGTTGCAGTAGTTGGATAGATCTCACGTGATGCTGTTGGTCTTGAGTTCGAGCCCCAATAGAAACATAATTCAGCTTTTTACGAACCATCAGTCCCGGTTCCGACAACCGGGACTAAAAGCTGAGAGTATTCCAATAGAAACATACTTTTTTAGCTTTTTACGAACCATCAGTCCCAGTTCCCACAACCGGGACTAAAAGCTGAGAGTATTAGTCCCGCTTCCATAGTCCCGATTGGGAATCTAGGACTGAAAGGGGGTTTCCAACTGGGACTAATGGGCTGTTCACCAGTAGTGCAATAAATGTATACGACTGATGTGCTTACAAGTTAAAAATTTAATGCAACATTTTGTATATTTTTAACTTTATACACAGGCAGGCGAATATTTTGATTAAGAAGCATAAAACTGAAATATGATGATTACTGTACCTGCATTATCTCAAATGTAATTGTCTTTGGTACGGTACTACTTCTCATGGGTTTTCTTTTAATCTTTCTTTGGATGTAGAGATGTATAGAGGATGGATCCTATGCTTTAGCAAACCTAAACAACAATAGCAATGGTTATTGAGTAGGATTGATGTGTGCTGATGATGTCCTTGGAGACTATATGTGCTGGTTTTGTGATCCAAGAAACTATTAGGCCGGTGAACTATTTTCAACATTGCCTAGCTAGCATGTGATGTTGCAGCAGCAGCAACTTTATGTATGAACAACTTTAATGATGGTACAATGATAATATGTCCATAACATATATTGCAAGAGTGGATTGGTCATGCGAATTTGATTGGTTCTCCACCGGTTTTACTGGCTAAGAGATTTTAGTTACCAACAGGATGATCCATGCCAGCAGAAAAATACATACTTTCCCTGAGACAGGGATGGCTTTGTGAGGGGCAAAAGTGAAAACCAATGTGTGGAAGGTCTTTCTTGACATGAAAACCATAAAGGAATAATCTGCGACGGTTTGTGATGCCTACCCTTATGGCACAGTTCTTACTACGGAAAAACCTGACTAGGGTAAGAGCTTATAAAGGTTGTACATCTTGGATGCAAAGATTTTATCAAAATATTTGTAGTTCTCACATTCAAAATAAACCACTAATAACTCACTACCCTTCATCATTGTAACCATAACGTCCATTCACTCCCCTAAGCCAATTCACCAGCTGGTGCAAACAATCTAGGATTGTGAGGTACTTAATGAGGGAAAAAACTTCTCTCTAAAATGTTCTTGATCCTTATGTCCAAAGCTAAAGCTACAATATTTATGAAACAAAGTAAGTATGAAGGGGGTGAAAACAATAGAGGAAGAACCATATGGGATATAGGAATTAAATTAACTTTTGAATATTGACTGCCACAGCACAGTCTGTTCATAAAAATCACCAAGTAACTTTGTTCAGAAAACATGTATATTTAAAGAGACTCCAAGAGATAACAAGATACCAGCCCATAATAGTTTCAACCATACACTATATACAAAGACTAAATTATGGAAGTGGTACATAGCATCCAAGCTGTGAGACTTCAATCCTTCTCTAGAAGGTGATTTTGAATGAATAATTTTTTTTGCAGCTGGTTTAGAATAATTAACTTATGCAAGCATATTCTAGATACATATGTGCTTGCTAGATTTGAACCATCCTGTTCAAGCGTAAGCTCATACATTTAACCCTAACAACAGCAAATGATTCAATATAGACAAGAAAATACACATCATTTGTAACAATAATGTCTCATATTTTCCAAAGTCACGCACCTGCAATCATCAGCACATCAGCTTCGTCTATATCTGCTGTGTATCTATCAAGATTTTGATAACCCTTAGCTTCTACTGAACATAGCTAGAGAAGGTGGTTTTACGGGCATCAATTCATGCATTTGACTCGGACAACAGCAAATAATCCAATGGAGAGAAACATTTCATATCGTATATGCTTTTCAGGGTAATTTATTTGATGCACCAAAGGCGATTATTATGCAACTACAAGAACTTCTGAGTACCTCTAGTTCAATACTCTTAACCAACATAAACTTTTATGTTTAATACTCTCTAACACTTGCAAATATACACATCTAGTTGGACCTGTATACATAGGAACAAAAGTTGCTATAAATTAAAGCATTTTTGGGAAGGGGCAAGGTGCTGATGGATAAACTTAATTTGTAGAAAAAAGGGGATGCAAGTGGGGTTATCTTGGAAGCAGCAGAGACAGCGGTTTTGGAACAATGTCACATCAAACCATGATCTGATATTGAAGATATAAATGTCACGAGCCATAACCAAGACAAGAACTTTCATGGAAAAATATGGTAGGAAGCAAAATATATACCATGAAATAATATTGGAGCAACCAGAAAGATTGTCACAAAAAATAAATATCCACTGTAGTACTGCACATATATTTTAGAAAATGACATATATAGTATTCTTAAATAAACTCAAAAGGTTCAACCAGACGAAATAACATATAACCTCAAGCAAAGTGATATTAGAATAGGAGTCCACATTGTTGACCACAACTATGAAATAGTATCAACTGCCTCTTACATGTACATACCCAACAAACAGGAGAATATATACAGAGAGGCCTAAAAAAGAGAACATGAAACGACGATAGGACAAGGAAAACTACTGAAC
Organism: Paspalum vaginatum; assembly: GCA_030272315.1. NCBI lineage: Eukaryota > Viridiplantae > Streptophyta > Magnoliopsida > Poales > Poaceae > Paspalum > Paspalum vaginatum. Next base: position 37,255,702 of record CM059013.1, on the reverse strand, counting down.
GCGGATGCATATGACATCCTCATGCTCTCCGCATGTGCATTCAAAGGGATCTGTTTTGGACAGATCATGGGCATGCTCGATATGTGAAAGATAAGGGCTACTGCATACGCTGGTTGTAAAATAAACTGAGCACCTCTGGAAGCCCTTTTGTCCAGTTGAAGCAAGCTATACTGCCTTGAAATGAACTCTTGGCTTCCAATACTACCTTGGCCCTCAAATCCCATTATCTCCAGCATCGTTGCGTTCATTATGAAGAATGTCGCAAAGTTAACTTGTGATCTTGTGCCCTTGTAATTAAGGAACACAACTGTCTTGAGACTCATGTCAAGGGATCTGGCAAGTTTGCCATACTTGCGCCGCCATAAATTACTGTCCCTGGAGTGGCGTGCCTGAAAAGAACACATGAAACAACAATTATAACCATGCAGCTGAGAATAAGTATTCACACAATATTAAACCAATCATTGTACTATATGAAAGTAGAGTATTGTCACCTGCACATACAACTTCTCCAAGCATGGAAAATACTTTAGGAAGTCGACAACCGTATCTAGACTAAGTTTATAGAAGTCCATAGCTAATATCTTGATAGTAGATACCGCTGGCATTATACCAGTGACATGCAATCCCTTCATCATCAAGCATATATAAAACACAATATTAAGAACTCTACAGATGCAGATATATAGTACTACCTCTAACTTTTTTGTTTGATGTCCATCAACTCAAAATTGAACTATATATAGAGCGACGACAAACAAATATGAATTGAGGTAGTATGATTTTTTTAAATATGAACATGCTGAAATGGCATATATAGTAGAATTGGAAGGGAACACAAATTGAGTGGAAGTGACCTTATAGCATATATATAGCTAGGTGTACGTGTACGTACCTGCTGAATAACGATGGAGCCAAGATGGATCCTGGCAGCGCCACCATGTCTGGCATCATAGAGGTAGCCCAATGTCTCCAGTTTGGGTGCCGCAAACACACACACACATTCAAGTCAGGTCGCCGGAATTCCAAACGCCAGCGAGCTCAAGAACACACACTCAGAAACTCACGCGACACGGTGGTTTTGGTGCTGCTGAAACACGGCAGCATGTTCTGTTGTCTATTGCTGAATATATAGAGAACAAGGAAACAACTAAGCGCATGGCGTAACCGCGTAATGATCGTGCCTTCCCACGACCCGCGAATTATCAGCGCCACTACGCACTCCTGCACGAACGCAGCATGCATCAAAGTGGTGCCTAAAGACTCGGACTCAACAGCTATCCCGTTGTCCAGCTAAGACTGACGAACCTGAAGAAGCTAGCTAACTGAAGACTCTGACTGAACTAACTAAGAACGCTATGCAACTGTTATGTACAAGCTGAAGAAAGACAGCTAGGTGGCGAGAGCAGGAGGAGTAGATACAACATTTCTACCCAATCCTTGATCTCGCCCACCTCCTTGACACCAATCAGGACACACAGCTTCTGGAAGCGTTCACGCCCGAGAGGCTTTGTCAAGACATCCGCCAGCTGCTGCTCCGTTGGAGTGTGCCGGATGATGATTTGCCCCCTGTCCACGCATTCTCGAATGAAATGGAACTTGATGTCGATATGCTTACTTCGATCATGGAAGACGGGGTTCTTGCTGAGAGCAATGGCGGCTTGATTGTCCACCTTGAGGTCTGGCACTCGAGGCTCGACTCCAGTCATGTCGTGAACAAGCCGAGTCAACCAGATTGCCTGACAAGCTGCTGTGGCTGGGGCAATGTACTCTGCTTCGCATGAGGACAGAGCAATCACCCTTTGCTTTGAGGATTGCCAGGTGATGACATTCCCGCCAAGGAAGAAGACGACGCCAGAGGTACTCTTCCGGCCGTCGATGTCTCCGGCCATGTCTGCATCGCTGAAGCCGACCAGACCAGCCTGTCCTCCTTCATGCTTGGCGTAGAGCAGTCCGTGGGTGCGTGTGCCAGCTACGTAGCGCAGCAAGCGCTTGACAACATCTTGGTGATCTTCATGAGGTGACTCCAAACACTGGCTCAGATAGCCCACAGCAAAGGCTAGGTCTGGCCGGGTGTTGACGAGATAGTGCAGGCTTCCGATGAGCCGATGGTAGTCCGTGGCGTCCACCAGTGGCGCTTCACTGTTCTTGCTTAGCTTCAGCTCGGAGTCCATGGGCGTTTTGCTCGGGTTGCAGGATGCCATTCCTCTTTTCTCAAGCAATTTCAGTGCATAAGCAGATTGACACAGTGTGATACCTTTGGAGCTTTGGGTCACCTCAATTCCCAAGTAGTATGAGAGCAGACTGAGGTCGCTCATCAAGAATACACGTCTCATCTCCTGCTTGAACGCTAGATCTCATCACCGCCAGTGCCAGTGATGATCAAGTCATCCACGTACACTCCCACCACCCAGAGGGATGCTCCTTGACTCTTGATGTAGACCGCATGTTCAGAGCTGCTCCTCTGGAAACCGAGCGACGCAAGAGACGCATCGAGCTTGGCATTCCAGGCCCTAGGCGCTTGACGGAGTCTGTACAGAGCCTTGCGGAGATGTAGGACCTTGTTCTCGTTGCTTGTGGAGATGAAGCCGGGTGGCTACGACACGAATACCTCCTCATTGAGGTCTCCGTTTAGGAACGCGCTCTTGACATCCATGTGATGCACCTCGTGCCCATGGTGAGCTGCCAGAGCCAGCAGAGCACGAAATGACTCCATGCGAGCCACGGGAGCGAACACTTCATCGAAGTCGATCCTGGCACGCTGAACATAGCCCTTGGCCACGAGCCGGGCTTTGTGGTGTACGATATTTTCGGCCTCGTTGCGCTTCACCTTGAAGACCCATTTGAGCCCGATGGCGCGGTGTCCGGCGGGGAGCTTGGCGAGTTCCCAAGTGCCGTTGTCCTCGATGGACTTCATTTCCTCACGCATTGCCTGCCGCCAGCAGGCCTCTCGTTCAGCCTCCTTGAACAAAGTTGGCTCATCGGCAAAGGTGAAGTGGAGCTCGTCATCGATCACCCTGGGGACAAGTCCTGGTGGCAATGTAGGTCCGATGATAGCGTCGATGGTGCGAAAACGGAGCGGAGCATCATCGTGATCCGCGTCAAGGTCTACGTCGGCGTCCTCCGGAGGTGTAGTGAACTCAATTGGAGCAGGGGAAGGAGTCACCGGTGAGCTCGCTGCAGCGGGAGTTACAGACGGTGTTGGTGACGCGGGGTAGCTGGCCGGGGCTGATGCAGGATCACTAAAGGTGTCGCCTTAGGCGACGATGACTGTGGCTCCGGCGTGGTTCCTCCCATCACGTGCTAGATGTCGTACTGGACCGTGAACGGCTGAGCGTTGCCACCACTTGCATCTTCTTCGGTCTCCCACTTCCACTTGGCGGCCTCCTCAAACACGACGTCGCGTGAGATCACTACGCGCTTGGTCGTTGGGTCGTAGCAGCAGAAAGCCTTGGACCCAGGTTCATAACCGATGAAGATCGTCCGCCTGCTCCTGTCGTCCAGCTTCTTCAAGCCAAGGTGAGTGTCCTTGATGTAGGCGAAGCAGCCGAAGGTGCACAGAAAGTGCACGGCAGGTTTCTCACTGTGCCAGGCCTCGTACGGTGTTACCCCCTCCAGTGCGCGCATCGGCGCACAGTTGAGGATGAAGACTGCCGTCGACACCACCTCGCCCCAGAAGATGCTGGGAAGATCCTTGGACTTGAGCATGGACCGCGCCATGCCCATGATACTCTGGTTCCGCCGCTCTACCACTCCGTTTTGCCGCGGCGAGTACGGGGCGGTGAGCTGGCGCTGGAGTCCGCGGTTGGTGCAGTACTCTCCAAATTCGACGGAGGTGAATCCCCCCCTCGATCTGTCCGGAGTACTTTGAGTTTGCGTCCGGACTCGACCTCCACCACCGCTTGGAAGTTCTTGATGGCCGCCGGCGCCTGGTCCTTTCTTGAGAGAAGGCGCAGCCATATGTAGCGGCTCCTGTCATCGACCAACAATAGGAAGTACTGATTACCGCTGGGGGTTGGAGGCGTGATTGGCCCGCAGAGATCTCCATATACGAGGTCCAGTGGGTGAGCTGCCCGCCGGCGTGCTTGAGCGGGGAACGGGTTGCGTCGCTGCTTGCCGACGAGGCAGCCGTCGCAGACTTGGTTCACATACTCCAGGTCTGGCAGGCCACGGACCAGCCCCTCCTAGGCCAGTTTGCCTAGGTTATCGAAGCCGAGGTGGCCATACCGCCCGTGCCATAGCCAGGCGGTCTCTATGCTCTGTGCGGCGAGGCACACCGGTTGGCTGATGTGTGCCTCCAAGATGTAGAGGCATGACTCCGTCCGCCGCACACGCGCGAGTAGCTTGCCCTGCGTGTCGTAGATGCAGAGGAAGCCAGAACCAATGTCGATGCGATGGTCGGAGTGTTCCAGCTGGCCCAGGCTGATGATGTTGGCCTTGATGCAGGGGTATGTAGTGCACCCCCGGTCATAGCACGATGCTCCCCATTCTTGCAGGAGAAGACGACAGTGCCGTGTCTCTTGATCTCGACGATGGAGCCATCGCCGAACTTGACGGAGCCGCAGACGCGGCGTCGAGCTAGGAGAAGGCAGCCCTTGCGCCCATCATATGGTTGGTTGCGCCGGTGTCCAGCACCTATCGCTGGGGGTTGCGCTCCTCCTCGGACCCCAGCTGCGTGAACACCTTGGCCTTGACGAACTCGATCGGCGGCGTGGACTGCATAGTAGAATTTGGGATCGGGGAAGAAGTACCGAACGCCATCATCAGCATGGGCTCTTCCTCCTCGCCTTCGGCGGCGTGAGCCTGGGCCGCCTGCTTCTTGGGCTTGCTCCTGCAGTCCTTTGCCCAGTGCCCCTTTTTTCCGCAGTTGAGGCAGGAGTCCTCGGCCCCTCGGGTTTGGGCCCGCCATTCCCGCGCGCCTCACCTGCCTTGTTGCCGCCACCGCCGCAACCGCGCCGGGGCCTGCCGCGCTTCTTGTCGTTGCTGTTGACGACTTGACGCTGCTGGATCCAGACGCGCCGCCGTTGCCCCGTTCTGGAGCTTCAGCTTGGCCATCCAGTCCTCCGCCGCCATCAGGTGACGGCCTTGGTTGTCGTAGACAAGAGCCGAGGAAGACGAGGCCGAGGAAGACGGGGCCGCGTTCTTCTTGTGGCGACGCTGCTCGATCGTGCGGAGACGCCCGGTGACCTCCTCCACGCTCAGCTGGTCGACGTCGAGCAGCGTCTCTATGGAGCACGCGATCTGCTCCAGGTGCTCGGGGACGACTTGCAGCATCTTCTTCACAACCTCTGGGTCCGTTAGAGTGCCACCAAGGGTGCGAATGTTGTTGGCGAGACCGACGATGCGGACGGAGAAATCCGAAATCGTCGACTGATTCCCCTTCCTTGAAGGTGATGTCGCCGAACTCCTTCAGGAGCTGCCGCACATTGGCCTCGCAGACGCGCTGCACGCCGACTCGGACGGTTTTCACCGCGTTCAGGCAGAGCGCGCTGTCCTCTTCCTGCCGAGGGAGGCCAGCATGTCCGCCGGCACAGAGCGGAGTATCGCCGCGAGGGCGAGCCTGTCCTCCCTGTACTCAATGAATGATATCGTCATCTTGCGGCTCGACGGCATGCCAGAGGCCAGCGGCCTCCATGTTTACCTTCATCAGCATCGCCCACTCCGCGTAGTTGGTACGCGTGAGGGTGGGGTACTGTACGGAGCCTCCACTCTCCTTGACGACGCGCTCGACGGTGACGTGGCCACGGCGCCCACGGCACGGCTCGGGCGAGTACGAGATGCGGTGACGTCGAGGCGGAGATGGCCATTGGTTGCCGAACACCGGAGCAGAGTTCGCGGACATGTTTGGCCGGGTCCCACGAACGGAAACCGCTCTGGTACCAAATGTTGTAGGTCGTCGGAATTCCAAACGCCCGTGAGCTCAAGAACGCGCACTCAGAAACTCACGCGACACGGTGGTTTTGGTGCTGCTGAAACACGGCAGCATTTTCTGTTGTCTATTGCTGAATATATAGAGAACAAGGAAACAACTAAGCGCATGGCGTAACCGCGTAATGATCGTGCCTTCCCACGACCCGCGAATTATCAGCGCCACTACCCACTCCTGCACGAACGCAGCATGCATCAAAGTGGTGCCTAAAGACTCGGACTCAACAGCTATCCCGTTTTCCAGCTAAGACTGACGAACCTGAAGAAGCTAGCTAACTGAAGACTCTGACTGAACTAACTAAGAACGCTATGCAACTGTTATGTACAAGCTGAAGAAAGACAGCTAGGTGGCGAGAGCAGGAGTAGATACAACATTGTGGAGGGCAGACATGACAAAGCAAAGCTTTTAAGGGTGGCGGAATTGATGAAGATGCTATGGAAGCCGAAGCAGAGAGCAAGCAGCAAGCCCTCCAGCACGGGGCAGCCGGCAAGGAGGATGTGCAGGGCGGGCTCCGAGACCGTCGCGTAGCTAATGGCGAGCTTGTTCAGCAGGGGAAAGTGGAGCCCATCGACGAGGGCATCGGGGATGTCGCAGTGGCTGAGCGTGACGACGCGGAGGCTGGTGGAGAAACGGCAGACCCCCAGCGGCAGCTCCGGCGGTGGCAGCTCCATCACCATCTGTTCAATCCCCTCGATCAAACTGCGGAGGTCGAGCTCCTCGAGGTTTTCCAGGGTGGGGGACTGGAGCCAGGTGTCGATGGCGCCGGGGCGGTAGTGGAGGAGCTGCGCCGGGACGCGGAAGCGCCGGCCTGGGCCCTCGTGCGCGGACAGGATGCGAGACACAGCGCTGCAGAGCGCGTCGGCGTCGGCGGGGATGTAGAAGTGGTCCAGGTCGACGTTGAGCGGCGCCGAGCGCCACAGCTGGCTCCACCGGCAGTCTAGGGTTTGGGTGCGGCCAGCGTCCATGGTAGGGAGGAGAGAGATAATTTCACCTAGAAGTTCGTCCGGGAGGGAGCTGGTGTAGTCCACGCGGCCTCCTGCTCGTCTTCCGCGGCCACGACCAGGCTGGCGACGGGATCCATCCGCTCTGCCGGCGCTGCGAGTTCTGGCGCCGCCGAGCGCATCCGTCCCTGGAGCTGGAGGCGGCGAGACGCGCCCTGCAGCAGCTGTCCTCTCTGCTGGTGGTCCGTGAATCTCGCCCGCCTCGGACTCCGACCGCATCTTCTTGGGGAAGAACTCCATGGCGGCCCTGTATGGAGGGCAGAAGCAGCAGTCCTAGTATCGCCGCCGCAGTCTCTGGCGCAGATATATACCTAGGTCAACGGGGCACTGTCTGCTCAGGACACTAGCTCTGCAGTCAGTGTGTGCCCTAACGGGCCCAGCTAGGGCTTGATTATTTTCCAGTTCCAGCCCAGGCTGCTGACCAGGCAAAGTTCTATTTTAAAGCCCATTTCCAGAATGCTTCAACGGAATTCTATTTTTGCAAAATACACATACTCTTGTTCGTCTGCATTTGATCTTGTTAGCTAGCCGTCGAACAGGACAGAACGGCCGTCGATGAAGGTACTGGACTACTGGAAAGATGGGAGATCGACGGGGACAAGCTGAATGGTTCGGAAGACTAGCTAGTGCAAAACAATAAGGGACTAGTTAGGCCAGGTTCCCCCGCGCATCCAGCCATGTATGTGCATGTGTAAAACATACATTATAGGTAGTGGGCACACAAGGTTTGTGTCAAGTAACAATTAACCTGAAGATTATATATCAGGTCATAGTGTACACACTATACAAACACAAAAAAAAAATGTTGCCCTAATAAACATTAAATTTAGCTGGGCAAAAATACAGTAGACCAATTCACACAAGATGCCACCTCGCCCGCATCTACCGTCCGCGTCCTCAAGCTCCGCGCTGCCTTCATCGTCCAGGCAGGCGCCCGAAGCGCCGCCTCTCCTCCGCACTGGCTCCCCACCCATCGTAGCCCTCCTCACCTTCTCTTCTCTCCGATGGCCTCCTCTTCTCGTCACCCGCTTGGTAAAGGTCCGCCGCCTCGTTCTACCTCTCCGCCGCCCTAGATTCGGCTCTGCCGCGGCCTCCTGAACCCTCAGCCGCTGACCGGCCCTAGATCCGGCCACGACATCCTCCTTCCACTCCTCCCACGCTGCAAGCCACTACAAGAAACTGAAGAAGATTCATGGGTTTATTTAAATTCGTGGGCTAAAAAACCCCCCCACGAATTTAAGTAATTCAAAAACAAAACCCCATATCTACCTACCTATATCCAGCTACATTAATATAACTAAAAAAACAAATTGTTTTTCAGAAAAAATAAACCACATATCCAGCTACCCTATATTTTATTTTTCCGCCTCTAACTACTTTCATTGCCAACTGCTAACTCATATTAACAAATACAATATATAATAATTGAAAATAGCTTACTGTACAAAAAGATTGCAAATTGATTTTTTAAATGAAGTAAAAGATCCCCTCCCAACCTCATCTACTCTACTCCACTCCCGTCCAGCTCCTCTCTCTCATCTTGTCTTCTTCCCCCGACCCTCCTCCTCCTACCCGCAGCCGCCCGAGTTCCGCCAGCCCACCGGCCTCTTCTCTCCCACCGGCCGCCCCGCCTCTCCTTCACCTCGGCAGCACGCGGATCTACAACTACCAAGGCTGTTGGGAGGCGAGGGGGCCGGATCTACTGCCGCCCCACACGTACTCGTCCTCCGCCTTCTCCAAGCGCGTCGGCCCCGAGCACCGACGCCGCCCCACCCGTACTCGTCCTCCGCCTCTACTTCCTCCGCTGCTAGCTCCCCGCCAGCTCCTCCGCGCTCACGGATCCAGTGCCAGCCCCGCGTCGACCTCCACCGACGCCTGTGCCGCATCGCCTCCCCATGGAGGCCTCCACTGGCCGCAGTCCCGGCCGTCACCTCTTGGCACGGCTGCCGCACAGGCACCCGACGTCCTGGTCCGCCACCGCTTTGCCGCCCATTGGCTCGGTGCAGGGTGGAGAAGGCTATCTCCCTGCAGCCCATCATTTTGGCTAGGGTGGAGGAGGCGGGCGGGCAGTGGCTGCACAAGACCCCGCGGGCTGGGCCCACTTGTCTGTGCACCGTGGATCGCAGGGTGGAGACGGACTGCGGTATTGTTAGAGGTTTTTATAGGGGTATAGATGTTGAATTTGAATGGCCCTGTTTGGTTCCATTAGGGCATGTACAATGCATCATTGCTTATAGAGATGCTTAAAGAGAAAAAAATGCTAAGCACCATCTTAAAAAGCTAAATCCTACAATGCGAGGGAGATGATTATATATGTGCAACCACCTCATTAGCACCCATTAAGCACCAATGCTTAAATAAACACTCCATACACCTTTTAAGCACCTGGTGCTAGAAAATAAACCGGTTTTTATTACTAAGCACATTTTTCAAGCACCCCATTGTACATGCCCTTAGCGGCTAATAATTAGGTAGCTAATAGCTCTTGTCTAAAAGTAGCTAGATAGTTATTAGCCAGCAAACAATTAGCTAGAAGGTGTTTGGTTTCAACTGCTAATGGGTATAAGATGCTTTTTATGTACTATTAGTTGCTATTAGTTGGATTAGCTAGGTTGAGCCAGCTAATGAGATAATTGTTAGCTGAGATTCAGCTAATAGTTATCTGATTTATTAGCTAGTTTTGTTTGGTTCTTTAGCTGCTAACTATTAGCTACCGAGAACCAAGCAGGCCCACTCAATCGGGGGGTAGTTACTGTTTCTCATTGCTAGGTCACTATATGTGTTTCTTTTTGGTCTAAGAAAATAGATAAATTATTGCTCGAGAAAGGTTATCACACGAGTTAAATTCATTGTAGTCCCGAACTCGTCTCGGGTGCCATCTAATTACCTAAATCCTCGGTATACTATGTTTTTAGGTACTAATTTCTCCAAGGTTGTCATCAAGATACCTCGTCTCTCAAAATATAATCTTGTATACCCAAACATCCATCTAATCCAGGAATAAGGATGGCAAACCTGTATTGCCATCCACGAGTGGCACACCTTATGGTGTGGATCTAAAATTTCACCAGCAGGTGTAGGTGTAAAATTTCACCTATTGATACTAATATGGATGACGGTAGTTTTTTGGACCCAGGAGATGTACCATATCTACATATGATTTTTCAAGGGCGGTCAGTGTTTTGGACCATACCAGAAAAACCATCTATTTCTACACAAGGTCCATACTATGGACCGGGTCTATAAATTGAATTACTATCAACCATAGACAACAAGATGAACCACCTCAAGAGATAAAAAAAAGTCCAATTTGTGTGCAGTGTTGTCAAACTGAAAGTGTCCTTCCTACACCTTTTTTATCACATCAGTCCCTCTCATCTCTCTCGCTCTCTCCTCTCTCCCATGCTCAGCAGGAAGCAGCCCCGTTGCCTTTTTTCTCTCTCATCTCTCATCCATTTCTGGTGCGGTAGTGCGCACATGATGGAGCGCATGGCAGGCTTTGGTGCGCAACACGAGTGGTGGCGTCACAGTGGCTTGGGCATGGCGCTGCACCCAGTGGAGGCGGCGTGGTGCAGTGGTGACCTAGGCATGGTGAGGGGTTCAGCGGCGGAGGCTCGGTGGCATGGGCGCGGCGCGGCGAGGGGTGATGTGAGTGCTGCTCTTTTTTATTATTAGTGGAGATGGTTGAGCATGTCTTCCATATCTAAAAAAATGTCTATGTCCTGCCCTTAGAAGTCAATTTGTAGGGGTGAATTGGTGTCTGCGCTACTAGAAATCATTATTTGTAGCGACATTGGCTAGCGACGGTCAAAAAACCAACCTTACAAATGCCCACTTACCCATTCCCATAAATGGTTTCTATACTAGGGACGGGGAGTAAAAATGCACTTGTTAGTGAGGGTGTGTGTTCAAATTTTTCACCACACTGAGGAAGGTGTGTAGTTTTTTCCCCACTGTGCTAAAATTGTGACCCATTGATTATCCCTTCATCTAGGTCTAAACAGGTATGGACTTGTTCCGCACTCCGATGTGCATGCCATTGTATAATCCCCTTACGTAGCTTCACGACAGGCCACGCAAATAGATAGGGCCCATGTGTCCAATCTCCAGTCCATTTCTATGCTCCTCTCTTCTCCCTCCGATTTTGGCCTAGCGAGGCACACCACCCTTTCCAGCGCGCCACTGCATCGCTCAAAGGCAAGCCAACGAACTTGCAAGCAAGTAGCACCTTTTAGCTAGTAACACACAACAGACCACATGCATGCTCTGAGTGCCTCCTCCATGGCTCCATCAAGTATGCTTTGCTCAGTTCATCTTGAATCTTATCGGCCAGTGACTCATTACACGGAATGCATTATTCCTTCTACTAGCTAGAAATTCTGTGCTATTGGTTTAACTTCTTCAACCAACAATGCACCACACAGCAATAATATTTCTCTAGCGCTAAGCGTGTGACCCTTGAGGCCTTGATGAGCTGATGCATAATTGGTGATTAGGCGATTCCATCACGTTCTCTATTTTTCCTCTAGCAGAAGATTATTTCCAACGTCATGTAAATGCTAGACTCATCTACTACTTCATTTCGTCGTCACGTCTACGTCTATACGTTGAAATATATGTTACTACTGACATATTATGTATATGAATTTTAAGTACGTATTTGTCATATGCAAATTTAATTGTTGCCTATTAATCTAAAACATAAATCAGATAGAGGAGAGATGAACTATACATTTATAGTACGGCGCTCTTAATAAAGAGTATACCGAGTGCATGAGTAAGGGCAGTTGAGGAGCTCCTATACTCTAAACATAGAGTTGAGGAGGCTTTATATAGTGTGCCATTGGTAATTATTTCTCCTTTAGTTAACCCAGTTGTTTTTCTCATTTTAATTAACTAGCTATTCCAATTTATTTAGTTAATATGTCCATTCATGAGCTCTTGGCTTGATCCACATCAATTCCAAGAATGTGCATCATTTGTACAAACTACCTACAATTTATCCCTATGTTTAGAAAACTAAGTAATATACAGATGTGCTAGATACATATTGGCATATTTGTATAGCATATTAGGATATAACAGTGCTAAGGGGCGCACCCCCTCGCCTCCTGGTTGCCTTCTTCCTCCACCACAAGGGCTATTAAAACCTTGGTAGACGGTCCACAGCTTGCTGCGATGACACACCTAGAAAGACAACGATGGTGCATGATGCGGGGTCACTGAAAAAGTAGTGCGTAGGCACAGCAACACCAGAGCTACCTCATGACACCATTTCCAATCCCTCTAAAAATATGCAATCCTAGATCAACACAAATATAGCAACTTTGACTATACCTAAGACAAGTTCGAAGAATTTTAAAATGCCTATTGAGTGTTCGAGGACTTGGATGACACATGTGGACAAGTTTTGGAATTTAAAACTGTGTAACGATAATTTTACATGTCAACGCACTAAACAAAGTTGTTAGAGAAAGAAGTGTCTTGGTATAATTGGACGGAGGGAGAAGTTCTAAATCAGCAACTTTATCGGAAGTGTACAACAATTAATGAGGACAGAAAGAGTCGCCATCATCATCTAGTGAGAAACTTGATATATAAAAAACTTGAAGTAACTTACAAATGGATCAATAACCACCATTAGATCACATCAGGACTGCCTAGAAACATCTATGAAGGTGAAGATTGTGGGTGTCATATATCCACGGGTACTTCGAGTCAATGGATAGTAACCTCACTATCAGGTGGGCTGAGTGGTTTGCCTTGGAGCCCCTGGTGCAAGGCAGCGTGGAAATTATACTAGGACTCTATATAAGCAATTGTTAAGACTCTTACTTTGTAACCAGCTAGGACTCTTGCATGTAACCCTCACCTCCGGACTATATAAGGAGGGGAGGGGCACCCTAGTTCGGCATCGATCTATCGATATGTCTATCTTAGATTAGATCATCTATAATCTAGGTCACAATGATCTAGTTTAAGCAATACAACATACAAAACCCCATACAAGACGGAGGGTACAACGATTTGGCTTCCCAAACCTGTCTAAGGGTCTGTTTGGTTGGAGGGATATCTTGGGATGGAACTATTCCATCCTGGTTTTAGTAGTGTTTGGTTCCTGGAAACCAGAAACGGAGCCATCCTAGGAAGGGAATATTCCCTTAAGATGCGGGATGAGGTCGCTCCCAAAAAAAAGTGCGGACGTGCTCGTCCCTCACGGACGGCATCTCCCACGTTAGCTTCCCATCGCCTCTGCTCACCATGCTTCCTCTCGCCGCACTACCGCCTATGCTCCTCGCGCTGCCAGCGAGCGAGGCCATAGCGCACTGTGACGGGGAGGCGAGGCCACGACAAAGTAGTGAGTTAAGGGGGACAGGCTGCAGTGGAGCAGGGGAAGGAGGGTACGGCCGGCGAACAAGATTTTGCGGGGCGAGGAGCCCATGATAGGCAGTGCCGCGGGAGGCCATAGCTAGGGGATAAGGAGGTGCGGCTACCCAAGGCGCAGATGTGGGAGGCCACCGCTGGGGGAGGATACCCAAGGCGCGGCCGCGGAAGGCTGCTGCTGGAGTGCTAGGGAGGAGTAGGAGTGGCTACCCAAGGTGCATCTGTGGGAGGCCACCGCTGGGGGAGGAGTAGGAGCGGCCAGGCGTGGGGAGAAGAAGATAAGATGCATTGACTCACAGGTGGGGCCCACTAAATGGTGGCTAATGACCGTTGTTACCTCATTCCTCCCATCCCTTCAACAAAACAAACAAGGGAGCCATTCCATCCATACAACCAAACACAAAAATAGAGCCATTCCATCCCTATAAATAGGGATGGGACTATTCCATCCCACAATGTCCACCAACCAAACGCTACCTAAATCATTGTGTTCATCGTTCTATATACCTTCGTGATCTCATCGTCGATCCTCTACTGTTTTCTAAACCATCGTGTGTTCTATCTCATTGTGGACTGTCGGTACTAAACACTAACATAGATAATCAAGACATAGGCCTTGGGCCTTGTATCTAGTAAAGCCCATCAGCGGTGTCTCACCCTCTAGTTTCTTGTCCATGTATAACTATGAGTAGCAACTTCCACACTCTGATTTTTGGTTTTGATTAGTTGTAGACTAGCTACCCATTACTTTCTTGTAAACACATGGCTCATCTAGAGAACTCATATGCTTGATTCAGAACCCAAACTTCATGTTGTGATGTATGTGTTGTTCTCTTGTCCACTCATTCTTACTTGTTCTTCAATTTGCTTGTAGGTTCTCGATTGTTCCTTGGCACAATAGAAACAATAGTAGTACCAACTCTCATTGAGAAGGCGTGCAAGCCTCCTAGTCCTCATTGAAGCCCTGCACTAGGCCTTGTTCTTTCATACTCCACGCAAGGGCTATGGCCTTGATCCACAGAAGGATAAAGGTTCACAAGGTGACCCCTGCAAGGGTCGAGCCCCCGAATTGGATATTCTGGATATCCCCGGTTCATACCCACTCAAAAAGTGGGGTCGTCCGCGGGTCTCTCCTAGATGCTCTCTCAGCCTTCTCCACTAATGGTGAGATTTAGTCAAAACATAGAGGGCCTCCTCTCTCTCACAAGATATGTGGCGGCCACTCCACAACCCAAAGGTTACTATAAGCATCAAACTTACAAGTCTTCATGATTGGGCTATGGGGTATGAAAGTCTAAGGATCAAATGCCTAAGAGGGAGGCGGTGAATAGCGCTAACTTCAATTTCTAATAAAAAAATCTTTTCAACTGCCAAGTCAACTATCCCTTATAGTTCATAAGTCCAACTATTGATCTGACAAGGGCATCAAACTTTCCGGTCCATTGGGGTTGACTGTCCTTTGAATATAGGAGTTACCTGCCCCAAATATCTTATTGAACATCTGACTTGCAAGGGTTGTACCTTCCGGTCCATGTAACTCCATCACAGCCTAGAAAAACACCATCTTCTGTGAAAGTTGCCCACCTTTCTTGGGCTGGACCTTTCAGTCCATATGACTCTAAATTTTCCAAATTTCCACTTCTTCTATAGAAATGGTCAGACTTGATGTCTGACCTAATTGGTCGGATGGTCCAATTCATGCAACATGCGCTGAGTTTCAACTCTGGCCTTGAAAAGGTCTGACCAGTCCATTTTCTTAGTGTTGGGTTGTCCAATCCATAGAAATTTTTTCCTGAACTAGTTTTTCTCCAAGTGTTTGAAGTTGAATTTGATTTCTTTCGGACATTGAACCTTTACCACTTGCAACCTAGTTGTTCTTGAGTCTTTGGCTTGTGTGTGCATCCAAACTTGGCATATATCAAGATCAACTTAATATCCTTAGACCCACCCTAATAGTTCAGACATTAGAAAACTAGAAAACCCTATCTAAGCAAGGATCCTTGATTGTCTTATGATACTTGACTCTATATTTTCGTGAAAACCAATCCGCATTGCATAAAATCCATTCCAATTTGGGAGCCTCCATATGATATCCAATGAGTAACCATTTAATTTAGATTTTAATTCCTGGACTCATGAACTCATTAGAACACAACTAAACTTGTCATTCAGTCACCTAAGCTGGATTACGGGCCTATATGCTGACAACAAACAGTTCTATAAGAAGCATCACTGAGTTTAGCATAGGGCCTTTACCCACAATGCAATATCTGTGGGATAGTTAACAGTATTATGAAATAGTAGTAAAAAAAGGATGATTACTCCTTGTAGTGTCTCTCTAATTTCTTGGTGCTTATGTTTGACATTTCAGTAATGGAGGGAAGATCAAGAGTGAAACATTTAGGTATGATAACAAAAGGAAAAAATGACCCCAGTAGCTTTGCACAGCAATTGGGTCTGGTAAGGCCTAAGTATAATTAATACAAAGTACCTCTTGAATAACCTAGGTTTGCTAGGACCTCTTTCAAGGAAAAAATATCATTGGAATGTTGCTAAGAAAAAACTACCAGCCTCGTTGCCTATATTAAGCATTTGGCAAATGTTGCCCACTCCACCAATTCACATCACAAATTCTACTAGGGATTCCTCTAGAAAAATGATTACTGTACTGAATATACTTTCCTACCAGCACACCATCTGGAAGTCCATTTTTTACTACCTCTAAAAAGGAAAGCAATGCACAGGGAGAGGGCCGGTTTTGTTACAATGGTGTATGAACTACTGAGGACTTCACGTCAGAAAAAATCATGTAACCTGGGAGTTCCTTGCTATCTGGAATATCGTAAAGCTAATTTCAGTCTGAATTTAAAAATCTGAGCAGAGCCCAAAGTAGAGGTAAATGAACATTCAGATGGATACATGAGCTATGCTATATTGAAGTAAGGGCCGGAGTGACACAGTCCGAGGCCCTGTACAAAATTTTAAAGTGAGGCCTATGTCGCTAGAACTATTCGTCCTATACTTGATTTCATGTAGAATAATTGATTTATGTATATATAAAAAAGGTGATAGAAAAAGTATGTCAAATTAGTGAACCCAGTACAAAGAAGTATTAAGAATGACAGAAGTATAGAGTTAATTTTAAAAAAAAACTTATGTTGTGTGTGCCTAGTGGGCAGTGAAATTAAAAAGATTGACAAAAGGAAGGTACTCAGTTCAGTTCAACCAATCTTGAGGTATTCATGTCTGCATATATCAGTAAAATAATGTATTTCTATTTTCGAGAGCAAATAATGTTTAGTGCCACATGACTGCTACAAATAATGACATGGAAGGTTTAATGCTCATATTAAAAGAAGTGCTTCCATCTGAGTCTCAAACTCTCATCACACAAATGTGTTGTAGGGTCTTGATACTACCATACAACATAGAAAAATGGAAATTGCAAAAGGGAGTAAACAATCAGAAAACTGAAGGCCACAGTAACAAACAACCATATTATGTCAGGAGAGCTAGTCGATATCATAAAATGGTACTCTCTCTGTTTCAACTGTAAGGGGTTCTACCTCTCTCTTTTTTTTAGCTATGTTTATTTGGATAGTGATGAATCTAGACATATTCATGCAAAGTTGTATGGATATATTTAAAGATGAACCTCTTACAATTTGGAACAGAGAGAAAGTAGAGAATGCAATCAGTTTTCACACCGCATGAGCATAAGACGGAACATGTAGGGAAATGATAAGCCACCAGCTTCCCCTCCAGCCTCTTCTGAAGCCTCTGCAGCTAGAAGCTCTAGGACACATTTCTCCGAGTGGAGACGGCCTTCCATGGCTCCTCCATGCTTATCCTGGACCCTTTCCAACCTCCTAGCTAGGTCTGGATGATGTTGGTGGCCTCGTGACACGGGACGAGGAGGCCATTAGCAGGTTGGAGGTGAGGAGGAAGGTAGCAGGTGGCAGGGGCTAGTGCGCGAAGAGGAGGGGACGAGGATAAAGGGAAATAGAGCACAATGTCGCCCGAGTTCGAGGCGAGGGGAAGGGCAGTGTCGGCCAGTACGGGGAAGGCGGCGGCACGCTAGTGTGATGCCCCCGGCATCTCAAAAGCCTTGACACGGCGATTTGATTAGTGCTAGTCAAGGATTTGGATTTAATCATGCTTAGATAGGAACAATAATTAGGCCAGTAAACCACCACTACTACAAAACATAGCAATTGTAACATGCATTTGTAACACATCTATCAATGTGTTACAAAAAACTTTTACAGTAACACAAACTATGTGTTACAATGGAAGCCAGTAACACATATTGCTTGATCGGTAAAAATGTGTTACAAATAATGACTATAGTAACGCAAAAGGTTATGTTACTCCTGAAGTGTTACAAAGATCGTAGATATTGTAACACATAGATAGAACATATAGAATATGATGCAAAAACATACAATACAGTAACACAAAGTAATGTTACTTATTAAATATTACAAAGAAACATATATGACACCATTTAGTACCAAAACATAATGCGTAACTCCTTCTTTTATTTATTTATAGAGACAACTAAAAATGGAACTGCATACGCCCTTGCTATTATAGGCTCCACATAAATGCTACCCTCGGAATTAGATTTTAGAGGTCGTCCATATTATAGGCCGCCTCTAGATATAGCCCTTGTTTACAAAGGTAATCCATAACATACACCGTCACTCGAAATACTCATTTCTAGATGCGGTACATACTACAGGCCACCTCAAAAAATACTCTAGAGGCGATCTGCAGCATGAACCTCCTTTGAAAATGATTTTTAGAGGCAGACCATATTACTATCTACGTCTAGAAGTAGTTGTTTTTAGTAAAAAATCATAGTTGTTCTATATAAAATTACATGAAGATACAATAAAACATTATAGTGCTTGATGAGATACGTAACCTTATAATAGATAAATTTTCCATTTGATAAAATTTATTGCCTCTATAAATTCCAATGTATTTTTCCATATTCGTGAAATCATAACTTCGAATTTATCAAATAACTTCATTTCGATACATGGCTTATACATGAGATGTAGTATTCGATGAGATCTAAAACTTTATAGTTGAAAGTTTTTTCATTTAAGATTATTTAAGGGTTCAAATATACAATATAAAATTCATCGGTTTATAAAAAAAGAAAACATCATTTTTTTATACACAAGTGCTTGTGTAGTGTAATGGAGTGGAAGTCTTAGAAGACACGTGAGGTTGTGAGTTCAATTCCTAGTGAAGGAATGAAATTTTTTCATTTTTAGAAAAAATATGTTACAAAATAGTAACACTAAGTAGTAACACTTTTTAGGATGTGAAGAAACACATGTCTTATGTTCTAGAATATAAACCCTATAGTAACATAGGCAATAGTAACACAAATAATATGTGTTACAAGAAGAACTAATAATATTTTAATTGGGGTATAATAACACAAGTTGGTGTTATTGAAATCTTCTTATCTTGCGGTGCACTAAGCCAAAAATTTCAAGTTGAATATGCAAAACTTTGTGTAGTTTGGTTGAGTAGTTAAACATTTATACATTTTCATGCAAAACATCGAATACAAAAGTTTTAGTTCAAGATGTTTCCTTTAAATATGCTATTTTGGCCGTTTTCAAAGTTAGATGTTAAGGGGCTCAAAAGTTCGAACCAAGCCTAGTTAACCTACGCTCAGGAAATTTTTCTAAGCTTAGGGTCGACACTCTTTCCCAAATTTCATTCCGAAATTACTTTCGGTTTGACTATACAACTTCAAAATCTTCCTTTGTACGAAATGAAATTAAACTTATTACCTTTCAAATGCTTCTGGCCTTGAATCAATTAGACTTCATTTGGCAGTTCAAAAGTTGAAAACAAAAAAATACTCCACATAAATTGGAACTGCAGTTTTACCGAACCTTTAAATACAAATGTGATTGTAGTTTGAGATATAGCCTGATCTAGCCAAAACTTTCTATATCAAATCTGTAGACAATTTGATGAGTGATAACTTTGGTATTTTGAGTAGTGACATGCATAAATGTTTGAATGACATTTTAGGTCTTTTTCTGACAGCACATGAATCTGCCCCAAATTTGAGCTGCCAAGTAAATTCAAGTGTCTGTGAAACAAAAGTCATTTTCACGCAAAACTTTGTATATGAAAGTTGTAGGTAATGAAATTTTGAACAACATTGGTATAGAAAAGTTTTCATGAAAATGCACCTAAAATAGATTTTTATAATTTCTAAGCTGAGGGTTTCAATTGGTCAAACTGGGGTTACAGTTTTTGAATTCAAATTTCTCCAAAATTTTGAATAAAACATGGTAACACAAACTAAAACAAAGTTGTAGATCATGAAGTGTAGATCACTTCATGTATTTTGAGTTCTCACTAATTCGGCCGTTAAATGTTTCAAAGACTCAAAATTCAGACAAGGGTTCTAGCAGTCAAACACTATTTCTGCTATTTTCGAATTTTCTTTCATTCTTGTGAGTCACTGACGGGCGGGCCCCGCGCGACAGCGCGCCTCGGATCCCATCTCGGGACGACAGGCGTTGTGGGCCCCACTCGGTCCCCGCGTTCGTCGCTTCGTACACCCGGTTCACCGGTCCACCGTACCCCGGTCCCACCTGTCATTGGCACCAGGTCCACGGACCGCGTCCACGCACCCCGGTCCTTCTTCCTCCTCCGCTCCCCTGCGCCCACGCGCCAGGCATGAGCTGCCTGCCCTGCCATGGCCGCCGGCCTGGCCATAACACCGAGCCGGCCGAGCCTGCGCCCCGGCCCTGCTCCCTCTGGCTCCCTCGCTCACGGGCTTCCTCCACTCTCACCCGCGCCCCTCCCCCTGGCTCGCCCTGCCCGGAACTGCCCAGAGCCGCCGCCACCATAGCAGGGAGCTCGAAGCTCGAGCTGGGCCTGCCGTTCCGCGCCTCCCTGCACCACCGGAGCACCGCGCTGCTCCTTCGCAACCTTCGCTCCGCCATTTCCCTTGCCCGGGGCCGCTGGAACTGCTCCGCCGCGCCGCAATCCCGCACCGAAGTCCCCGCGTCCAAGCGCTCCGTCGCCGCGCAGTTCTTGCCTCCCCGCGCCAAGTCGAGGTAGTGGAGCATGTTTCCCGGACTCTCATCCCCCTCCTAGGCTGCTCCCGGTGGGCTGTCGCGCCCCCGCAGGGCCGGCGCCGCCAAGAGCCGCCGCGTTCCCTCCCTCCCTGCGCGAGGAAGAAGGAAGCAGGGAGGAAGATGGAGTTTTGCGCGCTAGCCCCTGGTGTTTTCGGTTTTTGCATTTCAATCCCGCGCACTGTTTCACATGTCTTGTGGATCTAACATCCTAGCCCCTAGAAACTAGGTATAATCAGATCCGTGGGTTTTCGATTTAAAATGCATTTAAACTAGCTGAGACTTTCAAAAATCATTATAAATCACATAAAAATGGTAAAAATACAAAACCAGTTGCATTGTGTTCCTTAAGAGTAGATCTATAGAATGGAATAGAGGATGACCCATGAAATGACCATCTTGCCCCTGATTTTGTGCATGCATGATAAAAATGAACAAATGATAAAAGATGAGTAAACGACCCCCAAAAATTATGAAATTTGGACTGAGTACTACTTATATCAAGTATTGCCACATATGTTTTTGGTAGCCCTAGATAGTACCAGCAAATGATAGATCTACCCCTAGGAGTTACTTTTAGATAATTATTGAATAATAAAATACATGCTTTATGATATGTGCTCAAATAAATCCCAAGTAATTATGTTGTACTCATTTAGACCAGTATAGTCAAGAAATAAAGTTTCATTGGTGTTAGTTGTGGTTTACTAGGTAATTTGAAAACGGAAACTTCTATAGGGATTAAACAGTGAAATAAAGAAGTGTTACCTAATTCACTCCAAAAGCTCCGCCAAAGTTTACGTAGCTGTGATGCTCCGTAAATATGATGGTAAGAAGTTGTCAGGTGTTTTTGGTTGTTGTTATGGAAGGAATTTGTAAATGCTTACTTAAATAGAATTAAAAATGAGGGGTATGAAATGGGAATGCTAACGTGTGATTGGATGTGAACTCGTGATTTCTTGTGTGCTTTGGTAGTTACAGTTCATTGATAGGGTCACCATGAAGCACACACCTTCCACGTAAACATCTTAGTTCCATATTAAACAACTAAACAACTAGTGCTAAGAGTGATGTTTTAAACCAGCAGCCCTTTTCAAGGGTAAATATATGCTTGTCTGATGCTTGCCTGCATAAAGGACAATTTAAATTGATACTTGAACAAATGATGGGTCTATATGTTGCTCTATGAACAACTGATTGTAGAAGTGAACGTTTGTTCCTTGCTCACAAAAGTACTCTTGTTTAAGTAGTTTATCAATCACCTTTCTGCCTATCTTGAATTGGTTGCTCAAACATGTGCTTGATGTTCATACATCCCATTCACTGCATCGTGCATGGCATTCATATAGTGACGCTTAATACAGATAGGTATTCACAAAGCAAGTGCGTGGAACTACTTCGACCAATGGTGTCCAAAAGACCAACTAAGACCCAAATACCACCTGGAGGCCCCTGAAGTGGTATTTAGAAGGAGGAGTTGTCCAAGAGATAAAGGGGTTGCCTAGGCAAACTCACATTAGTTTAGTTTGTTGGTTTGGGTAAAAATAAGCAAAGGTAGGCATGACCATGAATTTCCCAGCTAATATGATAATTGATTGTTTCATTACGCATCCGCATTAGGAATTGATTGAAAACAATTGCATTAGATCTCCTGGCCGCCCTGGCCCTAGCACCTATATATAGAGTTCATAGGACGAGTTGCCTAGGCCCTGCTAGGTACGAGTAGATACGAGTGAATGGAGTCACTCGTCACGAAGGTGTTTTCAAAAAATTTCAGAAATCTTACTGTTATGAAAGTTACTATTATGCTCATGATTTAAATGATGACCGGGCGGAGAATAATTTTATTTGCTGGTGTGCGTTGTTGTATCATTTGGCTCCGCCCGAGTCGTTTAAGGCCCGTCCGCTGTTCGTCTGCTGTTCGGCGTAACATTGCTAGAGTGCTTAACCGGGGAATGGGACCGGTAAAGTCTTTCCTAGGCTCGTCCGAAGCACAGACACACGTTCCTACCCGCTGGTTGAGAGGAAGGTGGCCCGGGTGAGCTTGGTACTCATGGCGGGGAGACCGAGATGTCGGCAGGCTCGTCGTGGGGGCACAACCCGGAGGCTAGGCGGGAGTGAATCGAACTTGGGCCGAGGCAGGTTAAGATCGGGACTATATGTGGGAACGCGATGGCTAGTAAGCATATACCCCTGGTATGATAGTTATTCCCGGGAATTAAAAATCGATTCGAATCGCTGATGCCCACCAGGTGTGGGAATGCCAATAACACTGTCGGGCAATATAGTAACTACTTGAATATATTATATCTGTTACTCATGTTTTCAAATACTACATGTTTGTATTATATTGCTTATATTTCTGCAAGTTATTATTATGGAGTTATATGCAAAAGATGAATCTTGATACTCTATGTTGATATACCACTGTTTAAAAATCAATGGCTAAGGATCCACGTGCTAGTAAGCAATCTTTGCGTCAGCCGTAAGCCAATCCATTAAGTCCTACTGAGTAATTAGTACTCAGGGTTTGCCCCCACCTTTTGAGAACAGGTACCGGCGACATCTGGACAAGTGTTTGGAGGAGGGTAGTACCGGTGGGCTCGGTGCTGCTCGCCTCGATCATCGTTGCATGAAGTCTACTAAAGTATTTTGTTTCCGCGGTGAGATGTTTTCGAATTCACTTCCGCTATCTGATTCAAACATGTCTATTGTATGCCATTATGTTGAAGCATATATCTTATTTCGAACTGGTTTTTAAAATAAGTTTATATATGCTATATTCAACTGACTGAGATGATATATCTGTTGTGGCTCCATCGCGGGCTGGATGTGTATGATGTCGGTTCTTCTGGGAAAAGGTAATATCGGGAGCCGAATGACTCTCGACGGACGACCGGGTTTAGTTCGGTCTAATTGCACTGCAAGCCAGAGGTGGCAGGTGTACTTAGCCCGGATTAAATCGGCGGTTCCGCCACAGCTGCTCTCTGGCTGCCACAACTGCAGCCCTGCTCCAGACTCCCTAGCTAGTGCCGCATAGCATGCAACTGGCCGAAGCTGCAAGGCTTGCTGGGCAATCACTAATTCACTATCACCGTGGATTCGCAGCAATTCTCCAACTGTAAATTGGCTCCTGCTGCATTCTATTTCTAGCCCTGCCACTGGCCATTAACGATACAATTTAACAACAGCCATCACTAATGTTTAACAACAGGGAATATTTTAACAACAGAGTATCCATGTTATTAAGACATTTGCCTGGGAAGAGTATTCAGGTTAGTAAGACATTTGCTAGGGAAGAGTATTCAGGTTATTGTTGTTACTCACAGGGAACGCATTTTAGGCCTTTGAGACTTGGCTGCAAAATTTTTCTTGAGTCCTGTCATTTTTTACATTGTAAGGGATCATTTGTGCTTCTATTTTTCTGGCTAAGCCCAGTGGTTGTTTCTTATAATTTTTATTTTGTCATTTGTGAAATATATATTAGGCATGTGAATTCCTGTTGTGAAGCTCGCACTGTATACTACTCTTGTAGATGTTTGACCATCCTCCTTTAGTACTTTACATGTGAATGTACATTCTTAATTACCTGTCTGATATAATGTTATCCCCATTTTGTGTCTTAGTACTTGCTGATGAATATTGATGTGGGAACAAATAATGGAGATCTAAAGATGTGTTCTACATTGGATTAAAGCAAAGAAGAGGTTCTGGCCAGGTTCCAAGCTATTTTCACTAACTACGATTATCATTGATCATGTTCACCCTTATGATTTGGCATCTCAATTATTTATCTTCATTTATCTACAACATAAAAGAGTACAGAAACATGGGAGAGGTTGTTGCCTCCTTGTGTTGCCGCCGCACAGGAGAGGCCATGCAGCTGAGAACAAGTATTCACACAGTATTAAGCCAATCATTGTAGTATATGAAAGTAGAGTATCGTCACCTGCACATACAACTTCTCCAAGCATGGAAAATACTTCAGAAAGTCGACAACTGTACCCAGACTAAGTGTATAGAAGTCCATAGCTAATATCTTGATAGTAGACACCGCTGGCATTATACCAGTGACATGCAATCACTTCATCATCAAGCATATATGAAACACAATATTATTAAGAACTCTACAGATGCAGATAGTATGAATTCCTTTTAACTATGAACATGCTGGAAAGGCATAAATAGTACAATTGAAACACATGAAGACAACACAAGTTAAGTGGAAGTGACATTTTTCTTGAGCGAAAGTGGAAGTGACATTATAGTGTGTACCTATGCTGAATAACGATGGAGCCAAGATGGATCCTGACAGCGCCACCATGTCCGGCATCTTATTCCCTTTTTTACATATCGTCAGTATAATGATAGTTGATAGGATATGCCTCAAGTATATATCATGGTTGTATAACGTAGAGTACGAAACTACTATTTTTTTTCAAAGCCGCAATTTCCATGGTATGAGACATTTATCCTTACTTTTAACCAAACAAAACATGCACAATATTGTTGGATATATGTGTGATTGAGTGAGGGTACGGTTTTGCCAGGTAAATAAAAAACTAACGATAAACTAAACATATAGAATTTGTATTGTAAAATTTTTCATAGACACAATAAGCTTATATTACCTTCTTTCACAAATATATGACACAGTCGATTTTTTTTCTAATATTCAAACTATAAGCCATGTAAAGAAATAATTCCAACATATAAAAGTATAAGCCATACTCAAACCAATCTTGATAAAACAAATCACCAAACTGAATGATTACTTATGGTTTTTTATTAGACGGATGATTGAAGTTGTGGAAAAAATTGACAGTCAAAGTGAGTGCGTGTATAGTCTCGCTAGCAACTTTGTCTATGGAGGCCAAGGCAAACTAGGGTAAAATATAGCCTTGCCGCAACAACTACGGCTCTAGAGAGGAAGGCAAATCGGAGCTCAGCGTGGTGGAAGATTGTTTGAGCTTTGATGAAAGAGGAATCGAAGCCGTGACATGAGTTTGGGTGTGAGCATAGTGAGATGGGGTGATGCGAGAAAAGGGATGTTGCGTCTATCTTGGCAAGATTAATTCTATTTTTTGTTTGAGTATGGCGCGATCTAAGCATAGGGTTCTGATGCTGAGAGTAAGGGTGGTGTCAAGACAAAAGTGGCAACATAGGCGGAAGGTCTAGCGATGAATTTAAGAGCACGTGTGTGGGGGGGGAGGGGGGGTCTTGAGCCATGCTTATTATGCTAGAAACATGCAAGGTTTTTCCAAGGACCCTGGTGCAACGCATGGGCATATTTGCTAACTGAAAGAAAAAACAATCTCATTTAACATCCAATTCTAAACATAAAGGCCACCCATTAGAAGCAAAGGACATATATGTTCTTTACTTTGTGTTGTCGACTATTCTGAATTCTCTTCTACATGACTGTTGGATGATAAATGCAAGTGCTCGGATTCATATGTGCAATCAATATGCACCATCACTCGTCAGAGATCAAGCTAGCCCATCTTTACAGAGATTTTTGTCAATTAGCGAGATATGTTCTTGCTTAGCAAAGCGACTAACTCACATTTCTATTATATTTTATGGCTGTTCCATTTGCATTCTATGTTTGCTTTTACTATCTTGTTATATTTCCAGGATGATGTTAATAAGAATGCTCTAATAATTATTGATGCTGGTAAGCAAGTTAAACTTGGCCATCAACCTTTTTTTAAACGGCCAACCTCAAGGGTGTTTTGAAAATCTAAATTGGTATATTGTTTGTTTGCAACAGTGATATACATGATAATGTTTAGTATTACCATCATGGACTTCTAGATTTAAGAACTTTCTAAGTTATTACACACTTTAATGTGCATCCCTCTCGTTGAGCACTTGTGTATATGTTTGGCTGCTTGAATGCTAAGACCATCTTATTTTCTTTCACTCTATAATCATGTTGCTTGACATCTGTGGTATGATAGTGTGTTCTTCTTATACGCGCACTTCTACTTAATCTGCTGTCATGTGTTTTAATCCTGTTGACAAAGCAAGCATTGAGGGTAAATAATGATAGTATGGTGCATGGTACCAACACTACTAGAAAACTGGGCAATCCGTCCCTTAGATCCGTCCCGGTGCGAAATAGAACCGGGACTGATAGAAGAATCAGTACCGGTTCGAAATGTGGTACTAACCAACCGGGACTAAAGGCACCCTTTAGTCCCAGTTCGTAACACCAACCGGGACTAAAGACTCACCCACCGGGACTAAAGCCTTCTAGGCAGTTACAATAAATTAAAGAAAAGCATCCTCTATGTAGTTAGATGTGGCAGTGAGTTGCAGTGGTTGGATAGATCTCGCATGATACTGTTCAAGCCCCAATAGAAACATAGTTTTCAGCTTTTTACGAACCATCAGTCCTGGTTGTATCTAAGCTGAGAGTATTAGTCCCGCTTCCATAGTCCCGATTGGGAATCTGGGACTGAAAGGGGGTTTCCAACTGGGACCAATGGGCTGTTCTCCAATAGTGCAACAAAGGTATACGACTGATGTGCTTACAAGTTAAAAATTTAATGCAATATTTTGTATATTTTTAAATTTATACACGGCAGGCGAATATTTTGATTAAGAAGCATAAAACTGAAATATGATGATTACTGTACCTGCATTATCTCAAACGTAATTGTCTTTGGTATGGTACTACTTCTCATGGGTTTTCTTTTAATCTTTCTTTGGATGTAGAGAAGTATAGAGGATGGATCCTATGCTTTAGCAAACCTAAACAACAATAGCAATGGTTATTGAGTAGGCTTGATGTGTGCTGATGTCCTTGGAGACTGCATGTGCTCGTTTTGTGATCCAAGAAAATTTATATTGCCATCCAAGAAACTGTTAGGTGAACTATTTTCCACATTGCTAGCTAGCATGTGATGTTGAAGCAGCAACAACTTTAGAGTATGAACAACTTTAATGCTGGTACAATGATAATATGTCCATAACATATATTGCAAGAGTGGATTGGTCATGCGAGAATTTGATTGGTTCTTCACTGATTTTACTGGCTGAGATTTTAGTTACCAACAGGATGGTCCATGCTAGCAGGAAATTCGTACTTTCCCTAATGCAGGGATGGTTCCGTGAGGGCAAAAGCGAAAACCAACAGAGTGTAAAAAAAAAGCGAAAACCAACATGTGGAAGGTCTTCTTTTGACATGACAGCCATCAAGGAATGAATAATCCGTGACAGTTTGTGATGCCTACCCTGTTGGTTCTGATTGTCATGGAAAAACCTGAATGGGGTAGTGAGTAAGAGCTTATAAAAGTTGTACTTATTTGATGCAAAAAGTTTATCAAAATATTTGTAGTTCTCAAATTCAAAACCACAATTAACGCTGTACCCTTCATCATTGTAACCATAACGTCCATTCACTCCCCTTACCCAATGCACCAGCCGGTGCAAACTATACTTCTCTCTCTGATGTTCTTGATCATTATGTCCAAAGCTAAAGCTACAATATTTATGAAACAAAGGAAGTATGAAGGGGGTGAAAACATGTAACACCCTAAATTTAATTTCCAGCATTTTATAATAAATTCAATATGCTTTATTTATTTTCTAGGATTTATTGTGCCTAGTATGCATTTTTCATTATCTTTTGAACTAAATATTGCAATATATCCTAAGGTCAACATGTTTGTGCATTCATGCTGGAGCATATTTTTATTTGATGAGTGGCATAAGGTTTGAATTCAAATTTATTTGAATTCATAGTTTGCTTTTGAGTTTAAAAGAAAAGAGAGAAATAGAAAAGAGAGGGAAAATGCAGGAAAAAGAAAAAAAAGAGAAATCAGCCCACCTCCCTGAGCCGGCCCACCAGCCACCCTCACCCGAGCCGGCCCAGGCGAGGCGGCCCAGCCGGCCTCCCGCGCGCCGCCTCTCTCCCTCGCGCCGCTGACAGGCGGACCCGCGCCCGTCGAGCCGCTGACAGGCGGGACCCACCTGTCATCCCCAACCTCCTGGCTTTCCATTTCGGGCGACGGCGACTTTCCTTTTTCGGCCGCCGCCTTTCCTTCTCTACACCGGCCGACTCCGAGGAGGAGAGCTTCCCCCGCCGCCTTCCCCGTATTCCCCGCTCTCCTGCGCACCGAGTCCCCAAAGGAATCGAAGGATTCCCTGCCTTCCCGAGAGCGCGCGCCGAAGGAAACTCCGGCCGCCGCCTTCCTTACCGCGCCGCCCCCTTCCGAGCCGCTCCGGTCCTATAAATAGCACGCCGGGCTTCGCCCTTTCCCCCTCAACCTCGCCAGCAGCCGCAATCGAGCCCTAGCCGTCGCGAGCCGCTCAATTCCGCCGCCACCGTCCGAGGTGAGTAACGCCGGCGAGGTGCAATTCGCCCTCTGTGGTCGCGCTCCCGCCGCCCTAACCCCTCCGCCGTGCTCTGCAGGACCTCGCGACCCCGTTCCGCTAGCTCTCGACGCCCGTGGACGCTCCGACCGAGCTCTCCGCGAAGCCCCGAGCCGCTCCGCCGCCTCCGCTCGTCGCCGACCATCCTCCGGCAGCTCCCGGTCGTCGACAACCCCACGGTGAGCTTCGCCGTGGTCCCGTCTTGCTTTCTAGCTAGGTCCGGTCCCGAATCGCGCCCCGGAACACCGGGCATCGTGAGCTCCGGCGATGCGCCGCCGTCCCCGATGGTCGCCGCCGGCGAAACCTCGCCTTTCAACCTCAGCCGTCCGATCCAGAACGGATGCACGAGATTATAACGTGATCCGATCTCACCTCGGCCGTTAGATCTAGATCCGACCGTCCGGACCAGATGGTGACCGGTCAACTGCGGTCGTCGCCGTTTTTTTTTGTTAAAGAGACCCTCGGTTTTTCCGAAATCAACCCGCGGTCCACGCCAGTTCAAAAATAATTACAGATCGGCCCAGTTTTTAATGCTTTAGCCCCTGCGCTATTGAAAAATAGAACCCGCAGTCCAGAGGCTGTGTTTTTGTGCTTTAGACCTCGGATCTTTCCTGAAATTACAGAATTGGTCCCTGGTTTTTCCAAAACAGCCCAGATTTTGAGTTTTCTTCATAAATAGGTCCCTAGAACCTTGTTTTGGCCATAACTTTTCCGTTTTAACTCCGTTTTGGGCGATTCTTTCGCTCACGTGACCGTGGTAATATGTAGAACAGTTCTAAACCAGTTTTGTGTTCTGTTTTGATGTATTGGTGTACTGTTTCTTATCTTTTGTCCATTGTTTGCATGTATGCTCGTATATGGATGCTTGTGTGACGTTTGGACGTAAGTAGACGTTGATCTGTCTGAGGTGAACGAGGAGCCACCTTTTGACATTTGTGAGCAGCAGCAAGAGCACCTTGAGGAAGGCAAGTATAACATGAGCAACACCTATCACCTTTAATTCATTGCATATGCATGTGTCGATCTTGTATGCCTATAAGGACGATACATTAGCCACTTTGATCTCAATGTGAACCTTTTGGGTTGCATGTGGTTAAGTTTTTGCTAGGTGCTGCGCCAACATACACCTATGCTATGTTTTTAATTAATGTTGATTAATGGATCTATGCAATTAATTGTTTGAGCGTGACCCTCTGTGCCGTGTGCTTGAGTGGTGCATGTCTCATTTAAAATTTGTTTTTTAGCAACTTGGTTTAGGGGGCATGAGCATTGTGCTTAGTGGTTTTGCTCATAGCCACTTTCCATAAGGACCGGTTCGCAAAGCGACAACCTGGGACAACAGCACTACCATAAGACTGGTATGGGACGGTCTTAGCTGATTAATTAGATTGTTTTAGTTTGGGAGTAACTTACCTGCGGGGCAAGAGGGGAGGTGTGCTTCTGTGGCCCTCGCGCTGCTTGGGTTGAGTGTGATGTGTTCTTCTCCCCTTGAGGCTTGCTCCACCGTTGCATAACCTGAAACCTTAGCGGTTACACCTTACTAACATAATCTTTGTAAAGGCTTCGTAGTGTGGCTTGCTAGTCATCTCATCTAAGGTATGTGATGAACCACTAGCGTAGCTCACGACTTGTGGGTAAAGATGTGCAACCTCTCGAGAGTGTAAAACTGATGCATCAGCCGTGCTCACGGTCATGAGCGGCCCAGATCCTTTATGTGATTAGTTGGGTTATGGATGGTTTTTGGTAAAATCCTGGTTAACCATGATGCTTAATTTCTTCTATGCAATATCTTTGAGATAAAAGTTTCTCTACTCACTTTAGTAAATAGCTTTAATAAAATTTGACCAATTAAAAGCAATGCAGTGGAGTCAGCTAACCTTAGAGCCTCATGGTTCTGTTATACTTGTTGAGTACGAGTTGTGTGCTCACGCTTGTTCTTTTCCGTTTATTCCTTGTTGGGGGGACAAATCCAACCGCTGCTCAGTCAATGGAGATACGGAGGATTATCAAGAAGTCTAGGCTCTTCGCTCTTCCAGTGGACGTCCCTGTGGCGGCTCTAGTTGCTTTCCGTTTACGCTTCCGCTTTTACGTACTCTATGTTAAAGACAAGTGTCTATTATGGTAATAATACTTATGATGTAATCGTTAAACGTTATATTATGACATGTCCTGTGATGACAATTTGTCCTATACATGTGAGACTCGTTCCTGGCGCATGTATAGTATGCACGGTTTTGGTTCATTGAAAACCGGGTGTGACAGATTGGTATCAGAGCCGTGTCGACTGTAGGACGGAAGCCTAGTTAGTACGGGTCGAAATTTAAGGATTTCCTCCTTCTCTTCCTCCTGTTTTTAAAAGTTTTCTTTTCTTTAAGTTTATACTACAACCCTATGTTCCTACATTATTTTCAATTCTCTTAACTCCTTTTTTAGAACTGATCTTAACCCAATCTTGGTCGTTTTCTTTGTAGATGGCCCGTACCAGACTGACCGCCCGCAAGCAAACCGGTGCACCCCCGCAAGGCTACCATGTTCCCTTGGCACCACGGAACCCAGAACCAGAAGATCTAGTGCCACCCCCGCCTCTGCAGGAACCCATCATAGTGGGAGATGACTCTGAAGACCCCAGTGAAGCCAGCTCTTTCACTGAGAACACAGAAGAGGATCCAGAGGAGAATCCAGCCCCTGAACCAGAGGTAGAAGCACCTGAGTGGTCACATCACATTGCCGTTCAGATAGAGGATGATCAAGGACCTGCTGTCAAAAGAGAGAGGGTGATCGCCACCTGGGTCAACATCGACCATACCCACCCAGGCAATGGTCTCAACTTTCCCGGACTACTTCGGGAGTGCCTCCAGGAAATCGGCCTCGACAACTTCACCACCTCCTACTTCGCCACTCAGAGTACGCACCCGATTCTACCTGACAGATGGGTGGCCAATGCGTTGATCGAACGCTACAACCTCATCCACGGAGGGAAGACCATTGTGGGTGAATACTGCTGCGTGACGATCCATGAGACGATGGAAGCTGCCATTGAAGATGCTGCACGCCAAGCTCTGGGAACCATCTGCTACGACCACCGTACCCCGTTGAGCCAGACCTATTTCCGCTACTTCCCTCGCCGCATAGAAGGCCAAGCTGGGCACGAGATCGCTTCGATGGTGTTGGAGGATGACCAGAGGGTAAGGAAGATGGCACGGTACATCGCGGCCCTCAACTCCGCCCACGACATCGTGTTGGACGAGCTTCACCGCAAGACCAAGAGGGTGGCAGAACTTGAAGCTACACTTGCCGGCCTCCAAGGACCAAAGCCTCGAGTGCCAGACGTGACTCCGTCCCAGTGCAAATCCCGCAAGAGGACCCGCAAGGGGGAACTAAATGGTGCCACTAGGATTCTTTTCCATGAGGATTAGGATTACCCTTATCTTTGCTTCACATCGCTAGTACGTTTGAGTCGAGTTGGTCTATAAACGCTTTGAGTCTAGTTCAGTGTTTGGTTGTTTGTGCTTGTGAACTATGTTTGAGTTGGCATTTTGGTTGCTTGATCATGTCCAACTATGGGGATTGTCCATAGTCAAACCAGTTTGAGTTGAGTTTAATAAAAATAGTCAGTTAGGATGAACAACTACTCTATTACTCCTCTCTACCTCATCTAGCTGACGCTCGTTCATCATGGACTAATGACCAACCTGCAACCTCAAAATCTACTTCACCTTGTGAGAGGGATATACATCCTTATGGACTTTCTTTTGTTGCCCACAGATGGTTGGAACTAGAGGACGTGGTGCTAGGGGCGCCCAAGGAAGTAACCAGGGCCACGACCATCCCGACCACCCGTTGCCCAATCCACCACCACTGACGGCCGAGCAGTTCTTTGCCATGCAAACGCAGATGATGGCCACAGTGAACAATGCCATCTTGGCCCTACAACAAGCTCAGGTGCAGGCGCCACCACCACCTCCTCCGCCTAGGGACAGGCGTGGGGATTTCATGAAGGGGCATCCCCCAACCTTCTCCCACGCTGCAGATCCACTACAGGCTGATGACTGGCTTCGTGCTGTGGAGAGACAGCTGGAGATCGCCCAGTGCGATGACCGGGAGAGAGTCCTGTATGCTGCAGGACAACTTCGTGGTGCTGCTTTGGATTGGTGGGAGTCATACCGCCAGCAGGATCGCGATGCCTTCACCTGGGCTCAGTTTAGAGAGAACTTCAGGAGTCACCACGTACCGGCTGGGACCATGAAGATGAAGAAGAAGGAGTTCCTCTCGCTCAAGCAAGGGAGCATGTCCGTCACTGAGTATCGTGACAAGTTCCTGCAGCTTGCAAGGTACGCCACAGCAGAGGTCGCTGAGGATGGCGATAAACAGGAGCATTTCATGGAAGGGCTCAATGACACCCTGCAGTTCCACCTCATGAACTTCACCTTCCCCAGCTTCAATCACCTGGTAGATCGTGCGCTCCTTACAGAACGCAAACATCGGGAGATGGAGGAAAGGAGGAGGAAGCTCATACCTGCACCGTCCGGGAGCAACACCCGCCCCCGCTACGAACAACAGCAGCAGCCACCGCGGCCAGGATACCCGCAGAACCACCAGGGGCAGCAGATGGCCCAGGGGCAACGCTACCAGAATCAGCCTCCTCGCCCTGCATATCAAGCTCAGCGTCAGGGGCAGCCTAACCCCCCTGCACCAGCTCAGGCTCCTGTCATTGGCAGAAGTTGCTACAAGTGCGGTGACCCGGGGCACTATGCCAATGTCTGCCCTCAGAAGACAGCCCCCAACCCGCAGAGACCAGGACCGGTCCAGCAGCCGCAAGCTCAGGGGCGCAACAATGGGAACGCCAAGGCGCCGTGGCAAGGAAAGGTGAACCATGTGACGGCAGAAACTGCAGCTGAGGCCCCAAACGTCATGATCGGTACGTTCTTGGTCAACTCTCATCCTGCTACCGTACTATTTGATACTGGTGCCACCCACTCCTTTATTACCAAATCCTTTGCTGAACAACATAAAATACCCATTAGCATGTTGAAAAAGGATATGATAATTACTTCACCTGGAGGGGAAATAAGAACCAATGTGATCTGTACCAGAGTCAGGATTAACATAAGGGGGTTAGAGTTTCATACTAGTCTGTTAGTCATAGAACCGATGGGCATCGACGTCATCCTGGGAATGGAAACATTGACCAAATGGGGAGTCAGAATTGACTGTGCCAAGAGGACTGTTCATATGACAACGCCAGATGGCCAGGAAGTAAGAGTCGGCGCATCCAAACCCTCCGGTTATCTGCATCGGATGGAGGTCCAACCTACAGATGGCATTCGAGTAGTGTGTGAATATCCTGATGTCTTTTCGGAAGAGTTACCAGGTATGCCGCCTGACCGAGACATTGAGTTTTCTATAGACCTTTTACCTGGTACTGCTCCTATATCTAAAAGACCATATAGAATGGCACCCCCAGAACATGAGGAAGTTAAACAAAACATAGATGAGCTGCTAGCAAAGGGATTTATTCGCCATAGTACCTCTCCGTGGGCTTTTCCTGTTCTGTTTGTTGATAAGAAGGAAGGGCCTGCTCGACGGATGTGTGTGGATTATCGTTCATTGAACGAGGTGACTATTAAGAACAAGTATCCTCTGCCACGCATTGATGATTTGTTTGATCAGTTGCAAGGTGCCTGTGTATTCTCCAAAATAGACCTGAGATCTGGCTACCACCAGTTGAAGATCCGTCCCTCAGATATTCCTAAGACTGCTTTCATCACAAAGTATGGTCTCTATGAGTATACTGTGGTGTCTTTTGGTCTGACTAATGCCCCTGCTTTCTTCATGAGTTTAATGAATAAGGTGTTCATGGATTATTTGGACAAGTTCGTGGTGGTATTCATTGATGATATCCTGATCTACTCCAAAACCGAGGAGGAACATGAGGAGCACTTGAGGCTAGTTCTGCAGAGATTGAGGGATCACAAGCTATATGCAAAGTTGAGCAAGTGTGAGTTCTGGATTGACGAGGTACCATTCCTTGGTCATATCATCTCTAAGGGGGGGATCTCAGTGGACCCTGGCAAGGTCATATCAGTGTTGGATTGGAAGGTGCCACAGACTGTCAAGGAAGTACGTGGATTTTTGGGCTTAGCAGGATATTACCGGAGATTCATAGAGAATTTCTCGAAGATTGCGAAGCCGATGACCACGTTGCTTGAGAAGGATGCTGAGTTCATCTGGAGCAAGGAGAGGCAAGCAGCTTTTGAAGAGTTGAAGAAGAAGCTGACCACCGCACCTGTGCTGACATTGCCAGATCTGCAGAAAAGGTTCACAGTATATTGTGATGCTTCAGGCGACGGTCTGGGTTGTGTGCTGATGCAAGAAGGAAAGGTGATTGCCTATGCCTCCCGACAGCTACGCAAGCATGAGGTAAATTATCCTACACATGACTTGGAGTTAGCAGCAGTTGTCCATGCACTTAAGATATGGCGTCACTATCTCTTTGGGCAAAGATGTGAGATATACACGGATCACAAGAGTCTTAAGTATATCTTCACTCAGAATGAGCTGAACATGAGGCAGCGCAGATGGTTAGAACTGATCAAGGACTACGACTTGGAGATACGTTATCATCCAGGGAAAGCCAACGTGGTGGCTGATGCTTTGAGCAGAAGAAGCTACGTCAACATGGCCATAGCATTCCAGATGCCACGTGAGTTATGTGAGGAGTTCGAAAGTTTGAGTTTGGGTTTTGTGCATCATACTGTAGCTACCTTTGAAG
This sequence comes from Paspalum vaginatum, assembly GCA_030272315.1. Classification (NCBI taxonomy): domain Eukaryota; kingdom Viridiplantae; phylum Streptophyta; class Magnoliopsida; order Poales; family Poaceae; genus Paspalum; species Paspalum vaginatum. The sequence continues at coordinate 37,220,110 of CM059013.1, read as the reverse complement.
CCGAACCAACTCTGGAACAAGAAATTCGAAGACATCAAGCCCAGGACGAGAAGATCCAGGAGATACGCGAGCAGATCCAGATAGGCAAAGCGCCCAACTTCAGGGAAGATGAGCAAGGTACAGTATGGTACAAGAACCGGATTTGTGTGCCAGATGTGGACAGAATCAAGAAGTTGATCCTGAGTGAGGCCCATGATACAGCTTACTCTATCCATCCCGGGAGTACTAAGATGTATTATGACCTCAAGGAGAGATTCTGGTGGTTTGGAATGAAACGTGCCGTAGCAGAGTATGTGGCAATTTGTGACACTTGTCAGAGGGTCAAGGCAGAACATCAGAGGCCAGCAGGACTATTGCAACCATTGAAAATTCCAGAATGGAAGTGGGAGGAAATCAGCATGGACTTTATTGTTGGGTTACCTCGCACCCAGAAAGGTTACAACTCCATATGGGTAGTAGTGGATCGTCTGACCAAGGTCGCCCACTTCATACCTGTGAATACTACCTACTCCGGGGCAAGGTTGGCAGAACTATACATCTCTAGGATTGTGTGTTTGCATGGGGTTCCTAAGAGGATTATAACCGATAGGGGATCACAGTTCACTTCTCGCTTTTGGGAGCAATTGCATGATTCACTGGATACCAAGCTTCGTTTCAGCACAGCTTACCATCCGCAGACAGACGGTCAGACAGAAAGGACCAATCAAATACTGGAAGATATGTTGCGAGCATGTGTCATCCAATATGGCACAAGTTGGGACAAGTGCTTACCTTATGCCGAGTTCTCCTACAACAACAGCTATCAGGTCAGTATCAAGAAATCACCATTTGAAGCTTTGTATGGTAGAAGGTGTAGGACTCCTTTGCTCTGGGATCAGAAAGGAGAGAAGCAAGTGTTTGGACCGGACATTATCAAGGATGCGGAGGAACAAGTACGGATAGTTCGAGAGAACTTGAGAATTGCTCAGTCTAGGCAGAAAAGCTATGCAGATGTCAGACGGAGAGATCTCACGTTCAAGGAAGATGACTTTGTGTATCTGAAGGTGTCACCTATGCGGGGAGTACGCAGATTCAACATGAAGGGAAAACTAGCACCCAGATATGTTGGACCATTCAAGGTACTAGAAAAGAGAGGAGAAGTGGCTTATCGCTTAGAGTTACCTTCTAGTCTTTCAGGTGTGCACGATGTATTCCATGTCTCGCAGCTGAAGAAGTGCTTGAGAATACCAGAGGAGCAGGCGCCTTTAGAAGGGTTGGAAGTGCAAGAGGACTTGACCTACACTGAGCACCCTATAAAGATTCTGGAAACATCTGAGAGGGTGACCCGGAATAAGAGGATCAAGATGTGCCGAGTGCAATGGAAATACCACACAGAGGAGGAAGCTACTTGGGAAAGGGAGGATGAGTTGAGGGCAGCATACCCTGATCTCTTTGCTAACCAGCCTATGTGAATCTCGGGGCGAGATTCCTTGCAAGGGGGGTAGGTCTGTAACACCCTAAATTTAATTTCCAGCATTTTATAATAAATTCAATATGCTTTATTTATTTTCTAGGATTTATTGTGCCTAGTATGCATTTTTCATTATCTTTTGAACTAAATATTGCAATATATCCTAAGGTCAACATGTTTGTGCATTCATGCTGGAGCATATTTTTATTTGATGAGTGGCATAAGGTTTGAATTCAAATTTATTTGAATTCATAGTTTGCTTTTGAGTTTAAAAGAAAAGAGAGAAATAGAAAAGAGAGGGAAAATGCAGGAAAAAGAAAAAAAAAGAGAAATCAGCCCACCTCCCTGAGCCGGCCCACCAGCCACCCTCACCCGAGCCGGCCCAGGCGAGGCGGCCCAGCCGGCCTCCCGCGCGCCGCCTCTCTCCCTCGCGCCGCTGACAGGCGGACCCGCGCCCGTCGAGCCGCTGACAGGCGGGACCCACCTGTCATCCCCAACCTCCTGGCTTTCCATTTCGGGCGACGGCGACTTTCCTTTTTCGGCCGCCGCCTTTCCTTCTCTACACCGGCCGACTCCGAGGAGGAGAGCTTCCCCCGCCGCCTTCCCCGTATTCCCCGCTCTCCTGCGCACCGAGTCCCCAAAGGAATCGAAGGATTCCCTTCCTTCCTGAGAGCGCGCGCCGAAGGAAACTCCGGCCGCCGCCTTCCTTACCGCGCCGCCCCCTTCCGAGCCGCTCCGGTCCTATAAATAGCACGCCGGGCTTCGCCCTTTCCCCCTCAACCTCGCCAGCAGCCGCAATCGAGCCCTAGCCGTCGCGAGCCGCTCAATTCCGCCGCCACCGTCCGAGGTGAGTAACGCCGGCGAGGTGCAATTCGCCCTCTGTGGTCGCGCTCCCGCCGCCCTAACCCCTCCGCCGTGCTCTGCAGGACCTCGCGACCCCGTTCCGCTAGCTCTCGACGCCCGTGGACGCTCCGACCGAGCTCTCCGCGAAGCCCCGAGCCGCTCCGCCGCCTCCGCTCGTCGCCGACCATCCTCCGGCAGCTCCCGGTCGTCGACAACCCCACGGTGAGCTTCGCCGTGGTCCCGTCTTGCTTTCTAGCTAGGTCCGGTCCCGAATCGCGCCCCGGAACACCGGGCATCGCGAGCTCCGGCGATGCGCCGCCGTCCCCGATGGTCGCCGCCGGCGAAACCTCGCCTTTCAACCTCAGCCGTCCGATCCAGAACGGATGCACGAGATTATAACGTGATCCGATCTCACCTCGGCCGTTAGATCTAGATCCGACCGTCCGGACCAGATGGTGACCGGTCAACTGCGGTCGTCGCCGTTTTTTTTTGTTAAAGAGACCCTCGGTTTTTCCGAAATCAACCCGCGGTCCACGCCAGTTCAAAAATAATTACAGATCGGCCCAGTTTTTAATGCTTTAGCCCCTGCGCTATTGAAAAATAGAACCCGCAGTCCAGAGGCTGTGTTTTTGTGCTTTAGACCTCGGATCTTTCCTGAAATTACAGAATTGGTCCCTGGTTTTTCCAAAACAGCCCAGATTTTGAGTTTTCTTCATAAATAGGTCCCTAGAACCTTGTTTTGGCCATAACTTTTCCGTTTTAACTCCGTTTTGGGCGATTCTTTCGCTCACGTGACCGTGGTAATATGTAGAACAGTTCTAAACCAGTTTTGTGTTCTGTTTTGATGTATTGGTGTACTGTTTCTTATCTTTTGTCCATTGTTTGCATGTATGCTCGTATATGGATGCTTGTGTGACGTTTGGACGTAAGTAGACGTTGATCTGTCTGAGGTGAACGAGGAGCCACCTTTTGACATTTGTGAGCAGCAGCAAGAGCACCTTGAGGAAGGCAAGTATAACATGAGCAACACCTATCACCTTTAATTCATTGCATATGCATGTGTCGATCTTGTATGCCTATAAGGACGATACATTAGCCACTTTGACCTCAATGTGAACCTTTTGGGTTGCATGTGGTTAAGTTTTTGCTAGGTGCTGCGCCAACATACACCTATGCTATGTTTTTAATTAATGTTGATTAATGGATCTATGCAATTAATTGTTTGAGCGTGACCCTCTGTGCCGTGTGCTTGAGTGGTGCATGTCTCATTTAAAATTTGTTTTTTTAGCAACTTGGTTTAGGGGGCATGAGCATTGTGCTTAGTGGTTTTGCTCATAGCCACTTTCCATAAGGACCGGTTCGCAAAGCGACAACCTGGGACAACAGCACTACCATAAGACTGGTATGGGACGGTCTTAGCTGATTAATTAGATTGTTTTAGTTTGGGAGTAACTTACCTGCGGGGCAAGAGGGGAGGTGTGCTTCTGTGGCCCTCGCGCTGCTTGGGTTGAGTGTGATGTGTTCTTCTCCCCTTGAGGCTTGCTCCACCGTTGCATAACCTGAAACCTTAGCGGTTACACCTTACTAACATAATCTTTGTAAAGGCTTCGTAGTGTGGCTTGCTAGTCATCTCATCTAAGGTATGTGATGAACCACTAGCGTAGCTCACGACTTGTGGGTAAAGATGTGCAACCTCTCGAGAGTGTAAAACTGATGCATCAGCCGTGCTCACGGTCATGAGCGGCCCAGATCCTTTATGTGATTAGTTGGGTTATGGATGGTTTTTGGTAAAATCCTGGTTAACCATGATGCTTAATTTCTTCTATGCAATATCTTTGAGATAAAAGTTTCTCTACTCACTTTAGTAAATAGCTTTAATAAAATTTGACCAATTAAAAGCAATGCAGTGGAGTCAGCTAACCTTAGAGCCTCATGGTTCTGTTATACTTGTTGAGTACGAGTTGTGTGCTCACGCTTGTTCTTTTCCGTTTATTCCTTGTTGGGGGGACAAATCCAACCGCTGCTCAGTCAATGGAGATACGGAGGATTATCAAGAAGTCTAGGCTCTTCGCTCTTCCAGTGGACGTCCCTGTGGCGGCTCTAGTTGCTTTCCGTTTACGCTTCCGCTTTTACGTACTCTATGTTAAAGACAAGTGTCTATTATGGTAATAATACTTATGATGTAATCGTTAAACGTTATATTATGACATGTCCTGTGATGACAATTTGTCCTATACATGTGAGACTCGTTCCTGGCGCATGTATAGTATGCACGGTTTTGGTTCATTGAAAACCGGGTGTGACAAAACAATAGAGAAAGAACCATATGGGATATAGGAAATTAGCTTTTGAACATTGACTGCCAAAGCACATCTGGTTCATAAAAATCACCAAGTAACTTTCTTCAGAAAACATGTATATTGAAAGAGGCTCAGAGAGATACCAAGATACGAGCCCATAATAGTTTCAACCATACACTATATGTAAAGATTAAATTATGGAAGTGGTACATAGCATCAAAGCTGTGAGACTTCAATCCTTCTTTAGAAGGTGATTTTTGAATGAATTTTTTTTTTTTGCATGCTGGTCGTTTAGAATAATTAACTTATGCAAGCATATTCTAGAAAACATATGTGCTTGCTAGATTTGAACCATCCTATAGCTAGCGAAGGGGATTTACATGTGTAAGCTCATACATTTAACACTAACAACAGCAATTGATTCATTAGACAAGAAAATAGACATCATCTGTAACAATAATGTCTCATATTTTCCAAAGTCACGCACCTGCAATCAGCACATCAGGTTCGTCTATATCTGCCTGTATCTAGCAGTATTTTGATAACCCTTAGCTTCTACCGAACAAAGCTGAGAAGGTGGTTTTATGGGCATCAATTCATGCATTTGACTCCGACAACAGAAAATAATCCAACGGACAGAAACATATCATATCGTCTATGCTTTTCAGGGTAATTTATTTGATGCACCAAAGATGATTATTATGCAACTAGCTAGAAGAACTTCTAAGTACCTCTAGTTCAATACACTCTTAACCAGCATAATCTTTTAAGTTTAATACTCCCTACAGTTCCAAATATACATCTAGTTGGACCTGTATACGTAGGAAAGAAAGTTGTTATAAAGGAGTTTTTAAGTAGGGGCAAGAACGAAAAAGGAGTTGTGAGCTGCTGATGGATAAACTTAATTTGTAGAAAAAAAAAAGGGGTGCAAGTGGGGTTATTTTGGATGCAGCAGATACAGCGGTTTTGGAACAATTTTACATCAAACCATGATCTGATATTGAAGATATAAATGTCATGAGTCATAACCAAGACAAGAAATTTCATGGAAAAAAATTGGTAGAAAAGCAAATTATATACCACGAAATAATATTGCAGCAACCAGAAAAATTTTGACCAAAAATAAATATCCACTGTGTAGTACTGCACATATATTTTAGAGAATGACATATATATAGTGTATTGTTAAACTGAAAAGGTTCAACAAGACCAAGGAAATAACTCATAACCTCAAGCAAAGTGAAATTACAATAGGAGTCCACATTGTTGACCACGATTATGAAATAGTATCAACTGCCTCTTACATGAAGACTTAATGGGTTGTACATACCGAACAAACAGGAGAATATTATATATAGAGCGGCATAATAAAGAGAACACGAACGACGACAGACAAGGAAAACTACTCAATGGGGATGCGTATGGCATCCTCATACTCTCCGCATGTGCATTCAAAGGGATCTATTTTGGACAGATCATGGGCATGCTTGATATGTGAAAGATGCGGGCTACTGCATATGCTGGTTGTAAAATAAAACTGAGCGCCTCTGGAAGCCCTTTGGTCCAGTTGAAGCAAGCTTTGCTGCCTTGAAATGAACCATTGGCTTGCAATACTACCTCGGCCCTCGAATCCCATTACCTCCAGCATCCTTGCATTCATTATAAAGAATGTCGCAAAGTTAACTTGTGATTGTGTGCCCTTATAATTAAGGAACACAACTTTCTTGAGACGCATGTCAAGGGATCTGGCTAGTTTGCCATACTTGCGGCGCCATAAATTACTGTCCCTGGAGTGGCATGCCTGAAAAGAACACATGAAACAACAATTACAACCATGCAGGTGAGAACAAGTATTCACACAATATTAAGCCAATCAGTGTACTATATGAAAGTAGAGTATTGTCACCTGCACATACAACTTCTCCAAGCATGGAAAATACTTCAGGAAGTTGACAACCGTATCCAGGCTAAGTTCATCGAAGTCCATAGCTAATATCTTTATAGAAGACACCACTGGCATTATACCAGTGACATGCAATCCCTTCATCATCAAGCATATATGAAACACAATATTATATCAAGAACTCTACAGATGCAGATAGTATGAATTTTTTTAACTATGAACATGCTGGAAAGGCATATATAGTAGAATTGAAACACATGAAGGCAACACAAATTAAGTGGAAGTGGCCTTATAGTGTGTGTGTGTGTGTGTGTGTGTGTGTGTGTGTGTGTGTGTGTGTGTGTGTGTGTGTGTGTGTGTGTGTGTATAGCTAGGTGTACCTGCTGAATAACGGTGGAGCCAAGCTCGATCCTGGCAGCGCCACCATGTCCGGCATCGTAGAGGTAGCCCAATGTCTCCAGTTTGGGTGCCGCAATCACCGTTACATTCAAGTCAGGATGCACTCGAAGGAACACAAGCCTTTCAAGCAAGGGGGCCTGCTCAACGACTAATGCTGCTGTGTGCGGCGGACAAGACAGAGCAAAGGTTCTAAGGGTTTCAGAATTGATGCGGATGGTAAGGAAGCCGAAGCAGAGAGCAAGCAGCAAGCCCTCCAGCGCAGGGCAGCCGGCGAGGAGCATGTGCAGGGCGGGCTCGGAGATGGTCGCGTAGCTGATGGCGAGCTTGTTCAGAAGGGGAAACTGGAGCCCATCGGCGAGGGCGTCGGGGATGTCGCAGTGGCTGAACGTGGCGACGCGGAGGGTGCGGTAGAAGCGGCAGACCCCCAGCGGCAGCTCTGGTAGCGGCAGCTCAATCACCATCATTTCAAGCCCCTGGATGAACTGGCGCAGGTCGAGCTCCTCGAGGTTGCTCAGCGCGGGGGACTGGAGCCAGCCGTCGATGGTGCCAGGGCGGTAGTGGAGGAGCTGCGCCGGGACGCGGAAGCGGCGACCCGGGCCCTCGTGCGCGGACAGGATGCGGGACACGGCGCTGCAGAGGGCATCGGCGTCGGCGGGGATGTGGAACTGGTCGAGGTCGACGTTGAGCGGCGCCGAGCGCCACAGCTGGCCCCAGCGGCGGTCTAGGGTTTGGGTGCGGCCAGCCTCCATGGTAGGGAGAAGAGAGATGATTTCACCTAGCAGCTCGTCGGGGAGGGAGCTGATGTAGTCCACGCCGCCTCCTGCTCGTCCTCCGCGGCGGCGGGATCCATCCGCTCCGGCTCCGCCGGCGCCGCGGCAGTGAGTCCTGGGGCCGAGCGCACCCGTCGCTGGAGCTGGAGGCGGCGAGACGCGCCCCGCAGCTCCCGTTTCTGCTGGTGGTCCATGGATCTCGCCCTCCGACGACCGCATCTTCTTGGGACGGCGAGCCGCTGCCTCGAACTCCATGGCGGCCCTGTCTGGGGCTGGGGGCAGAAGCAGCAGCAGTCCTAGTGTCGCCGCCGCAGTCTCTGGCGCAGATATATACCTAGGTCAACGGGGCACTGTCTGCTCAGGACACTAGCTCTGCAGTCAGTGTGTGCCCTAACGGGCCCAGCTAGGGCTTGATTATTTTACACTTGCAGCCCAGACTGCCGACCAGGCAAGGGTTATTTTAAAGCCCATTTCCAGAAAGCTTTAACGAAATTCGATTTTTGCAAAATACACATATATGACTACTACTCTTGTTCGTCAGCGTTTGATCTTGCTAGGCGCGGGGTGCTGGACTGGAATTCTGGAAAGGATGCCAAGATCGACGGGGACAAGCTGAATGGTTCGGAAGACTACCAAACTAGTGCAAACAATAAGGGAGTTAGGCCAGTTTCTCCCGTCCAGCCATGCATGTGCACGTGTAAAATATACATGATGTCGAGTTTGAATAACTCGGTCTTGGGAGTAGTTATTGTTTCTCATTGCTAGGTCACTATCGGTGCGTTTGGTTCATGGCATCCCATCCTGCTTTTGAGGTTGTTTGGTTCAAAGACATAGGAATGGAGCCATTACAACTTAGGAATATTTCCATAAGATCCGTCACCTGGCCATCCAAAAAATCGAGCGGACGCACTCTGTTCCTTTGCTACAGCGCCATCGGCACAGTCGGGCGTGGCGTGGGGAGGCGCGGACGGCCATGGCCCGGGCACGGCGCCGCCAGCGAGGACTAGGGCGGAGTGGGCCGTTGCCTCAGGCAAGGACAGGCGCGGCGTGGGGGACGCGTGGACGGCCGCGGCGCGGGTGTGGCGTCGCCGGAGAGGATGGGGGCGGAGTAGGCCGCCAACGAGGACGGGCGGGGCGCTGGCACGACACAGCTGGAGAGGACAGGGAGCAAAGCGGGGCATCGCTGGCGGCGAGGATGGGCACAGGCGTGGGTGGCCGGCGGTGGCGAGGATGGCCACGGGGCGCGTGCACCAGGTGCGGCGCTTCGTTCAGGTCCGGGGGCGGGTCCGCCGCCATGCGAGCTGCTGAGCTAGCCTGGGAGGTGAGGGATGCTTCTATGACACACGGGTCCGCAGTTGACGCTGTTAGATGGAGTTGGAATCCCTCCATTCTCATCCCTGCAACCAAACACGTAAATAGAGCCGCTTCATCCTTCAAACAAACACGGAATAGAATCATTATATCCTAGGATCTATGAATGGAACCATTCCATTCTACCATATCCACCAACCAAACGCTACCTATGTTTTCCGAAAAGGGTCAAATAAAAAATAGATCAAATTGTTGCTCGAAAAAGGTTATCACACGAGTAAAATTCATTGTATATAGTCCCGAACTTGTCTCGGCTGTCATCTAATTTCCTAAATCCTCGATATACTACATTTTTGGGTTCTGGTCACTACATTTGTAGGTCCTGGTCACTCCAAGGTTGTCATCTACATACCTTGACTCTCAAAATACAATTTTATGTCCCCAAACATCAATCTAATCCAAGAATAAGGATGGAAACCTGTCTTGCAAGCACCCACGAGTACTGCACCTTATGGTGTGGATCTAAAATTTCACCCAGGAGTGTAGGTGTAAAATGTCACCTATTGACAATGATATGGATGAGCGTGTGTGATGTAGTCATTTGGACACCAGGAGATGTACCATATCTACAGATAATTTTCCAAGGACGGCCAGTGTTTTGGACCCCATTTCTACAATAGTCCATACTCCGCGTATATAAATTGAATTATCAACCACAGAAAACAAGATGAACCACATTTAGAGATAAAAAGAAGTCCAATTTGTGTGCAGTGTTGTCGAACTGAAAGTGTCCTTCCTACGCCTTTTTATCACATCGGTCCCTCTCAATCTCTCTCGCTGCACTCAGCCTTACGCTCTCCCTGCTCTCTCCCATACTCAGCAGGAAGAAGCCCCTTTGCCTTTTTGTCTCATCTCTCATCCATGGTTTCAAAGGCAGTAAAGCCAACCATGATGAGTGGGCACCGCCCAGATCCCTAGACAGCTACTAGGTGAGGCGTCACCTAGGTGAAGCCTTTCAAACACTGTGCGCTCCCATCAATAGCTGGCAGCACAAGATGGAGCACGCGGCAGGCTCTGGTGCGCAGCGCAAGTGGCGGCGTCAAGGTGCCTTGGGCGTGGCTGCTGCACCTAGCAGAGGCGGTGCGGTGTCGCGGCGTGGCCTAGGCACGGTGAGGGGTGCGTCAGGGCGGAGGCTCGGTGAGGGGTGCGTCAGGGCGGAGGCTCGGTGGCCTAGGCACGGTGAGGGGTGTTTCCGCCTACTAGAAATCATTATTTTTAGCAACATTGGCTACTGCTGTCCAAAAAAACCAACCTTAGAATTGCCCGCTTACCCATCTCCATAAATGGTTTCTGTACTAAGGATGGGGAGGTGTAAAATTGCTTGTTGGTAATGGTGCAGGTTCAAAAATTTCAATTCGCTACGGTGTGTAGTTTTTTTATTCCATTGTGCTAAATGTGACCCATTGATATCCCTACATCTAGGTCTAAATAGGTATGGACTTGCTCCGTGCTCCGGCGTGCATGCCATTGTATACCCCCCTTGACGTAGCTTCACCACTGGATCCCATATAGGGCCCACATGTTCATCTCTAGTCCATTTTTATGCTCGTCTCGTCCACCTCCGACTTCAGCCTAGCTAGGCCACCACCCTCTCCCAAACTAGCATGCCACTACATCGCTCAAAGGCAAGCCATGGAAATTGCAAGCAAGTAGCAACTTCTAGCAACACACAACAGACCACATGCATGCTTTGAGTGCCTCCTCCATGGATCCATCAAGTATGCTCTGCTCAGTTCGTCTTGAATCTTATCGGCCAGTGACTCTTTACACAGAATGCATTATTCCTTCTACGAGCGAAAAATTTCATGCTATTTGTTTACTTTCTTCAACCAACAACGTACCACAGAGCAATAATATTTCCCAAGTGCTAAGCATGTGACCCATGAGGCATTAATGTGCTGATGCATAATTGGTGATTAGGCTATTCTATCATGTTCTCTATTTTCACCTAGCAGAAGATTATTTCCAATGTCGTATAAAAGCTAGATTCATCTACTCCTTCATTTTATCATGTCTACGCCCTCTATACACTAAAATCTATGTTACTACGGACATATTATGTCTATGATTTTTAAGTACATATTTGTCATGTGCTAATTTAATTTTTGCCTATATTCATCTAAAACATAAAAATAGATGGAGGAGAGATGAACTCTATATTTATAGTACGCCACTCTTAATAAAGAAGTATATTGAGTGCATGAGTATGGGCAGTTGAGGAGCTCGTATACTATAAACATAGAGTAGAGGAGGCTTTATAGTGCGCCTTTGGTAATTATGTCCTTTATTTAACTCAGTTGCTTCTCATTTTAATTAACTAGCTATTCCAATATCTTCAGTTAATGTGTGCATTCATGAGCTCTTGGTTTTGATCCACATCAATTTCAAGACTATGCATTTGTATAAACTGCCTACAATTTATCCCTATGTTCAGAAAACTAAGTGCTATAGTGATTTGCTACATACATATTTGCATATTTGTATAGCATATTAGGATATAACAGTGCTGAGGAGCGCGCCCCCTGGTCGCCTTCTTCCCCACAAGGGCTATTAAAAAGCCTGGCAGATGGTCCACAGCTTGTTGCAAAGACACACCTAGCAAGACAACAACAGTGCATGATATGGGGTTACCGAAGTAGCATGTAGGAACAACAACTCTAGGGCTACATCATGACGCCATCTCCAATCCCTTTGCAATCCTAGATTGTCATCAAGACAAATTTAGCAACTTTGATGATACCTGAGACAGGTTTGGAGAATTTTAACATGCATATTGAGTGTCACAAGACTTCGATGACACACGTGGAAAAATTTTGGAATTTAAAACTATGTACTCATAATTTTGCTCATCAATGCACTAAACAAAGTTTTTAGGGCAAGTAGTGTCTTGGTATAATTGACGGAGGGAGGGAGAAGTGCTAATTCAGCAACATTATCAGATGTGTACACCAATTAATGAGGAGAGAGAGCTAGCATCATCTAGTGAAATGTTGGCCTTGGCCCATGATCCTAGATCACACCGATCAATATCTTCCTGTTGTACAAATCATTCATTCCAGTGTGGTATGGGTACTCCCTCCAGTGATCTCATCCCCAACACTGGCATTCGTATGATGTAGAAGGGTGTGGAGGCATATGGGCTCACAGATGTGGAGGCTTACATAGGGATCCTAGATGCGTGATTGTGGTAGCAGAAGGGCACAGTGGTAGATGTGCAATGGAAGGGAGTGATGCCAGCAAGTGATGAGAACCAGTTTGTGGTATGGTGGAAGGGCTGTGCTATGTCTTTGCCACCGCCAAGCTAAGAGAAGATTCATAGCAAGGTAAAGTGTGATGGAATGGCGTGAGTTGCTCTAAGCATCATGGTAAGACTTCATCTCTCCAAAGTGATGTCTTGGTGATTTTGCTAGATATTTCTATGGTTTAAATTATTGATAATAAAAATATATTGGATATTACTGAAATTCAGGCAAAATCTATAGAAATAACATCTCAATTTGTATACAAATGAAAATACATTCTCCCCAAACCATTGAATAAACTGCACATAACGACACAAAAATTAGAGGATATGACACTTCAACAGGCCATGCTTGCATGGTAGATTTACATGACCGAAGGGCTAAATTTCAAACCGTTGATATTTTTGGATGATATCTGATCCGATCAACCCCAACAATAAAATTGAAATATTAGGTTTATCACAAATCTTTCGGTGACAATGTGAACCCCACGACCAGCTAGCTAGCTCACCTATATAGCTGCTGCTATGGCGACACACACAGCAGAACCTCCCTGATGGTGTCTGATCCCTATTACTTTGCAATGTATTGGTCTTGTGTAGCTTGATGTCAAATATAATAGGACCTGCTTTTCTGGGACTTTACACAGGTACGAGGGACATAGATACAACAAAGACTAAAATACATGGGATATCTATGAACTTGCAGGGCCATGCTACTTAGGTCCATGCAGTCTCGAAATGTATTTCTGAGTTGCTTATATATGTTCTTAATTATTTGGTTCATGGAAGGCTTGTACCCCTTCATCTAAGTGGCACAACCCTGCTACAAGTTCATGAACCTTCCGCGCATTGTACTCTACAACAAATTACAAGTTCACAAGTTCATGGAACTTCCATGCATTTTACTCTACAACAAATTTATCTAGATCAATGAAACATGAGATATGTATCTGTACAATTTTTTGAAGTATTGAAGTGCCCCCAACTTAAGTTGATATGTTGGAATGCAGATTTTGAACCCTATCATACATCATCAAGAAATATAGCGTTAGTTCTCTAAAAATTGAATTTAACATGTCTTGTGTGGATAGAACACCAGTAAAGGCAGTAGGCAAAACCTCAACTTAGCTGAAGTTAATGCCACCATAAGACGTCCATTAAAAGGGAAAAACGACTTCACAGTTGCTACATATGCCAGTCTCTAGTCTCACCATATGGGTCCCGACACCCTCATCTCTTCAAATAAGATGGTAGAACTATGTTAATTAACACTATTTAATTAGGCGATGTTGCTTCGTTCGAACCATGAACTAAGCAAGGTCAATCGACAAACCACGAATAATTTGCTATACAAGTAGGGACACATTCATGTTGGACTCAATCCAATCACTGCTACAGAAATTTTTTCTAGCTACTGGTCTAAACCCTTTTCCAACTAGTTTTTTTTTCGTCACTAGGAAAAGATTGCTAGAAGTAATGATTTCTGAATATGGTGCTGAGTCAACCCTCTAGAAATTGATTTCAAGGGTGGGCCATCCCATTACCCAATTTGCGGATATAAACATCCTTTATAAAAACAATAAAATGATTGCATCCTGATCATTAATATCACTCTGCAACCGAGTAGAATAATATATCTGTAACCCTTCCCCTTGACTATAAAATGCAGGCAGGGAACCCCTTCGATAAGAGACACCATATGGTGTGACAACCATCTACATAACAATACAATCCACCAAAACATTGTACTTAGGTTATCATCTCTACTGAGAGCTGAAACTATTTAAATCCCTGTGTTGTGTAATCATGTCGCTTGTAATCTCGGTGCATAGACATATATATAGTTTATTTGTTGTCATTGTAACATCGACAACATCACACACCTTGGTGCCACAAGTTGATTAAGTGAAGGAAAGTATTATGATGAACCACTATTCCATTGGCGAATCTATGTTAAATCTTGACCAGCATCAGCATAAAATCATGACCCCATCTTATACACATTATAATAAAATAATACTGTGTATATCATTGAGATAAAAAAATGATGATGATCATGCTCTGTTGCGAAAATTAAGCATACATACAGTAAGATCAACAATAACATAGTGTGACAAAATGAACTACTGCCAGTAGCGGTTACCTATTATAATTCAATCTTCTATTACGATCATCCATATTCTAAAAACAAACTATGACATCATCATTTGGAATTGCATCTAAAAATTCTTGTTCCACGAAGATAATGACACAATTGTTCATAAATTTCATCATCGATATGATTCGTAGATCTGTCTTTACAATTGTATTAATTGCTCAAAAACACCTTTCCATTGATGTAGTGGGAAGAAGTAGCACAAGTTTTAGGAGCAAATACACAAAAGGGAAAGCAAGATGTTTTTTGTACCTACCATCAGTCTACCAAGCTAAAAATAGTATCCAAATGGGCAATCTTGCATCAGCTCACACATATGGTCAATATAAATATGAGGATCAAGACTAAGATCTTTTAGCTCCCTTGTGTTAAAATCATGAGGGTATGCCTTTTCCAGTTCGAGAAAACTCTCGACTTTGAAAGAATCATAAGAATCCTTGATACTAAAGGCAGCAATGTTGGTAAGCAATTCAGAATTAATTACCTCTGAAATGGCCATTATATTCTGCAAGCTGCAAGTCAATAACTGGGTTCAAACAATCATATTTGCAGTGCTCATAGTTTTGTCCTTTGCCTTGGTTTGTGCCGATCAATGTACTCTTGTTCCATCTCAGCCTTCAGGGTGTCGTGCTCTTCACAAAAGGATAGTACATTCCTTAATAAAGGATGCCATATCCATCGTTTCTAATTTGCTGAAATTTTTTTAGTTAGCTTTATCTCTGCCATGCATCCAAGATGTCTTTATCTTTCCTTTGTAACGATAGTGACAATGAATTTGCATGTCCCAAAATAAGCAACATTAACTGCAAGTGGAACACAAAGTCAAAATCCTTGAGATTGTCCATGAGACCATGATCTTGATGACTCTTTGCATCATTTGGACCTTCTTTTTCAACATATTAGAGCACTTCAAGGACATCGGAGAAGAGACTACTTAGCCTCTTAAGGGTTTTATAATGAGAGGACTTTTTTGCTTTATCATTTTTTTCACTCTTTTGATTCATCATTTTTTTCGAACATGCAGGAGAGCTACGTATCTTTTTATTAATAAAAAGAAAGAAAGGGGGGAAAGAGCCCCAGTACAACCTCCTCCACCCTCACCTCATCTTTTGAGAAAAGAGTAGGCGAGCGGCCAGGAGAAGAAAAAAAACTCACACACTTCCAACAATAACCAAAAGTCCAAAACGACCAGGCGTAAGCTAACACTGCTAGCTGCAAGGCTGTCAGGGAGGAGATCCCACCAGCCCCAGCCAAGCTCCAGAACTGAGCCTCTTCCTTTGCAAGGAGAAGCACCCTTTCCAAGCTAGGAGAAGTCCCCTAAAAAACACAGGTGTTTCAATGTTTCCACAGGCTCCACGAACCTATAATGACTATGAATTGAAACCTTTTTGAAATTCAACCCCAACTCTCTGACTCCCATTCTGCCACCACCTATCAAAGGATTCATCTTCATTTGTAGGTGCCAACTCATGCAAGCTGAAGTAACCAGAACTGTCTTGCAAAAACACAACTTGTTAGCAAGTGATCAATTGTTTCCTCTTGCTGATCATGGAAAGCTAAACCTTGATCCAACAAGTATCTGACATCATCAATAGAAGTATTCAATCCATTAAGGTAGTCCTCTTTAGTGACATCTTTCTGCTTCTTGATAGCAGTAGGCCAGTAGCAATGGATTGATTAGGCTTCATGAAATTGTTACATCTTTAACAGTCATGTTATGAAAACTGTCAGGCTGGCCTCCTACATGATCTTTTAACTCCCTAGTTTAAGTAAACCATGAATAGAAAACAATTGAAATTCACATACATTTATGAGTGCTAATCTGGAAGATTTATATAGTATATACAATGGGCAAGATATACTCAAACTATGTAGAAATGCAATGCCTGAAATCATTTCAGTG
This sequence comes from Paspalum vaginatum, assembly GCA_030272315.1. Classification (NCBI taxonomy): domain Eukaryota; kingdom Viridiplantae; phylum Streptophyta; class Magnoliopsida; order Poales; family Poaceae; genus Paspalum; species Paspalum vaginatum. Next base: position 37,203,772 of record CM059013.1, on the reverse strand, counting down.
ATGTTCTAAATGAAGGGAAACTGAACACCACATGTGAAATCTTATATGGTCGCTGACATTGTTGATTATCCTATATCTATCTATGTTCATTGTAGTTGAGCAGACACGGCACCATAGTTCCTCAATTCTACAGGTCACATATATAGGCCCCATTTGGCAAGGCTCCTACAGGTTGTCTCATGCTATGGTAGCAGTGGCTCTGTGGAGCCCTTTTTTTGTCACTCCCTATAATCAACTGGTAGTCAGTGCGTGAAGCTAGTTTTTTATCTTGCTTCATTGGTTCATGTGAGCCAATTTCTACTTGATAAGGAGTCAGAACCGGTGGATCGGAGCCCTGTAAAATAAGGCGCCATAGTACTAAAGGGAAACAATAATATGCATAGTTCATTTAATATCAGAAGCTACTACAGGCAAGGGAACTTATCAAGTATAAAGAAAATACAAATATTTTTTTGAACGTAAGAAAATACAAATATGAAAATGAGCCAGGTAGAGTAACTACTCAACCAACAAACACATCAACCCTGTTTCATCAGTTGATTCAAAAGGATCGGTTATTTACAGATGTTGAACATACTTGATATGAATTAGATTATTGTTCCAAAATATACGAAGCATGAAATAGAAGTGAGCATTCTCGAAGCCCTCTTCTCCAGCTCAAGCAACTTTCCTACTCTGCAATAAACTTCTGATTATAGCAGGAACCACCCACAAATGTCATCGACTCCAGCATTTTTGTGTTCATTACAAAGAATGCTGCAAACTTAACATGTGACTTCGTGCCACGGTAATGTTTCAGAACCATTGTCTTTAGGAGGATATCAAGGCATCTGATAACATCACAATGTCTACAATGCCATTTTTTTCTTTGGATGAAAATGACTGAAAAAGGAGAGAGAAAATAAAACAATTTGATATCTAGGGTACACAATAATAGGTTGATCAAATGCAAGTAGGCTAATACTACTAACAGCTCATGGAGTATTGTTACCTCAACGCACAGCTTCTCTCTATTAAGTATGGAAAACATCTCATTAAGTCAATAGCCACACCCAATTAAGCTAAGAGTGTGAATATCAACAGCTAGAATCTTGACCCTGCACACCACCATCGTGATGCTAACAGTAACAGTACTTAACAGAGCAAAAGTCCATTGCCAACGGAAAACATGTAATTAGTTGTCACTACAAAATACAAATGTAGATGACATGAAGTTTTTTGTGTGCAAGTAAATTCAATAAGAAGATTTGTCAAGGCAGGTGTAAGACTTCATACTGCAACTACCTAACTGTTGTTGTAATGCCAAAAGCCATCTTGAAGTGGTGCTAATCATGATCAGAGAGCCAGCCCAATAAGGTTTCCAGTTTGGGTGCTACAATTATCGATACATATATAGTGCCAAACTACTTGAACTGTTGTTCTACCAAATGCTAGCTTGTTCAAGTTGGAGCAGCCCTTCAAGAGAAGGGGAATTCTCAATGATGAGTTGCCATGAGAACTTCTGCACACCAATGCATATAAGGCTCTGGGAGCTGATGTGTACGCATCTGAAGCCTGAAATGTGGCAAAGCAGCAAGCAGTTCAGGAAGCAGGAGAGCCAGCATATTATATGTTTTGTAGTGACTCCTCTAAGATAGGAGCACTCTCAAGAGCAAGCTCCCTAAGCTGGGGGAAACGAAGAGCGTCCACAATCAACTTTGGGAGGTGGCAACACAGCTGATGATCACCACACGAGGAGGGTGACCCAGAATCGGAAAGTAGAATCTAGCAGTCATGTCTTGGTGTTGGTTAGACCTAAATTGACCAATATTTCTACAGTGTAGAACTCAAGCTCCCAGATGTTGTTGAGAGCATGAGAGGATCCAATAGTTGACTTATGAGGGTCAAAGCAAGAGTTGGAGCACGGATATAGAGAAGCTCGAGAGCAGGGCCCTGGTGTGGGGTGAGGATCCATGAAATGATCGCGGCCTGCATGGAAGACATCATCTCCATCGGTGAGGTCACTGCCATCGAGATTAAGAGAGGTGAGCTCCACTAGCGGCGCCACCGTAGGTGAGGGTTTGCGAGTGGGACGGCTTCCTTGATGGGGAGTAGGGAGATGATCTCACCCGGAATGGTGTCAAGAAGACCACTTATGCAATTGCTAATGCAAGTGCCTTCCTCATCAGCACCAAATGAAAGCACAGCGGCTATTGTGCTTTCCTACATATTTGGGATAGGGTGCATCCGTCATTGATGTGAGCAGATGCTACTGCTCGCTTGGTTGTACATCTTGAGATATCCAACATTCTCCCCTTCTTTGCACTGCGTGTCACAATCCAACCATCTTGATATTCCCTTGACTTATCTTTTTATTTACCACATTTTGGTTTCCAAAATTATATCTAGTGTTCATTTACCTTTCCTAGTTAATAGATTAGGACTCAATTCTAGTGCATAATATAAACCAAGAATGTCCTACACACCCTAGTTACCACAAAGATTTATCCATGAAATCCTCTACTTCTCTAAAATGACAATCAAAGGACCTCCATTCTTAAAGATATAAAGATGGTGAATAGTTGAATAGCAATTATCCATTGTCTTATGCATACTAGTTAGCATATAGTACTACTATACATTTGAGCCCAATGATGTGTTTAGTTGAGACATAAGGGGAATCGAGAAGGGATTAGGCCAGGGGTTGGTCGTGTGGGCAACAAAAAAACAAAGTTACAATATCATCTTTTTAGCAAGAAGCACATCTACCTTTTAAGTTCATAGATCCCATAGCAGCATCGCACATGGAAATGGAAGTTTTTTTACCATAGCTTCGCTACAACTCGATTCCTTGATTTAACGGATGCTAGAGCCTGATGTGGCAGTAAGGTGTAGGTAGAGGTGGCGGCCAACATAGGCACACGACGGTGGAACCGCTTTGTGATGGGCTGGTGGCGATTGATGTAGACACGTATGGTGAGTGCAACAATAGTTTGTGCACAAAGGTGGAATGGAGCATCCAGCACTAGCACACATATCGCCGAGCAATACTGCATAGTGACCATGGCGGACCTGGACGGGCGCTCGCCCAAGCTCCCGTGCGAAGGTTACAAAGATCAAATATCACTTTTATGGGTGGAGTAGCAACTATGTAAAGCTGGAGATCCAAAGTAGGAGATGTGTTAAGGTTTTGCCGGGCTCTATTTTATCTTTGAGTCCGCAAGTGCGAGAGAGTCTTTTAGAGGAGAGTAAGGTGGGCTACTGGGATTCTAGTTCTAGGTCTATAGTAGATGACGATATGTGGAGACTAGAAATATTAGATTTAGGTGGGGCCGGGCTACTTCAGACTAGGATGCATTGCATGCACGCACTTGCATGATGTAATCTATATGGTTTTAATCAGATAGATGGGTACCATTGCATAACACATGAAGTATGCCAAACTAAATTAGGGTTTTTAAACTTACACATGGGACATATTATAAATCATATTTGACCCGTTCATATCTGAGTTCAGATTTGATTATTGGATATCTGATTTTTTTCGCGGACCTAAATATCTTTTCTTCATATACACAATTCATCATACAATAATAAAGCCAATAAAAAATTTAACTTGGCCTAGAAAAAATACATATAAAAAACCATTAATAGGAAAGGAAAAAAAATAGACCAACCTAAAAGCCTGGATAAAAATATTCATAAGTTTTTTATTCGTTTTGCGCTGCCTCAAAATTTCTCTCTCTCTCTCTCTCTTGCTCCGTTCGGGTTTCATCGATGGGCTAGGCCCATGGGTCGGGAACGGGGAGGCCTGGATGCATCAACATTCAGCACGCGGCTACCTCCCTTGTTCGGAGCAAGTGCGGCGGCGGCGTTGATGTTCTCCTTCCCCAAACAAGCCGCCGTTTGGGCCTGAATTATACATGTTTGCCAGCACGGCTTGGATGGCCCATTAAGCCCTTAGCTGACATGGCATCGATAATCCTGGTCTAGCTAGGATTTGGCGGCAACACCGGTCTATTTCGGACTAGGGATTTGGCGGCAACACTAGGCTATTTCGGACTAGGATGCATTGCACGCACGCACTTGCATGATGAACTCTAGGGTTTAAATCAGGTAGATGGGTATCAAGGCATCACAGGAAGCACCCCAAACTAAATTAGAGTTTTCAAACTTACGTATGGGACATATTATAAATCATATTTGGGCAGTTCAGGTCTGAGTTCATATTTGATTATTGGATGTCTGATTTTTTTTTTTTTTGCCCGTATCTAAATCTCTTTTCTTGGATATACACAGCTCATCATATACAAAAAAAACAATAAAAATTCTAGAACAACTTGGCCGACAAGAGACATATAAGAAACTAATAATAGGAAAAGAAAAAAAAATAGACCAACCTAAAAGCCTGGATAACAATATTCGCAAGTTTTTTATTCGTTTTGCTCTGCTGTTGCGTTCGAAATTGCTTTTTTTTTATGAGTCGCTCCGTTCGGGTTTCGTCGATGGGCTAGGCCCATGGGCCAGGAACGGGGAGGCTTGACATTCAGCCCGCTAGGCTCCCTACCTCGGAATTTTTTTTATTTTTATATTTATTTAATTTATTTTTTGCAGAAATAAATAGAGGATTCAAAAAATTGCAAATCTATACCAATACCGCCGGACTATCCGGCGGTATTTAAAAATCGCCGCCCTATCCGGCGGTTTAATGACGTGGCATCCTGTCTGCCACCGGATTTGAACCCCTGTCATCAAACCGCCGGCTGGAGCGGCGAAATATAAAAATCGCCAGACCACCCTGCGATATTTAAAAAACGCCGAATGGGCCGGCGATTTTTAATTCCCCATGGCGGTATTTAGGTCCTGTTGGCGTTTTTTAAAAAATGGCTGGCGGTATTTAATCATTTTGGCGTTTTTTAAATAATGCCGGCCCATCCGGCGATTTTTGCTCCATGTGCATTTTTAAAAAACAAGAGCATGGTAATTTGTTAAATAACCAATATGAGTATACGTACAAGCAAAATGGCAATTAAAAAACTATTTGAATGTGGGCATGGAAACTATTGTAATTAGTACCGGTAAATTTGTATTTCTTTATTTTATGACGTAAAATATTTGTTTTCTTTTTCTTACTATGGAGGACAGACAAAAATAAATTATGAGAGTACACGTTACATTAAATTGAAATCACAGCGTTACATTGAGTACGACTTGAACAATTGATGCAGAAGTTAAAACGCAACATAGATTGAACTCGGATACATAATTCTCAATGTTGACAGCGTAGATTAACGACATAAATAAAGTTGGACACAATTGCGATGCCTTGTCGTTGTAGCGCGTAACTCGCGCTACACAATTGACTTGGCTTAGGTAATTTGAAATGCTAGAAACGTAAAAATAGTAGGAAGTTCGTCTAAGCGAATTGGTTCGGATAGTGCTGCGACGGGCCTCCGAGATCATAGTAGCCGTAACCTCCGGATGGTGGAGACTTGGGGGGCATACGCTGCCGCGGGTGGTACGGGCATTTGCAGAAGGGGTCAGGGCACAGGGGATCATCTTCGAGTCCAACCACTGTCGCGTTAGCGTCAGCCTCGTTTTCCAGAGAGTTGACGCGACACTCAAGGTCGTGGATCTTGGTCTTCAGGTGGTTGATATAGTCTTCGACGTAGGCATGGTGTGGAGGATCTACCCACTTGGTGAAGCGGCATGCCGTGTCAGTGGAATCCTGCAATCATATATATCTCTTTTTAGAAACAATTTGAGTTATGTCAGAACAAAGTGTAGAGAGCGAGTTTGAGCACACACATAGCCAAAAGGGCATCTGTAGAAGCGACGACCTCCATCGATGAACTCATCGAACACCTGCACGACACAATACTCACCACAACGGCACGTAGGCCACACCTCCGTGCGATCATCGTATGGCCTAAGCCTGCGTTCGCCAACAAAGGCGTCTTGTCCCTCTAGCGGGAAGTCCTCCAGTGGATGTGGAAACATGTCTGGGCCTTGAGGACCTCCCCAGAGGAAGTGGTGGCTACGACGTCCTCCACCCCTCCCTCCTCGGCCTCGGCCGCGGCCACGCTCCCTTCCTCCCGGCTCGGCCATTGCTCCCTCGCTCTGGTAGTGTGTTGTGTGTGTTCTTTGAAGGTGTGCCGTGTTTTTGTAGTTGAGATAGGGGTTGAGTTGTCTTCTGAAAACGAAAAAATTGTTAGGTCAAACTGGAAATGGTACTGAAAAGGCCACGCAGGTGTTGTCACGTCGAACGAAAAAGGCTACATAGGTGTTGTCACGTCGAACTGAAAAGGCTACATATGTGTTGTCACGTCGAACTGAAAAGGCTATGAATGTACCTGTAACTGAAAAGGCTACGTCTTGCGCTGTCACGTAAAACTGAAAATGCTACATAGGTATTGTCATATAGAACTGAAAAGGCTACGCATGTACCTGTAACTAAAAAGGCTACGGAGGCATCTGTATCTGAAACGATTGCCTACGTGTTGTCACGGCCTACTGCAAAGGTGAAAGTGATAAAATACATGATGACGAAAGTACACTGAACTAATGCAAGTCAACTCTGGAACTATGATCTAGCTACGACCCCTCTTGCTCCTGCGTGCAGCTCTCTGGGCAGCCCAAGTGTGGCGTGACCCGTGACTAAAGGGGTCGGGTGACTGTCGAGTACGTCGGCCAGGGACTGCATCGGGCGCTGGCGGCTCCTGTGACCGCTGAGTTTCGTGAAGTGGCGCCTCCTGTAGCTGTGAGTAACCAATCTCATCATGTCGCGGCGGCGACGCGAACAAGGACTGCGCCATTTGTTCTGCTGCACCTGGTGGACTGTCAGGAGCGTGGCCGGCTCCGTAGCTGTCGTCAGGGGTCGTGCCAGCTTCATATCCTGCAAATCAATCGCATGGATTAAAAATGTAAAGTAACACTGTAACAGGCATGACGAGTCTGCTGCATGTATGTGAATGCCACTTACCCCACTCAACGTCACGAGTCCGTGATGTCCCTGCAGCGAAGACGTCGTGGTGGTAGGTAGGGTGACGAGACGATGACCCAACATGGGTCCCGTACTGCGTACCTGTTGCACGGAACATGCATAAATAATTGACGAACTCGTGTTTAATAAAATTGACCTGTACAAGAAAATACCTGGCGGCGGGTAGGTCATCGGCGGAGTCTGCGCAAACAGTGGTACCGGAGGTCGTACCGGAGGGGGTCGTGGCGGGGTCGGGTTAGGGGGAACAAACATCGGCTGCGGTGGTGGATGGCCAACATCGTCGCCACGGCAAGACAACGACCTAGTCACTCTTCTGCACAGCTCCGCTATCCTGTCGTACGCCGCCTTGTGATCTTGTGGGGCCATGGTGAGGGCATTACGGCTGTACGTCGTGACGTCTGCTTGGATCTGCCGGTGCACGTCATGCTGTTTCAAAAAGATTGCATTAGTTTGCCATGAAGTATGAACTTAGATGTCTTCTAATGCGGAATCGACAATTAGGAAAGAAACTTACAGCTATATACGCCCCCTGGTCTCGCTGTGCAGGGTAACTGTCCGTGACGGACGGTGTGCGGCGGGGCAACTCCTGTGGCGTCGACAAGACACGAAGTCGTGTCCGTGGGAGGTACCAACGAAGGTAGTGACCCCAGGCTGCATCGTCATGTGGCCTACCCTCCATGACGAGGTCATCCAAGGCCGTGGACCACTTCGCCACGAACTCGGCAAGACGTGGTGCCCAGATCTAGCCAACGTTCTGGCCCTGTCTCGTAAACCTGAAAATAAAAATAGTTTTGTCGGTGGACTGAGCATGTGAATTATGTGAAATATATAACTTTACGGTAATGTACAAGGTCGGCACGAACCGGTGCACGTGTGGTGGTAGTAAGCTCTGAGGGACGACCACCTCCTGCCGCATGCCTAGCTGACGGAGCACGCGGTGGACTGCGTGCTCCTCGACGTAGATGTCGAAGACAAGTGGGCTGCGCGTTCTCCAGTAGTCGGCGTCGTGTACGCAGAACGACGACAGCCCATCAGGTGCACGACTCTCCACTGCCTCGTCAGAGTAGGGCGTCCAACGAACGTCGTCGTCACGGAGGACGTCGAACTGGCCTACGAAGTCAGGGTAAGACTTCCTAGTCTGCACGTGAGCGTACGCGAACTGCGAAAGCATTCAATTGCATCGTTAGTACAGAAAATTAAAGACACACCCAAATAAGTAAACGAAGAATAAGCCACGTACTCGTCGGTCGCACCACAGAGAGCCCATCGTCGGGCCGTCTACGTCGTCGCGTATATACACGTCGTACGGGCTGTGCACGACCGCGGGCCGACCAATCTGAAACCTCTCGTGGGCCCAAAGCTGCAGAAGTAGCGAGCATCCCCCGAAGATGGGCTCCGCTGACGAACTCTTCAAACAACTCGTGCACAGTCCACGGTACGTCGCAGCTAGGACAGCGGACCCCCAGCTGAACTGCGGGATCGACTCTAGTGGGCTGTCGGCGACGTAACGCGCGAAAGGCAGTAGGTTCTTGGGCACAAAGTTGCCCACAGAGCTGCAGAACATCACCCACCCCATCAACCACAGCATGTACGCCTCCAAATGCCGCGCAACCTCGTACTCTGTGGCACCTATTCGAATGGTGCCGGCCTGTAAATAGTTGCACATAAGTAAGAACCATATGAATTTTAACTATGCCGGTTGCGGTCGAATCTACTCAACTTGAACTGAAGAATCCACCACTTTTGGGACCCGCCCGTGTACGTCGGTGGAAACTCCCTGTAGGGCTGTGCGTTGCCGATACGCTCGACGGCACCGAACCGAGCGAGCAAGTCCTCACGCCAGCCCGGGCCGACGTCCGTGGGGCCCATGGCATCGCCCCTCAACGGCAACCCAAGCAGGTACGACACGTCCTGCAACGTAGGCGCCATCTCGCCCACGGTGAGGTGCAAAGTGTGTGTCTCCAGTCTCCACCTATCCACCATTGAAGCAAGGAGAGAGAAGCCATAGCTGAAACGCGGTCCGTCTCCCTCGACCATGCGAGCAAGTGGGAGCAGACCAGAAGCGCGCAGTCTAAAAAAACGATGAGCATAGCATTGTATAAATTTGAAAGAGATTGAATATATCTGAACAAGAGAATGAAGCACGTAAAGCGAACCTCGGTAGCCAACGAGGGTCCAACGCCATCGTCTCCATCGGAACACGTGCGCGAAACTGTCCAAGGGAGCTCCCCAATACCGCACTGAAGTACGACCGGTGCTTCTTATCCGTCGCTGCATCGAGGAGCAGGTCGGGGGTCACGTAACCCTGTGGGGCATCCATCCCTAAAAAAGATTGATATCATTAGTCCACATTATAAACCAAGTATAAACTAACTAATACATTAACATAAGACTGCATGTAATTCAAAATAACATCACATAACAATAACATAACATTGCATATCATAGCATCGAATTCAAAATATTAACAAACTAAATGGCATAGTCACATAATATTATTACAATCCATGATAGCAAATCCACATACACAGAATTTCAAGTAATGCAAGAGTAACGTAGCAGAGAAAGGTTCCAAACATTATGTTATTACAATCCATGACAGTAACCAAAAATCATTAAATGACTTCATTTGTTCCTCCACGATCGCGTCGACCGTGACTCATTGCATTTCGAGCATATGACAATTCTTGGCCCAGCTTCGGCGTCATCCATGTTGTTACGAATGCGACGAGTCTTGCGTCGCCCTATCTGTTGTTTTATGTCAGGGTGAGGATTGGGTATGAAATCAGGAGCACCCTCTGCAATACTAGTGAAAGTCCCCGCAATGGCGAAACCATATATCTCAGAAGTCCAGGTGTGATAGATTGCATCCTTCAGGTAATAGGGGGACACAAACATACGAGCGTTCAAACCTCCAACTTACTGACATGCAGCTATGACATGTGTACACGGCCTGTGGTATAACCTCGGCTTGTGGCAGGTACAAACACAATGGTTATTGTACAGGACACATTCTTGCACGTGCCTCTCATGATTGCCTCCTCTTCGGCCTTTGTCCCGACAAATGATCTCAAATCGATGCTCAGCGACACCCATGTTCCTGACACGATGTCCTGCGGCTTTTTTGTTTGCTTTGGCCATATACTCAAAGAATTTCTGCTCATATACGAGGCGGTGGTCTAGAAACACATTCTTTGCTGTTGGATGACGTTCCCGAAAGTATTGTGTTATACGGTATATGTAAAATTCCACAATCCCGACAAGTGGCATGCTTCTGCTTCCACGTAACACCCAATTATACACCTCGGCAAGGTTCGTAGTCATAATACCATAACGTGCACCTCCTTCATCATGCAACAAAGACCACTTCTCCTTTGGCTCATGCTCAATCCACTCCGAGAATGACTTAATCGAACGACCAGGCCTCCGTCGCACATTAGGACCATCAAGGCCCACATTTTCCATTGCAATTGGCTCATCATCTTCTAAATTCGCACCTCTAGTACTTACTTCCGTAGCCTTCTTCTTTGTGACTTCATCAAGTTTTTTCCACAAAACATTGAATTTCCTTTCTTGATTCTGACTACACAAACTCTTAAAAAGTTTTATTAGTTTTTTGTTTTTGGACTGCTTCTGAAAGTTAGCTCCCATGTGTCTCATGCACCACCGACTCTTCAGATCGACCCACTTTGCTATTCTTTGACGTTGTACACATCCTTTCTGTAAATCTTGCACCGCTTGCATAATGCCTCCATGGCGATCATGAATCACACACACATCTCGCCGATCCTGAACAATACATGACTTGATCTGCTCTAAAAACCAGTACCAACTGTCCCCATTCTCACTCTCAACAAATGCAAAAGCCAGTGGGAGCACCTGATTGTTTCCATCTGCCGCAATTGCAGTCAGAATTGTGCCCTTGTACCTCCCTGTTAGGAAGGTCCCGTCGATGCATATCACTGGGCGACAATACTGAAATGCATTGATACATGCCCCCAAAGCAAAGAAAGCACGCTGAAGAACACGCTTTGTCCGGTCCTGAGGCAAATTATAGTGCTTAATCTCAAAGTAACTACCCGGATTCCGGTCACATAGTGTGCTCAGCACACGTGGCAGGTTGTGGTACGATGCTTCATACGTACCCCATCTCATTTCCAACGCCTTCTGTTTTGCCCTATAAGTTTTGCTGTAACTTATTTTGTACTGAAAATCATCCTCTATGCTATTGATTATTGCCTTCGGCTCATATCCAGGATTATTTACTATCTTTGAGTACATATGTTGAGCCACAAAATCAGCTGTCAAGTTACGGTGATGACTCTCAAGCTCTTCAAGGACGCATGTATGATGTTCAATTCTTGAAACGGTCCAGAAAATATCATACTTTCCCAAGAAAGCATGGACCCTAAAAGGACAATCATCTCGTATGCACTTCACATCATAGACTTGTGAACTGCTCTTTTGAACTCTGAACTCTTTCTTCAAGCACTTAGCCGACCATCTTTGCACGGCCTCTTTCAGCTCTATCTTGCTATGGTAAATAGCTCCCACAGATACTTCATTCTCACTATATTCCCATGGAACCATTTCACCTTCATTTACTAGCAGTTCTGAGTGATCAAAGTTGGTCCATTGACTTGGAACCTGGTTCAATATTTCATCTTCACTATCTGAATCTTCATCAACAGGGACATTGGCCTCGGCATCCTCCCTCTGCATCTGTTCAACCAAACCTACAATTTCTTCACCCTCATCTACATCACCCCTTGGTTCCCGTACTGTTTCATTTGCTTCACCTTGCTCACCTATATCAACGCCCACCTCGTTAACCTGATTCGCATTATTTTCCACCACTTCTTCAACTGTTGTGGCCTCATCACAGCCCCGTGAGCTTTCTGGTTCAGCATTCACCTTCTCGTATGCTTGCACAAAAAGAACCAGATGTAACCCATGACGCAAGCTAACATCAACAAACCTCCTCCATACGGCAGTGCTTTCTATTTGCACTAATTCATAATAAACAGGAGATGAACTCCTAGTTGTTACTGCTGAGATGCTCAATTGACATTCATCATAATCCAACTTAAAACACTTCATGAACCAGTTATACACTGAACGAAATGGCCTCTCAATTGCTTTGTCCAGCGCTTTTGTCACTGACCGAAACCTACTCAAATCTACCCCGAACTGACCGTAACGTATCTCTCCTTCATCAAAATATATCTGAAAATATGTTTTCTGTGACATGCCTGACCACAAATGCGACAATCAAGACAGTACTTAGCACATATGTAACCACATTTCTATATAACACTAAATTTTTCTTATATTATAATGATTGAATATTCTATCTAAATCTAAAACTGGTAAATGTGCTAATGTCAACTAAAATAGTATGAGTATTACATAAAACGAGACTAAATCCGCTAATGGTAATTCAAACTAGTGCTAATATTATATAAAATACTACTACTGTTACCTAATCTATTAATATTGTATCTAAACTACTACTAATATCAAAGAATACTACTAATGATATTTAAAATGCTAAAAAAAATACATGTTTCAAAGAAAATTTACCTGCAACCTTGGCCTCCTCTACTCTCCCTCTCTCTCCCTCTCTCCCTCCTGGGCGGCGCGCCGGCCGCGCCCTCTCCCCTCCGCGCCCTCTCCCTCTCCTCCTCTCCCCTCCGCGCCCTCTCCCTCTCCTCCTCTCCCCTCTGCTCAGGCGCGCGGTGGCAGGAGCTTGCGCGGGCGGCGCGGGCGGCGGACAGCGGCGAGGAAGAAGAAGGAAGAAAGAAAAAAGAAAGAGGCGACCGGCGGGTGTATGGGCCTAAAACCGCCGTCCCCGCCGGCGGTCTTTAAAATATCGTCGTCCCCGCCGGCGGTATTTAAAAAACCGCCGTCCCCGCCGGCGGTTTTTAAACACCGCCGCCCAACCTGGCGTTTTTTGGTCCGAGGGCCCACCGGTCGCAGCGCCTGCCGCACTGCCAACCTGTTCTGGCGGTATTTAAAAACCGCCGGACGGCGGTTTTTAAATACCGCCGATTGGGCTGGCGGTTTTTATATACCGCCAATTGGTCCGGCAGTATAGGTCTATATTTGCAAATTTTTGAATCGCCCATTTATTTTTGCAAAAAACGATTTAAATAAATATAAAAATAAAAAAATTTCCCCTACCTCGTTCAGAGCAAGGGCGGCGGCGGCGGCGGCGGTGGCGTTGAAGCTCTCCTTCCCCAAACAAGCCGCCGGCCATGGAGACGCAGGCTGCGGCTCACCGTGCTAAGCGGGTCAAGATCAAGGCGGAGGAGCCAACCGAGGGCCCAGAACAGGTGGGGGAAGCAATCCTCTCGTCGCTGCCGGCGACGAATGCGTCCGATCCCAATCCTCCTGGAGCCGCCGGAGGGGACAAATCCCAGTGCCAAGAACCGCCATCTGGAGCCGGCGGCGGACAAGAAGATGGAATCGACCACATCAGCCTCCTACCCGACGCCATTCTGGGCGAGGTTATCTCTCTCCTCCCAACCAAGGATGCCGCCCGCACCCCAAACCCTCGCCAGCCGTTGGCGCCACCTCTGGCGCTCCGCCCCTCTCAACCTCGACAGCGCTGTCCTCACGAACGGTGGGGCACTTTCCCCCGGTGCGTTGGAGGCTCTCGCCGGCGTTGTCTCCCGCATCCTTTCTGCCCACCAGGGCCCCGGCCGCCGGTTCCGCGTCTGCTCCCAACACCTCCGGATCGACCCCGCCACCGTCGATGCCTGGCTCCAATCCCCCGCTCTCGACAACCTACAGGAGATTGACTTCTTCCGGAACCCATATGGCCCCATGTTGCCGCAACAGCCACCATCAACAACAACGTCCATCTTTCGCTTCTCGACGTGCCTCTGTGTCGCCACTCTCAGCGAATGCCATCTCTCAGATGACATCGCCAAGACGTTTCAGTTCCCTCAGCTCAAGAAGCTCGCACTTCAAGGGGTCAGCATTTCGGAGCAATCCCTGCAGAGCATCATTGCTGGTTGCCCTGTCCTCGAGTGCTTTCTGCTTAAAGGGAGCAATGGCTTCCGCTGTGTCCGGATCAATTCGGCTAGCCTTACAAGCATTGGGGTGGGTACATGTTATAGAAAAGGAGTGCCCAGCTTAGAAGAATTCGTCATCCAGGATGCCCCTTCTCTTGAAAGGATTCTTTATCTTCATCGACGTGTATCCCTGCGACTATCAGTGATCTCAGCTCCCAAGCTGGAGACCTTTGGTCCCCTAAATGATTATTGTGACTCTTCCAGACTCGCGTTGGGCTCTACGATTATTCAGGTAGCTCTTGATTTTTCTACTCCGTGTCTACAGTTTCTACTCCTGTACTGGAAAACCTGGAAATATCCACATTCATATATAACATCTTGTTTCATGCAGACATGCCACAATGGGGGATTCCAATCACATGTCATTAGCTTGACAGCAAGGGCGTGTACCGTCAAGATTTTAGCTTTAGATCTTCTTACTCTAAGTCTGGATGTTATTATTGACTTAATGAGATCCTTGCCATGCTTGGAGAAATTGTATATCGAGGTAAAAATACGAAACTAATAATTCTACGTGTTCAAATATTCTTTGGATATGACTTTATATTCTGTCAATTCCTGTTTCTTTGTTTTTTCCATTTTTCAGCCATACCAGGGGGGAGACAATAATTTATGGCGCCGTAAACACCGTAATCTTATCAAGTCCCTTGACATCCGTATCAAGACAGTAGTGTTGAATAAGTATCGAGGCATAAGGTCGGAAGTTAGCTTTGCAACATTCTTTATATTGAACGCAAAGATGCTGGAGTCGATGAGATTTCAGGGTGCATTCGACAGTAAGAGTAAATGGTTTATTGCAGAACAGCATCAACTGCTTCAGCTGGAGAAAAGGGCTTCACGAGATGCTCAGTTTTATTTTACTAGCGATAGATGCAACCATAATTTTCTGCATATAAATCATGTCCATGATTTGTCTTTATCTGATCCCTTTGAATGTGTTAATTGTTAAAACAAAGGTTGATGTCTGCGCATCCTTCGGGTAGCTATTGCTCGTCCTGTACTCTTGTTTGTTGCTAAATTTTATGAGGTCTCCCCTTTTCCAGTACTCCAGTGCTGAAACAGGTGTTGGTGTTTTCATCTTAGAAGCTTGTTCTCACATCCAAACGGACTATGTGTATTGCCAATTGTGACTGTTTGACTTGACCGATTTATAGTTCCATTAAATGTTTATGCAGAAGTTACTGACAGTGTCAGGTGGTATTATTATCTCTTGGTTCTGGTTCATACAGTGGAGCTAGATTCAAATCTTACATTATTTTTTGTTTGATCTTGTTCATATTTCTGTTTTCAAACAATGTATGTAGCATTCTATTAGATTTAGCTGCACTAATTTTATTTTGATGCTCGAATTAGCAACCTTGCTAGTTTTTACAATTTTATTTTGCAGCCAAGATTTTTTTGCTTCCCAACTTAATTGTTCATGTAATGGGATGGCCGTCATTTTGTTCTTATCAAAGTTTTGGTGCTGAACATGTTTTATGCATTACAATAATCAAGCTGTAACTAACTTGTTACCTTTAAAGGTTTTTGGCGTGACACTCCCAGGCTTCCAATTTAAGTTGTACATGCTTATCAACATTCTAGTAATATATTTGATCCTGTCGCACCAATTGGATTGGTCATATTTTGCATGTTTGTGTAACTTTTGGATGCTTTACCGCTTGAAGAACTATCATCCAAAATTGGTGGACGCATGTAGAAATTTTCTAGGGATTGCAATGGCATTTATGTTTTTTTTTACCGTGAGTAACTATGAGGCATTTTCCGACAAATATTTGTTTTGCCTACTTGGTGGAATACTGCTGTCATGAATGAATTGAGGGTCAAATGCATATACATATAAGAGAATATTTTTGCCGGGATAAGATATTTGGCATTTTTTTCAACAAATACTTCTTTTGCGCTCTAGGTTGCGTACTGATGCTTGAAAGAACGAGGGTCAAATTTATAACTTTTAAATCATGACCATACTAAAGTTCCTGCGATGCTTTCATCTCTGTCCTCAATTATAAGTTTCTGTAAAAGAATCGCAGTTGTAAGTTATAAATTACTTTAATCTTTGTTGTAAGCGACCCTCCAGGCTGCACCAATTGTTCATGTTGCTGGTATTTTCCTTCTTGTTCAATCTTACATGGAGCGATATACTGATAGTAATTGATGTAGTTCTAGGATTATTTTTTACTAGAAAAACTTGTGCTGGATCAGCCTTTCCAGAGGAGGGGCATTCTCAATGATGAGTTGCCATGAGAACTTCTGCAGACTAATGCACATAAGCTATGGGAGCTGATGTGTATGCATCTGAAGCCAGAGATGTGGCTATTGGCTAATAAGCAGCAAGCAATTCAGGACAGGAGAGCCAGAAAATTATATATTGTGTAGTGACTTTTGAGACGGGAGCATTCTCAAGAGAAGATCCCTAAGCTGGGTAAGTGAAGAGTTTCAACAGTCAACTTTGGGAGGTGGCAACACAGCTGATCATCACCACACAGAGGAGGATGGCTGGTAATCGGAAAGTAGAATCCGGCAGTGATGTCTTGGTTTTAGTTGCACCTAAATTGACCTAATATTCCTACAATGTGGAACTCAAGCTTCAGATCCAGTAGTTGACTTATGAGGATCAAAGCAAGAGTTGGAGCTGTTATATCTATTGGTGCGTGGATCTAGTGCCCAGTGCTGTACCATTGGGGTTCTTGTAGTTCATTGGTGTTCATGTGTGTGGATTGGGAGAAACATGGAGAGAGGAAGGGAGCAGAGACATAGGGGTAGTGACCTTTGGGTGGATCTAACACGACCGGTGTCATGCAGGCAACGGGGGTTCCCTCCTCATGGTGGCGACACTCTTCAGTCATGGCTAGGGCAACACAGTGGGCGACGGTGGTGCAAACGTGATGACAGTGACCTTCCCTCCACTACCAGCAACCAATGATCGTGTCTAGGGTTTTGTGTCATTGTGAGGAGGCACGATGAACGTTGTTTCATGTGCCACTCGTGGTTTATCTTTAATAGCCACAGTGAAAGGGGCCACAACCTAAGGGGGTTTTGGACCTCTTATCAAGGCCTCGTTCAAGATCTAGGTCCGGTAACAATGTTTCCTGTTTTGACCTGAGATCAAGTACAATAGGAGCATGTATACAGAGAAGCTCGAGAGCAAGGCCCTAGTGCGTGGGTGAGGATCCATGAAATAAGACATGTGTGGTAGATCTCACCTCCATCGAGGAGGTTAGTGCCATCGAGGCTGAGAGGGGTGATCACCACTAGCACCGCCGATGGGTGAGGGTTTGCGTGTGGGGCAGCTTCCTTGATGGGCCAAAGGGATAGTACTTCCCTAGAATGGTGTCGAGAAGACCACTAATGCAATTAACATTATCCCCACCGCCTTCCTCACTAGCACCAAGCAAAGGCGATGGCTCTTGTGACTTCCTTCTAGATTTGGGATAGGGTGCATTTGTCACTGCGATGAGCATATGCTACTGCTCTATTGGTGTACAGCCTGGGATATCTAACATTCTCCTCTTCTTTGCACCATGAGTCACAACCATCTAGCTCCACGCCTCTGCCGCCTTACAGCAGATGGATGAACGGTTCATTAGGTGTGTGTGTCATAGACCTCTATCCATCGGTCTATTTAATTATTTACTATTGATACAAATGATGCTCCACTAATTGCCATGTCTTGCTCTCCTCATGGCATGAACCTTGCTTCAAAATAGTCTTAAACCTCTTGTTTTCCTTTTACCTCTTTTTGCCTCTTCTTGTTCCTCCTTCTCGGACCTTACTTCCACTCATGATCACTGAGATTCTCTAAGCCCTCGTGATCCAAGAATAGTAGTAGTAATGCATTGCAAGGCCCTTTGATCCATGTTAATGTATTACTAATCGAGTAGGATTACGAATTTCACAAACCACAATGAACTTCCATTACCTTGACCATGTTTTTCATCAAGATTTCACCATGGATATGGGAAGCAAGCAAAAAAAAGTAACATGAAGTCATCTTGTAACTATGCATTGCTTGTTTTCTTGTTGTGCTCCGACAAGAATGTCTCCATGCGGTCCTGTGGCTAGCTATGGGGTGCTTCACAACTTCCCATGCTCAATCTCCTAAGAACCTCAGGTTTGTGTTGTTGTTGTGGAAGTTGACAAGAGGGAGAGGACATAGGTGGAGATGCCTACCACGAGCTATGCTGCGAGGTAGCCAATGTGGATGGTGAAGAGCGCACAACGACAAGAGGGGACCATGAGGAGCACACTAGGGATAGGAGGGATTGGAGAGAATTAGATCATGGAGGTCTAAATTGATCCCACCACCTCCTATTCTTCCCATGTCTAGTGAAAATGGCCTAGAATGCTAGATTTCAATACATTTGTTTTGATGATTGATTGATAAAAATGGTTGGACTAATGAACTTGTCTATATGCACATTCTTAAGTGTTTAGATCCAAGGGATGAAGAGAAGAAGAAAGGCCGAAAGCTAGGCCCAAATGGATGACCCTAATGGGGGTTTCACTACCCAATTAGCGGATAGGGATCCCTGTAAAAGGAGCCAAGCCAATGCAGACTATATACATTGGTTAAACCGATGTGTGTGTACAATTTTATATGTCAGTTCAATTGGCAACCCTAGTGTTTGAAGTCTGAAGAACTTAGTGCTTGTTAGTTAAACTAACGTGTTTCAAGAAACACTCTTTGATGCCATTCAGGTTTGAAGGAAATGAAGGCCAAGAAACAAGGACATCAGTTAAACTGGTGCAATACGAACATTGATGTAATTGAACTAGGCATTGGTGTATAAAGCTAGTGGGAAAAGTGAACATCAATTTAAAAACAATGATGGTACTTTTATGTGCATCAATTTAACTAATAATAAGGAATTTTGTTAGCCTTTTTACAACAACTTTTTGAGGTGGGCTATTTATACTGCAGGGGACTTGGCTAGGGTAAGTTGTTGATTCCCGAGACTGTGGAGGTGCTACCTAAGTGTCAATTCTACTCCAACCATCAATTGTAAGGTTAGTTTTCCATCCAAGCTTGAGAAAGCTTTATATGCAATAAGTGACTTGTAATAGGGTTGGTTCTTAGGAATAAAGCCCAAGAGAAGTATTGTTGCAACAAACAACATGTATTCGTCGTTAGACCCTGAACTTGGTGTGTATTGGTGGGAACACATTTGTATGAGGATGCGGAGACCACTACTTGGTAATAAAGCTCCATAGTGAAAATTGTGTCATGGTGGTGAAGGACCAAACAGTCGACCAGAGGAGGAGTGAATAGGAGCCTTAAAATTCAACCCCACAAACGCCCAATGAAATAGAAGCAAAACGAACAAACACAAAGCTCTCAGCACACACTAGACGGTCCGGTGAGTGCACCAGACAAAAGGAATAGCAACTGGCTAGGACTTGACCCATCCATAGGGTGATCTAGTGACGATAGCACCGAACGATCCAAAACAAATGGACTGAGGGAGAAAGAACATGACTTAGCCCCAAAAGCACACGCCAGATGTGCTCTAGTGTGCACACTAGGTCAAGTAGATATTGGGGACACTTAAACACCCCAAGGCCAGAACACACGCACTAGATGGTCCAATGTGTGTATCACTGGACTATAGACAAAATCTGCCTAGAAACCTGTTGATGGCACTTAAGCACGACAAACCTTATACTGCAAGCGACGGTATCATTGTAGCTTTTCCCTAAGATGAGTATCATGGGTTTTGTCAATCCAGGAAATCAACTAATAAAGAACTAATTAACAAGAGTTTAAGGTAAACTAAAAGGTATTAGATAAACTCTAATCTATGTCTAAACTAACCCTAATCTGTATCTAATCTATATCTAAACTATGTTAGAGTTAGATGATAAACAATTAGATCATAATTAAAACACCAATTAAGGGTATTAACTAGAGTGCCTTTCAAACAGCTACTAGGTGAGGCGTCACCTAGGTGAAGCCTTTCAAACACTGGGTGCTCCCAACAATAGCTGGCAGCACAAGATGGAGCACGCGGCGGGCTCTGGTGCGCAGCGCAAGTGGCGGCGTCACGGTGCCTTGGGCGTGGCTGCTGCACCTAGCAAAGGCGGTGCGGTGTCACGGCGTGGCCTAGGCACGGTGAGGGGTGCGTCAGGGCAGAGGCTCGGTGGCACAGGCACTGCGCAGGGAGGGTTGGCGCAAATGCTGCTCTTTTTAATTTATTAGTGGAGATGGTTGAGCGTATGATCCGTATTTTTAAAAAATGTCTCAAGGGACTGGTGTGATAGGGTGCCCTGCCCTTAAAAGTCAATTTGTAGGGGCAACTTGGTGTTTGCGCTGCTAGAAATCATTATTTTAGCAACATTGGCTATTGCTGTCCAAAAAAACCAACCTTAGAATTGCCCGCTTACCCATCTCCATAAATGGTTTCTGTACAAAGGATGGGGAGGTGTAAAATTGCTTGTTGGTAATGGTGCAGGTCCAAAAATTTCAATTCGCTACGGTGTGTAGTTTTTTTTATTCCATTGTGCTAAATGTGACCCATTGATATCCCTACATCTAGGTCTAAATAGGTATGGACTTGCTCCGTGCTCTGGCATGCATGCCATTGTATACCCCTCTTGACGTAGCTTCACCACTGGATCCCATATAGGGCCCACATGTTCATTTCTAGTCCATTTTTATGCTCATCTCTTCCACCTCCGACTTCAACCTAGCTAGGCCACCACCCTCTCCCAAACTAGCATGCCACTACATCGCTCAAAGACAAGCCATGGAAATTGCAAGCAAGTAGCAACTTCTAGCAACACACAACAGACCACATGCATGCTTTGAGTACCTCCTCCATGGATCCATCAAGTATGCTCTGCTCAGTTCGTCTTGAATCTTATCAGCCAGTGACTCTTTACACGGAATGCATTATTCCTTCTAGGAGCGAAAGATTTCATGCTATTTGTTTACTTTCTTCAACCAACAATGTACCACAGTTGCTTCTCATTTTAATTAACTAGCTATTCCAATATCTTCAGTTAATGTGTGCATTCATGAGCTCTCGGTTTTGATCCACATCAATTTCAAGATTATGCATTTGTATAAACTGCCTACAATTTATCCCTATGTTCAGAAAACTAAGTGCTATAGTAATTTGCTACATACATATTTGCATATTTGTATAGCATATTAGGATATAACAGTGCTGAGGAGCGCGCCCCCTGGTCGCCTTCTTCCCCACAAGGGCTATTTAAAAGCTTGGCAGACGGTCCACAGCTTGTTGCAAAGACACACCTAGCAAGACAACAACGGTGCATGATATGGGGTTACCGAAGTAGCATGTAGGAACAACAACTCTAGGGCTACCTCATGACACCATCTCCAATCCCTTTGCAATCCTAGATTGTCATCAAGACAAATTTAGCAACTTTGATGATACCTGAGACAGGTTTGGAGAATTTTAACATGCATATTGAGTGTCTCATTACTTCGATGACACACGTGGAAAAATTTTGGAATTTAAAACTATGTACTCATAATTTTGCTCATCAATGCACTAAACAAAGTTTTTGGGCAAGTAGTGTCTTGGTATAATTGACGGAGGGAGGGAGAAGTGCTAATTCAGCAACATTATCAGATGTGTACACCAATTAATGAGGAGAGAGAGCTAGCATCATCTAGTGAAATGTTGGCCTTGGCCCATGATCCTAGATCACACCGATCAATATCTTCCTGTTGTACAAATCATCCGTGCCAGTGTGGTATGGGTACTCCCTCCAGTGATCTCATCCCCAACACTGGCATTCGTATGATGTAGAAGGGTGTGGAGGCATATGGGCTCACAGATGTGGAGGCTTACATAGGGATCCTAGATGCGGGATTGTGGTAGCAGAAGGGCACAGTGGTAGATGTGCAATGGAAGGGAGTGATGCCAGCAAGTGATGAGAACCAGTTTGTGGTATGGTGGAAGGGCTGTGCTATGTCTTTGCCACCGCCAAGCTAAGAGAAGATTCATAGCAAGGTAAAGTGTGATGGAATGGCGTGAGTTGCTCTAAGCATCATGGTAAGACTTCATCTCTCCAAAGTGATGTCCTAATGATTTTGCTAAATATTTCTATGGTTTAAATTATTGATAATAAAAATATATTGGATATTACTGAAATTCAGGCAAAATCTATAGAAATAACATCTCAATTTGTATAGAAATGAAAATACATTCTCCCCAAACAATTGAATAAACTGCACATAACGACACAAAAATTAGAGGATATGACACTTCAACAGGCCATGCTTGCATGGTAGATTTACATGACCGAAGGGCTAAATTTCAAACAGTTGATATTTTTGGATGATATCTGATCCTATCGACCCCAACTATAAAATAGAAATATTAGGTTTATCACAAATCTTCGGTATTGATCGAAGATGTCGAAGTCTTCTGGTTTTGGATAGATATAAAATGTCTTTCTCGTATATTCCTCTAGAAGCTTGTAGCATATGATATCTTCTAGAAGTTCCCCGAATAGGAAGCCTTGATCAACTCAGGAGCGAGTATGAATCAACCAATCTTTCCTTGTTTATCACCTTTTAGAATACCATCTCAGAGGTCTTTTCTTACACTACGTAGATTTATGATGAATTTTGCGAAAAATAGCTCAAAAACCTGCAAAAATTAAGTATAGCATACTTCCAAGTCAATGTTACAAAATCCACAATAATTGGTGATAATTGTTAGTAAAAAATAAGATTGACGCTCAAAATCGGTAGAAAATCATATAAAATGATATAAAATATTAGTCAAAATCTTGCATCAACAACATTCCTACTCTTAAACCTTGCTCGTCCTCGAGTAAGTCAAGAATCGGCGTTGCCTTACATTAACTTTTTCATACCTTAATTTTAATCAATCAAACTAATAAGCTCTCCCAAAATTTTAGTGTGAACCAGCAAATCATGAAAGAAAAGATATTCAACTAAGCTCATCTCACAGCAAAAGAATTAGCAAGAGTTCAAATTTATCAAAGACACATCTCCTCATTATAGCAATGTGTTTTTTTCTTTTTTTTCTGAAAAAGATAGTCAAACATTTAGAGATAAATTCTTGCAAAGCCAAAGGAACACACTCAACTCTCCAGTCTCTCAATATCTAAATGGTATTCAAAAAATGTATATATAAGTAGAAGCTTATCTGGAGCTTGCTATGAATCCTAATCAAAATTTATTCTCAAAATATTGTCAAACTAAGAAAGAAATCTGCTGGTTTTACTGAGACTTGTCAAAAAGGTCATAGAATAAAATAATATTGATAGTAGAAAGATGGAACACACACATTTAGAAGAGTGGACATGTGCAAGTGTCAATGGATGATCTCAAGGCACAAATGAAGTCCTTGCTATCGGATTGCACATGGTTGGAAAATTTTTGGAGTATATATAAACAGAATATCTCGCACTGATACTTAAAAAATAAACCCTTAAAATAACAGAAGATTGTTGAGGAGCTTTTTTTTCTTCTCTCTTTCTTTTTCTTTTCTCTTTTTTTCTTTTTTTATGGCGGCCACATGGACTTTTTTTTGTTTTCTTTTTTTCCTTTTTTTTTGCCTCCTCAAAATCTCTATATATCACTATATATTGTATATGTTTTTAACATGGCGTATACATTTTTTTTAACAAGGCAGCTCTCCATCCCCACTCTTGAATAATACTCGCCTTCGAGTATATATCTCTAAAACAATAAAAATAATTTTAACCTTTTTATACTCTAGAAATAAAAATAGGTTGTGGTCAAGGAGACAAGGAGGATACGCAAAAATATAATCTTGGTTTAAGGATAGATATCTAGCGAAGTTTGTAATCTCTCTAACGTAGAGAGACACAATGCATGGATAGAATGGCTAGCAAAGAATAGGTACGCAAAGGAATGACCAGCTTCTAAGTCTCATACCCTAGATCATAGTCTTGATCCAAATCATTTGAAAACAAAACTAATAAATCTAAGGTTTAAAAATATATGGTTGTGATAGGAATGGCTATTGCAAGAAAATCTCATAAAGTTGATCATGTCATTTATAAGCAATAAAAAAAATAAAGAGATGATCAGGATAAAGATTAAACCTTGCAAAAATTAAATCATATGGGTCTTTATGAACAATCATAATTAATCACAAATTTACTTACTAGTTCAATTAAACATGTTTTCTGAAAGCCCGCTATTTTGACTAATCAAAATTAAAGCACGATAAAAATAAAGTGGCAACTTACATCATTTTCTTTAAAGCATTGTTATCATTAATTAATTAATCATTGACCACAATTGTAGCATTAATCACACTATAAACCTAGACTAACACATTAAAAACAAGAGAAATACAAAGGAAACACTAAGTTGATAAATATAGGCAAATATTTATAGAATTCAAAATAAAAAGAGAAGCTGTTTGAAATATGTTACCAGAGATCCCTTCAATTTTCTTGTCATCAAATTATTTCCTGCAAAACAATTCAAGTGCACATACTACTCTCGAGGTAACGGTCAAGAGTAGAAACAAGTCGCCATAATCTAAAAATATTCCCAATGACATTTAACTTGTGGCCTAGTCAATATTAGTAAAAGAAAAACAAAAATGTAGTGGATATATGTGAGTGCAAGTGTGTATGCTTGAAGTTAGTAACATGGAAGCTAGAAACCAAACTTAAAAGAGTTTATACCTAGCACTGAACACCATGTTTCTGCTAGATTGCCAAAATTTCAAAGTAAAACACCATGTTTTAAGCTAAGAAACAAAGTACTCTAATTAGTTTAAAAAATCAAACATGTTAACCTAACGAATGCGGAAAGTTTATCCACAAAAGACATGATTAGCAAGAAATTTTTTATTAAATCTAATGATGATGGTCTCAAATTAAATCTAAACACCATGTTTACACTTAATTTACTAAGAAAAAAACTCTGTAGATTATCAACATAATTACAAAGTATCCATCATGAAGTTTATGAAAAACCCCATACTAACTTAACAAATGTGAAGAAACAAATGAAAATGCAAATGCAAGGTAGATAACATAATTTGAAGTGATGTGATGGTGATTATCTAAAACAAAGGTTAGACTAAGTTAACTAGCCACACATTAAAGATTCAAAGGGTGGTGTTATGCTTCACATTTCTCTATTAAAAAGACTCAAATACTCTTAACACTAAAAAGAACAATAGGTTGTCTCCTGAAAAGCGCTTTATTTAAAGTCATATAGCTAGACTTCTCACTTACCTCCATTGAAGTGAAGCCATAGTCCTTGGAATAAGAATCCAAAGTGTCCATACAGCTTGATAACTTGATTATGTAGCTTCTTCGTGTCTTGATCATAAAATCACTTGTGTGCATAATTCTCTGTTTGTGTGTTAATATACAAATGTCTTTGAAGATCTTTGAAACTGCACTTGATCATGTAAATCCCATGAAAGCAATGCCCAAGCTTTCTTCATCATTGTTGCCATCACCTTTCTCAAGTAGACATCACCATTGTTGCTGCCGTCCTCATTATTTGTGGATATATCTCATTGATCCCAAGCAGAACATGCCTCAAACAATAGATCCATTGAATAGATTCTGAAATTATCTTTCCAAGGAGTACTTATGTGTTGTAATTCGATTCCGTATGAAGGAGTTATGCTCTTTTTACTCAAGCACTGCCTTCTGTCCAGACATCAATTCAGCTCGCGCAGCCTTCAATAATTTGCACATTGCTCCTTGTAGAAATTTTCAAATTGAGTGATTCTTGTTGCGTTGGAAAGAAGACTTCATATACTTTCCAAAAATAAAAAAATATTCTGTCTTTGCCTCCTTGAAGTCGAGCTTCATATTGATGATATCTTCAGCTTTCTGTTTTCAGCTCTACCGATGTTGACAATCTTCAATTTCTGAGTCCACCATTGTCGTTTTTCAAGCTTCAATTCTTTCCTTAACGCTTGATCCAAGTTCTTTTATATGAAGCACCATTGTTGAGTTCTCTACATCATCCAAATGTTAATCATGGCTTTAAATTTTCTTTCTGTATCCATGGATCACCACTAGCTTCTTCTATCTTCATTCACTTGGCTTCTGTCATCTCCATTTTTAATCAAATAGCTTTGACCCATAAGTTTATTTCCTCACTGGTCTTGGCCTCAACTTAATTTGACTTTAATGGAGTTCTTCTTCTCAAATGGTTGGTCTTCATGAGTCTTCAACCAATCTTCCTCAATGGATCATCTTCTTCCTCATTCTCAACCAAAATGTTCATCAATGGCAGCTGGTGTTAGCCATTTGATATGCTTCTCCGATACGTGAGAGCGAAGTCTTGAATCCTCATAGCCTCTATGAATGTGATGCAAATCTGAAAATATATCTTGATGATTGTGTTGCATCTTCTCTTCATTGAATAGCTGATTTGATCTTCTGATTTCTCCATAGACTTTATACTTGTCTTCAATTCCTTCTCCATTCAATCCATTCACTCTTCAATTTGAAACTCAATCAAACTTTTGCAAATTATGATGATGTCTTCAAATCCTTGTCAAATCCTTCTATCAATCATCGTGAATTTGTTTTGTACTCTTTCACTACATTGATCTCATTGTTTTAAATGGAATGTGAATTTCTCTGTATGGTTAGCTCATAGTGCACACATATATATAATATAATAGCATTATGGCATTGATTAGAGATAAATGTAGAGTCACATGGTTGATTGGGGTTTAAACAAACATTTAATTCATGATTCAAAGACAACTATGATTCAAATGTAATTACTTAGCAAAGCTCTAAGGCATATATAATTCATATATGATCTTGATTCATAAAATCAAACATGGGATAAACAAGATGAGGTTACCAATTATTTTGGCCAAATTAGAGAGATGATTTTGAAATAAATAAAATAAAAATGGGCTTAGATAAAATTCTAACAAGGGATTTTTTTATAGAGACCAAACGTTTTGAGATTTCAAATTTTCAAAGATAATATTGTGCACATATAATAAGTCATGAGAAACATGCACATGTTCATGTTTAAAATTTCAAAAGCAATTTACGCATAAATTAATCCTATGCCAAACCACTCGAGGGGGATCTAGTGGTCGGCCCCCTCTACTTTTGCACAAATCTTGGCTCTCAATTTTATATAACTACCAGATTATCACATGAATATGAATTAGAGGAATATAGGTTTCTTGAAAAATGAAAAACAAATCACAAGAAGGGATAAGAGGATAACAATCAACAAAACAACATTTTAATGATCATTATAAAATATCTCTAATCAAATTCAAGCAATCTTTAATTATATTTCTGATTAAAATGAGAATTACCTTAATCCTAAAGAAGTGAAGTTCAAATCTCATCATTGACTCCATCGTGGCTTCATTCTTCTTCCTTGGAATACCATGATTGCATGCACCATCAAGTGTTGGAGAGGAATGCTTCTTATCTTTCTCGAAATTCAGCTTTCCTTGTTCTGCACCTTGTGTAATTCGACCATAACTTCTTCATTTCTTTCATTTGAAGCTGTTAAGGTCTTCGAATTAGGCCCACAAGGTGTTTCTATCTTGAATTCCGAGAGTATCTCGAGATTAGGTTGGAGCTTAGATTGGTCATGAGATAAACATTGCTCGTCTTCATCTTCCTTGTGCTCAAGCAATTTTTAGCTTCTGGAACCTTCTCGGCTAATCATCTTCTTCTTTTGCCTCCATTATCTGTAGCTTAAAACAAATAATCTCCAAAGAACATTAGTCTTAAAAATTAATTGACACAGCAGACTTACCTTTATCGCTATAGTTACTTCTTTATGATAGCTGTAGAAAAACTCAATAACGGATCATAGGCCATAACAGCGTTAGCACCTACTATTGAAAAGCTAGGTTGGAAAAGATATATTTTTTTATTGGATCGAGGCCTATTTTTCCTGTAATGTTAATCAAAGAAATATATATACAAGAGAGATATATTTACATGAAATCAAACCATTAGAAAACTAACTCTTGATTAAGCAAAGCATAAACTATTATCTAATCAAAGATTATGTACAAACAAACAAAGAATCAAAGAAAATATTTACAAAAAGGTCAAGCTAATTATTTGCATAAACTCAAGCTAATTAGGACTCGATTAATTAGTTTCCCGGCAACGGCGTCAAAAAAGCTTGTTGACAGCACTTAATCACGGCAAACCCTATACTGCAAGCAACAGTATCGTGGTAGCTTTTCCCCTGGATGAATATCATATTTTTTGTCAATCCAGGAAATCAACTAATAAAGAACTAATTAACAAGAGTTTAAGGTAAACTAAAAGGTATTAGATAAACTCTAATCTATGTCTAAACTAACCCTAATCTGTATCTAATCTATATCTAATCTATGTTAGAGTTAGATGATAAACAATTAGATCATAATTAGAACACTAATTAAGGGGTATTAACTAGAGTCTAATCATGTTCTAATTGGATTCAAGACATGCATGATATGGGCATCACAAATAGATAAGAGCAACGAGATAACTAGGAGCTTAAGGAAGAAATAAACATGATCAACCATATTCTTCATAACATGATTAAATCAAGATCAATCAATCTAACCCTTAGATTGAGTTTAACCATTCTCCGGCTCTACTGTCACTAAAACCAGGTAATCGACGAGAAACTCTCAACAGGCATACATAAATAGAGAATGCACTTCTAATTACTTCACATAGTCTAATAACATAATTAGCATAGCAAGAACCTCTAATTACCATGATCACAAGAACTAGCTAAACAACTATATCATTAGTAAGTAAGATTGAAGATCAAGATCGCTAGAAGAATATAACCCTTAATAACATGCTCTAATTAACATGCATTTAGACCTAAAGTTAATTAGAGCTAGAACAAGCATAATTAGAACAAGAAGATAATAATTAGACAAGATCAATGCTTCATTAATAAATTATATCATACTTACAACCATGGCCATAGCTCTTGATAATACAATTAGACCTCTGGAGCTAGCTAACTAGAGCACCGTGTAAGGGCTCTAATTACCCATACGGATTAGAGAGGCTCTAATCCCTAGCCTGGAACTCGACCCTCTACTCTCATCTAATTGTTGTCCCTCTTGTCGTCGCCTCCACGCCTTGATAATGAATTGGATGCCCGACCTCGAGGATGAGACTTGCTATTTATACCTTGTACGAGCCGTGGTAGAAAGGAAATCTGAAACCAATGCCAGGAGTCCTGAGGTCGGCCGACTTGGGGGGGCTGACCCCAGCCCTTCCTCTGGTCGTTTCCTTCCATCTTTCGTAGGGTCGTTCCTTGTCGCCTAAGTACAGACTTTGCAGTATTACTCAGACTCGTAGAGTTCTGGAATCTTCGATATTGATCAAAAGATGTCGAAGTCTTCTGGTTTTGGATAGATATAAAGTGTGTTTCCCTGTATATTCTTCCAGAAGCTTGTAGCATATGATACCTTCTAGAAGTTCCCCGAATAGGAAGCCTTGATCAACTCAAAGGCGAGCATGAATCAACCAATCTTTCCTTGTTTATCACCTTTTAGAATACCATCTCAGAGGTCTTTTCTTACTCGACGTAGATTTATGATGAATATTGCGAAAAATAGCTCAAAAACCTGCAAAAATTAAGTATAGCATATTTCCAAGGCAATGTTGCAAAATCCATGATAATTGGTGATAATTGTTAGCAAAAGATAAGATTGACACTCAAAATCAGTAGAAAATCATATAAAATGATACAAAATATTAGTCAAAATCTTGCGTCAACAAAACCCTATTTCGAAAATCATCCAAACTTGAACCAATCCAACTCAAACCAAGTCTAATGAATTTGAAATGTTAGAGCAACAATTTATAGCCCATATGGAGGGTATTCCCAAAAGGATCTAAAGAAAAGATGAGGTGATCTCCTAAAATTTGAGTCTCACCCGAAGAACAAGGCAATAACTTGAACTTACTCTCAAGAATTGTTAAAACCAAATTCTAGTTGGGCTGAATCTTAGTTCATGAAGTGAACATCCTCGTCCCCATGAAGGCCTCAACACTTTGCGATGATTTTGAGGCTAAATCTATACAAACTAGTCCACCTTGTTGATTTTAAGGTAGCAAATCAACAAATCTTCTAGTTTCAATTTGTATCACTATGTCGCAAGCTCACATCTCCGTGGTCTAGAAGCTCCAACATGACCACATCGCCATTACCTCACCTGTGTGCCCTTGCAACTCCTTGAACTACTGGATTGGACACCCGTGGTCTCACCCGACATCTTCTGACCCTACCATTGACCATACTTTGCTACCGCATAGAGACTGAGCCTCTACCCATCCCAACTCCACTGCACGGTCCATCAAAACCTACCCTTACCAGTCTCAAGCCATCCTTGTTGATGATCCATATACTTGCACATCCCTGGCCCAGAGATCATGCTTCTTTGTGGAGCACATTAGTTAGTCCACCGACTCACCCCGACACACTCCACCCATTGACAATCACTCATCACACAAGGAAAAAGATCACCCTTAATCTCTCATGTGCCGAGAGAGATGGTGGTGGGCCTTATCTTGGTGATTTGATGGCATCTCTACAACTAGACTCCTCGATTTAACAGATGTCAATGCTGAGCGTGGTGGTATAGGTATAGGTGGCCGCCAAAATAGGCATAGGATAGCGGGACCGATTTGTGATGGGTAATGGTGACTGATGTAGGCACGCATGGTGAGTGCAGCAACAATTTGCGCACAAAGGCAGAATGGAGCGCCTAGCATTAGCATAGTGCCGAGCAATGCTGTTGGAGAGCCTCTAAAAAGAAAGTAAGGTGGGCTACTGAGATTCTAGAGCCATAGGAGATGATGATATGTGGAGACTAGAAATATTAGATTAGATTCCTGTTTGGATACTAATTATTTTTGGAGTTTTGGAATAATACTATGGTTTGCAAAATACCATGGTTTTAGAAAGAGGAGTGTTTGGATGGATTAAGAATTGTAGTTTTACAAACCATGGTATTGCTAAAACTAAACCATTTTTTAAGTTTTAGAAACTCTACTCTAGACCTCTTTTTTCTAAACCATGGTTTTGTGTGTCTCTTATTTTAAAACTATAGTTTTCTGATACCATAGTTTCAAAACTGCAACATCCAAATAGGATCTTAGGTGGGGATAGGCTACTCAGACTAGGATTCATATTGCACATGCACAGCTGCATGTTATACTTTATGGTATCACTATCACCACCGGAGCATAACACATGAAGTACACAAACTAAATTAGGGTTTCAAAATTATGTAGTATGAATTAGGGATAGTACTTATCGTAAATCATGTTTGGGTACTTCAAGTCTGAGTTCAGATTTGATTACTGGATATCTGAATTTTTGTCTAGACAATTTTTTTTTGTTGGATATACCCGACGCATCATAAAAACAAAGCCAATAAAAATCTAGAATATCTTGGCCTAGAAAAAGAAAATATGAGAAACTAACAATAGGAAAATAAAAAAGGCCAACCCAAAGGGGTTGGATAACAAAGTTCATAAGTTTTAAATTCCGATTGTGCTGCATTCGAATTGTTCATTTTTTTTAGGGAAAAATTGTTCATTATTTGAGTCGCTCCATTCCAAATTGGTTAGGCTTTCATCGATGGGCCCATGTGCCGGAAACGTGGAGGCCTAGACGAATCAGCATTCAGCCCGCTAGGCCACCTTCCCCTCAAAATAAAAAAATAAAAAAAAGGCACGCTAGGCCACCTCCCTCGTTCGGAGCAATAGCAAGTGCGGCGGCGGCGTTGAGGTTCTCCTTCCCCAAACAAGCCGCCGGCCATGGAGACGCAGGCTGCGGCTCACCGTGCTAAGCGGATCAAGATCAAGGCGGAGGAGCCAACCGAAGGCCCAGAACAGGATGGGGAAGCAATCCTCTCATCGCTGCCGGCGACGAACGCATCTGATCCCAATCCTCCTAGACCCGGAGGGGACAAATCCCATTGCCAAGAACCGCAGTCTGGAGCCGGCAGCGGACAAGAAGGTGGAATCGACCACATCAGCCTCCTACCCGACGCCATTCTGGGCGAGGTAATCTCTCTCCTCCCCACCAAGGATGCCGCCCGCACCCAAACCCTCGCCAGCCGTTGGCGCCACCTCTGGCGCTCCGCCCCACTCAACCTCGACGGCCTTGTCCTCGGTGAGGAACTTCACTCCGGTGCATTGGAGGCTCTTGACGGCGTTGTCTCCCACATCCTTTCTGCCCACCAGGGCCCCCGCCGCCGCTTCCGTGCCTCCTCACAGCTCCTCCAGATCGACCCCGCCACCGTCGACGCATGGCTCCGATCCCCCGCACTCGACAACCTCCCGGAGATCGACTTCTTCTGGGACCCATATTGGCACATTTTGCCGCAACAGCCACCACCGCCAGCGTCCATCTTCCGGTTCTCGTCGTGCCTCTGTGTCGCCACTCTCAGCCAATGCCATCTCTCAGATGACATCGTCCAGACGCTTCAGTTCCCTCAGCTCAAGAAGCTCGCACTTCAAGGGGTCTGCATTTCGGAGGATTCCCTGCACAGCATCATTGCCGGCTGCCCCGTCCTCGAGTGCTTTCTGCTTAAAGGGAGCTCTGGCTTCCGCTGTGTCCGGATCAATTCGGCTAGCCTTACAAGCATTGGGGTGGGTACTTGGTATCAAAAAGGAGCGCCCAAACTAGAAGAATTCGTCGTCGAGGATGCCCCTTCTCTTGAAAGGATTATTTATCTTCATCGACGTGAATCCCTGCGACTATCAGTAATTTCAGCTCCCAAGCTGGAGACCTTGGGTCCACAAAATAATTATTGCGACTCTTCCAGACTCGCGCCGGGCTTTACGATTATTCAGGTGCCTCTTGATTTTTCTACTCCATGTCTACAGTTTCTAAGCTGTTTTTCCCTGTGCAGGAAAACCTGGAAATATCCACATTTGTACATGGACTAACATCATGTTTCATGCAGCCATGCCGCAATAGGGGATTCCAATCGCACGTCATTAGCTCGACAACACCGGCTTGTACTGTCAAGATTTTAGCTTTAAATCTTCTTACTCTAAGTCTGCATGTTATTATTGACTTAATGAGATCCATGCCATGCTTGGAGAAGTTGTACGTCGAGGTAAAAATACTAAACTAGTAATCCTTCGTGTTCACATATTCTTTGGATCTGACTTCATATTCTGTCAATTCTTGTTTCTTTGCTGTTTTTTTTTTCATTTTTCAGCCATTCCAGGGGGGAGACAATAAATTACGGCACTGCAAACACCGTAATCTTATCAGGTCCCTTGACATCCGTCTCAAGACAGTAGTGTTGAATAATTATAGAGGCATAAGGTCGGAAGTTAACTTTGGAACATTCTTTATATTGAACGCAAAGATGCTGGAGTCAATGAGATTTCAGGGTGCATTCGACAGTGAGAGTGAAGGGTTTCTTGCAGAACGGCATCAACTGCTTCAGCTGGAGAAAAGAGCTTCACGAGATGCTCGGTTTTATTTTACTAGACACAGATGTGACCATAATTTTATGCATATAAATCATGTCCACGATTTGTCTATAGCTGATCCCTTTGAATGTATTAAAACAAAGGTTGGTGTCTGTGCATCCTTTGAGTAGCTATTGCTTGTTCTGTACTCTTGTTTGTTGCTAACTTTATGAGGTATCTCTGTTTCCGGTGCTGAAACAGGTGTTTGTGTATTCATCTTTGTAACGTGTTTTCACATTCAAATGAATTATGTGTATTCTAATATTTGTGTAATTGTGAGAGTTTGACCTGACCGATCTATAGTTCCATTAAATATTTATGTAGAAGTTAATAGACAATGTCTCCGGTTCCATTAAAAGATGGTTTATGATGGTGGCTGCACTGTGTGGGCAAACTGGTGCCAGAATCAGCAATGTCTCTAACAACATCTAGTTATCGGCAAGTCTTATATTCTGTTACAAATTTTAGACCAAGTCATGTTCCGAATGCAAGTGCAGAAGATCATTACCTGCTGTTCTCTGCAGGTGAAGCCGCAGAACAGTCTGCTCAATGCACGTGTAAGCAGTAGAAAAATCGACACGCTGCTTTGCTTTCGGTGAATATGACATTCCTTACTGTTGTTTGGGTCAGGTGACCATTATTAGCAAAATTTAATGTTATCGACAGCGTGTTGCTGAATCACAACTCATTGTTGATGGTCCGAACACTATATAAACATAATAAATTTAAGTACTCAACATTACATAAAGATCTGCATTGCTGAAATTTCTTACTCACGGATGAAAAGGAATCTTGATGCTTGAAGCATGACAGGGCAGATAAGCTCTCAAGTTTTATACAAAGCTTGAAAAGAAGAAAGATGACACTGTCCACTCCACTCTGAAGGAACATCGGCCCATTGCCGCATCAGAAGAACGTACATTAGAGGTAATATTTCGAACTGTAATAACCCATTGCTTAAACATCTAAAAAAAGATGAAGGCAAGGTTATTAACTTATCATATTGAAGAATAATATTTGAAGGATGTACTGGCTTTCTTGCTAATATATCCGCGCCTCTCAACCTCGACAGCGTTGTCAGGCAGTATTGTTATCTACTCATGGTTCTGGTTCATACAGTGGAGCTAGATTCAGATCTTTTTTTTTTGTTTGATCTTGTTCATTTTTCTGTTTTTGAACAATGTATGTATCATTCTCTTTGATTTAGCTGCACTAATTTTCTTTTGATGCTCGAATTAGCAACCTTGCTAGTTTTTTCAATTTTATTTTGCAGGCAAGATTTTTTTGCTTCCAAACTTAATTGTTCATGGAATGGGACGACCGTCATTTTGTTCTTTTCAAATTTTTGGTGTTGAACATTCTTTTATGTATTACAATAATCAAACAGCAACAAATTTGTTAGCTTTAAAGGGTTTTTGGAGTGAAGTCTACCAAACTTCCAATTTACCGGTGGTTATACATGCTTATCAACATTCTAATAATATATTTGATCCTGTGAGAAACTGTGGCATTTTCCGACAAGTGTTCATTTTGCCCATTAGGTGAATACTGCTGTCGTGAATGAGGGTCAAATTCATATACATATATATTTTTCTGGGAGAAGATATGTGGCATTTTTTTCAATATAAATATTTCTTTGAGATAATTTCACCAACAGTTCTCAAACTTGTCCTGCTTCTCAGGCTGCGTTCATTGCGGGCCGTCTTGCGGAGCAATGCACCGTAGGCATCGCACAATGCTTGGATGCAGCGCTTGGACGGCTCTAGAGGCTTAAGTGAGCAGGCCGCGGCGCCGCGCCATGCCAAGGAACGGCTCCTGATTAGCAGCAAGTACTCGTGGAATTTCTGCAGTTGTTGCCGTAGCTGTAAGCTACCCTCTATCCCACAATAGTCGTGTTGCTGGTATTTTCCTTCCAGTTCAACCTTTCGTGGAGTGATAGACTGATAGTAATTGATGTAGTTCTAGGATTAATTTTTAACTAGAAAACATGTGCTGGACCAATCTACTCCATGCCTGTACCGTGCCGTAACTCAGTAGTTTGGGCCAGGTGAGCCATTATTAGCAAAATTATTCTCATTGACAGGGTATCGCCCAATCAGAACTCGCTGTATGATGGTCTGAACACTATATTATGAAACCTTGAAAAGAAGAAAGATAACATTGTCCTATCTGAAAGAACATCGACCCATTGCCGAATCAGATGAAGGTGCATTAGAGATAATACTTCAAACTGTAATAACACATTGCTTATAAACATCTAAAAAAGGATGAAGGCAAGGTTATTATATTCAACTTGCCTTCCCTTTAGCAAGCCAAGGTTCCTCCTACCATTCGAAGTTCAAACCATTGATGACACGGGCCATGTCTTAAAGAATCATACATGTGCTCTCACATGCCATGGATATGCTCGCAACAGTAAACATTATCATGATAATTCTTGCAATGTGCAATGCAAGAAAAGTGTAACAATGTAGGGAAGCTCTATTCTTATCATGTAGATGTAGTTGCATTTGCTGCAAAAGCAATCTATTCGTTGTTGCTAGAAAAATTGGTTATGCTAATCTCATCAAGATCCCGAGCACTTTAACTCCAGTACCCGCGCACTGGTAACACATAGCTTTGTGAACTTGACGTCTGCCCTTTCACCTTGGTAACCATATATTTACCCTTACATTTTTCAGATTGTGCTTTTCACTCTTTGGAATCGTGAATATTGAGAACCCAGCAAAATAAAAGCATAATTAGTTTGTTGGAGAAGCACGAAAGAATTATTGATACAAAACAGATACTACCTCCGTTCGCGAATATTTGTTGCTGGCTAGTTTTTTTTTTTTTGAACTACAAAACGACAAATAAAAAAGAACGGATGGAGTATTATGAGAGTAGACTGCAAATAATATGACAGAAGCCCATCTAGACTGTAGAGCTTCATCAAAGAATGGAAAATATCTCAAGAAGTTGCTGAGGACACAGATGTGATCAATATCTTCCAAAACCAAAACATTCAGCTGTTTTAGCATCTGGTAACTGAATGTCTCTAGTACAAATTATTTCGGAATTTTCAAAAATACATATTTAAAGGGATCTGTCAACTCTTGAATGTTTCTAGGACTTCCAAGGCAATACTCATATATAGAAATTCAATCTGAGCACAGTTACTTCAACAGCATCTAGTGCACACTCAATAGAGACAGAAGCATCAAGCACAGAATTTCTAAAAGATTTTTTGTACAGTGTACCTTAAACTAAAATACAAAGTTCATTCCCCTCTAGCTCGCTGGGCTAATCTTAAGCTGGCCTTCAAATAATTTGGGTCTTTCACCGTCGCAGAGAAGACTATCGCCATAGCATACCAGCTGAAATTTATCTCCAACAAGTCCTCCCTGTGTTCCATGTCACATTGTTGAAGAAAGCAGTTCTGCCTTCAAAGTTCAAACTAGTGTGGTCTCCACCTAACTTATATCCATCCCTGATGAATTTTAGGAACCTCTTAAGACTCCTCAACTCCCGCATTATCCATCCTGAAACTGGTTAATTGAAACCAATGCTAATTCAATGATCTTTCTAGCCTCCTTCTCTAGAGGCTTTGGGAGCTTGAACGGGATCTCCCAGCGTGTTGAGTTTTGGATCTGAATCTGATTTGGAAACAAGCCAGCGCTTAAGGACGGGGACGTGTGTAAGGAAAATAGCCTCATGTGCCATATTTTCATAGTTGTGTTTTGGTGATTGATTGATAACCAACACTTCGACTAATGAACTTGTCTAGATATATATTCTCAGATATTTAGGTCCAATAGATGAAGAAGAAGAAAAACCAAAAGCAAGGCCCGAAGGTACGGTCTGTATCACCGTCCGGATAGGACGGACCATGTTTCCCGAACGGGTGAAGAAGTTGAAGCCTGGCGATTTATGAAGACCGGAAGGTACGGTCTCAAAGGTTTGAACAGACCAGACCATTCCAGCAAGGAAGTAGTGGAAGCGACCAAGTTACATGGACCGCATAGTACGATCTAACAGACCAGACTATAGGTCGAACAAAGATGGCCGAGGGTATGAAGATTGAAGCCATGGAGGATTACAACGGATCGTATAGTATGGTCTTAAAGACCATACAACAAACGTACTGTGTATCCAGAGGCTGAGTACTTTGGAGGAGTCTCAAGTGGAGAATGGACCGTATGGTACGGTCTAAAAGACCGTTCTAAACATCGGACCTTCTCCAACGGTTAGTTGGCAAGTACAATGAACCGTATGGTCCGATGTATGCCAAAATGTACAGACCGTACCACAAGGTCTATACACTTTCTGATAGCATTTTGGCCAACGGTTAGTTTGTGTTTGGGGGCTATATAAGCCGCCCCA
This sequence comes from Paspalum vaginatum, assembly GCA_030272315.1. Lineage (NCBI taxonomy): Eukaryota > Viridiplantae > Streptophyta > Magnoliopsida > Poales > Poaceae > Paspalum > Paspalum vaginatum. The sequence continues at coordinate 37,165,879 of CM059013.1, read as the reverse complement.
CCTGGCCATTTCGAAAGTGTTGGAGCCATTGAAGTTGAGAGCAAGTGTAGAGGTGTATTCTAAGCCTATCCATCACTCCAACCATCATATGAGAGCTTAGTGCATATCTAAGCTAGGTTAGAGCATAGAGAGTGTGAGGTTGCGAGCTTTTTTTGAGAATAGCTCCTGCGTGAGCTAGAGGAGAAGCCTTGGCTGCGGCCAAGCTACTTGTACTCGTTGCTAGACCCTCCTTCTTGGTGTGTAGAGGCGACGACAATTTGTGCGGAGACTAGGAGACCCTACAAACTCCATAATGAAGTATCCGGTGCCTTGTGACCGAGATAGACTGTGGCGGTGGCTAAGCCTTGGTGGCTTGGTGGCACATAGACTTTGCTTGCCATGAGCTTTTGATGGCGAGCGCAAGACGGTGATCTGGGGAGTCTTGGTGCCCGGCTCGGATTTTGCCTTCGGCGGCGAGTCCGTGGACGTAGCCCTTAGTGGTGAACCACGTTAAATCATCGTGTCTTCTCGGGAGTTTGCATCCCCTTCTTTACTCTCTTTACATACCGCATTTACGTTTCCGCATTTACTTACTTATGTGACTTTAGCTTTTCTAGTTAGTTTGATTAGGTTTTGTTCTAGGCTGCAAGTCTTTTCAATAAGTTAGAGAGCATATAGATAAATCTTAGACTTAACTAGAAAGTACTAGGTTTTAGAAAAGTGATTAGCGTCCCAATTCACCCCTCCCCCTCTTGGATCGGATACCCCGGCACGTTCCTTTCAACATTTCCACCTCTACATTGTCATGAACATCGCTGAAGTGGCAAGGAAGGAGGAAGGTACAAACACATGAAGCTGAAGGGGATCAGTAGACAGGCGGGGATGGAAGGAACAAACAGAAGCTGAACCAAGTCCAAAAACTGTCCTACTATGCTGGCTCGTCACTACATCGTCATTGCTATGTGATGGAGTGAATTATCAACAGTCGAGGAAGAAAAGAAAGAATACGCTAATGGCAACCATCAATGGCTTGGTGGTGAGTTGTTCCACGATTAATACTAGTATATATTTGTCTCCCTCTGCTTTCCTGTAATCTGACACTGACACCATAGATTGTAACACTGGAAATTGACCGCACTGGAAGCATAATTAGTTTGTTGGAGAACTATGAAAGTATTGTTGATGCAACAACATAATTTATGGGAGTAGACTGAAAATAGTAACAAAATATCCCACCGAAATGTAGCTGTAGAGCTTCGTCATCAAGCATATATATAGGAAACATCTCATGAAGTTGCAGAGTGCACTGATATGCTCAATTAATTTTCCAAAGCTAAAACCTTAGCAATTCTCAGCATTTTCTCACCAGATTCAATGTCTCCAACACAATAATTCAAAATCTCAAAATACATATTCAAAGGGATCTGACAACTCATGAATGTCGCTGGGACAACCAAGGGAGCGATAATTTACAAATTCAATACGAGCACCGCTGGTCACCTGGTTCTCTACCTGGAGGTGCTTGCACTGACTTTCAATCCATTTCTTGTCTTTTACTTGAGAATGGTCAGTACTAAGTTTGATAGACTCCAGCACACTCGCATTCAAGAGAAAGAACTTGATGAAGTCAACATATGACTTTTGTTGGTTATAAAAGCTCAATACTATTCTCTTCAGATGGAGATCAAGGCACTCGATGTGACCCAGCTGGGATTTGTCACCAAATGGTGGATTCTCCATGTCAATTTCCCATGTCTGTAAAACAAACTTTTATCAAAAATTAAAAAAAAAGGTATCTTGAGGTTGTGGCAGAGAACGTACTAAACGAAACCAGACAGCTAGCCAGGGAAAGGTGATTACCGTGATGTACAACTTCTCCAAGCGTGGAAAGCATCTCATGAAATTAATAATAACATCAAAGCTAACCCTATAATCCGCGATCGCTAAAACCTTCACGGACCTCACCTCGGTTGCTATAGTAACAGCCTTCAATCCCTGAATTATAATAGCAGACCACACAAAATGGCACACACACAAACATACATATGAATCAGCACGATCTCGAATGCTAGATGTAGAGGTTATTAGCAAGGCATATATAGACCAAAATATACCTTGAAAACCGTGTTACCAAACTCCAGTGTGCTGATTCCATGAGCGAGACGACCCAACATCCTCAATTTTGGAGCCGAAATCACCGTGACATGGATGGGGTTGTAGCAATGACCTCCATATTGTCCGTAATGGAGCAGTCTTTCAAGACAAGGAGCCCTCGATCTCAACAATGAGCTCCTGCAGCATGATTTCAGTGCTCCGGGGCGGATGAATTTGCAGTTTCATGGAAAAACAGGTGAGGCTCTTGGAGTTGATCCTGAGACGACGAATGCCGTAGCTGTATCTGAACGCCAAGCTCTTGAGAGCGGGGCACGCGGCGATCATGGCGTGCAGGGAGTGCTCGTAGACGTTGACCCTCAGAAGCGTGAGGCGCTGGAGGTTGGGGAAGCAGACCTGGCGAACGGCATCGGCGTCGAGGAACCGGGTTCAGAACGCGGAGGGTGGGCGAGAAGCGCAGGACGGAGGGCGGCAGCGCCGGCTTCGGCGAGGCCAGAGCGGCGTGGTAGACGCCGGGGTCCTGGAGGTTGTCGAGGGCGGGGGACCGGAGCCAGGCGTCAAGGCCGGCGAGGTTGACGTTGGCGCTGGAGACGACGAAGCGGCGGCCGGGTCCCCGATGCACGGCGGCCTCGTCCATGCCAGGGGCGCGAGGCACGAAGTTGAGCGGCGCCGGGCGCCACCGCGTGGAGAGGGATTGGGTGCGTGCGCCCTGCTTGGTGGGGAGGAGGGAGATGATCTCGCCGAGGACGTCGTCGGGGACGGAGATGGCTGATCCGATCGAGGTGGTCACCTCCATTGTCCTGGCGCTGGGTCGGTGGGAGGAGACTGATCGGATCGGTGTTGCCTTCTCCACCTTCAGCCGGCGGCGCTTCTTGGCTGTCCGATTGCTCTGATCCGCTACCGCTAGCTTCTCCAGGTACCATACCAAGCACGCAATGGTTTTCATTATCTTCAAACACCCCCGATATATCAGTAAATATAATACTAGTATCAAACGAGATCAAAATTACTATCATTTGTTGCCGTAGCCCATCGGGCTCGGGCAAAGACCGATTAAGTTCAGAATTTGTAGTTTTATGTAACCGCCAAAAATATTTATATACCCACTGCAATACCCATACCTGACCATCCGGGTTCAAGTCTTTGACTTGGCACAGGTACTCGCATAATTGAACTGTTTTGTTCTTTCAGTGATAGACGATATTGATGTCGACGATGAGGCGCCTATATATGATGGTATTTCCTATGGATAACGAGACACATGTGGTGGCTTCGTAAATCTCAAGATGTCAGTCCAGTCCAGCTCTATAGACGTGCTAACAGGGGTAGGTTATGCGTCTGTGCTTATAGGGGTGAGTGGACCATGTTGTTGAAATTGCGCGTGGGGATGACTCGGATTCTAGATCCGAGGAAGAATCAGGATCTTGACATGCAGGGGTAGTGTACACGCGTGTGTGAGCGCCTTTGCCTTATGTCATAAATTTTCAATATATTATTTGAAGGTGTTAGGTGCAGAAATTTTTATTTGTGACTTGAAAGCTAGATATGTACAAGATTTTTTTACTATATGATTTGATTTGGTATTTTTTTTTAGTCTACATACAAAAGTTTTTATATGTATCCTCAAATATATACGTATTAAGTTTTTTCATCTGGAGTACAAAGGCATATGTAGCAAGTTTTTAATATATAATTTTAAAGTTTTTGAAACCTGAATACAAATTTTTTTTATGCACAAACTTTTAAATATAAAGTTTGAAAGTTATCAAATCCTAGATACCAAGATTTTTATACGTCATTTGAAACAGAAATTTGTAAAAAAATTTGAATATATAGTTTGAAAGTTTTTGAATCCAATATATACAGATTTTTTTATATATACTTGAAAGATAGATATGTAAGAGATTTTAAGTATATAGTTTGGAAGTTTTTGTATCCTATATATAAAGATGTATTATATAAACTTGAAAGATAGATATGTAAGAAATTATAAGTATACAGTTCGGATGTTTTTGTATCCTATATATAAAGATTTATTATATAGAACTAGAAAGATAGATATGTAAGAAGTTTTAAGTATGCAATTCAATGTTTTGAATCTTACATGCAAAGATTTTGATAACCTCAAAGATAGATATGTATATGAAGCCTTGACTATGTAATGGAAAAGTTTTTTAATTTCAAATATAAAAGATGTTTACGTGACTTGCTATCCCAAATGTATGATGTTTTGAACGTATAATTTGAAAGTTTTAAAATATTGGCTACAAAGGTCTACACACACAAATTGCAAATATACAGATGTTGGAAAATTTTGATATATATTTTTTTATGTGGCTTTAAAGCTAGGTATATACAAAGTGGTCTTCCATATGAGTATTGAAAGTTTTAATTGTTGGGGTAAATTTTTTGGCATGTGACAAAAAGGTTATAACAGGAAGATGCAAAAGAAATGTGCAAATGATTGTATTATCTCCTTATTCATCTATCTACAAATAGTTCAATAATTTTTAAGAGACAAAGAGGATATATCCATTTATGTAAGTTTCTAGTTATATTTTTTTCATTTATTTCATTTGCTCTTGTTTTACATGAGGGCATTGGCTTTACATTACATTTTATTTCCTAGGCATCATTTTGGATTCATATTTTTAAGGAATGAAACCTTTTTTATGCGATGGAAGCTAGTCAATGTCAATTGTTGTCATATGAATATGTATTTTAGTTTCTTGTTTGTCTTTTACATCTAGGGCTGTATTTTTCGTGAATATAGCTTCTTTTATGTATGGTCCAATTTTTTTACCTCATTATAAATTTTTTAAGCATTGGTTTTACATGCATATGTATATGAAACATATTCTTTCCACCCCCTTCCACTTCCCCCACACCTACAGACCTACTACCCCAAAAGGAAAAAACACGCATAATATTTCTATACATGAGAAACCAAAAAGAAAAAATGTTTAAAATTGGTCTATGCGAGAACCAGGAATATGTGCTTTGGAACCATCCGACACGAACCGAGGGTCCTATTTCACGCGCGCGCCGCACACCGCCCTCAACCCGCGCTTCTTCCTCCTCCTCCTTCTTCTTCTTCCGCCCCCGCCCCTCCAGTCGCCTCCTGCCGCCGCCTCAGGCGCCACCCGCGGCGCCTCGCCGCTGCGCCCGCCGCCCACCACCGCCGACTTGCCGCAGCCTCACCCCCGCCGCCGGCCCTCCCCGACCGCCGTCTTCCCCCACCCGACCGACGGCACCGTCGCCGCCGGTCTCTCCGCCGCTCCACCAAGCGCCTCCACTGCTTGGCCGGTCGGCCACCCCCTGCCCTCCCTCTATGGCCGGCGGTGGCGGAGGAAGGTCGCCGACGGCCCACAACCCCAAACCCTAACTCTAACCGTCGCCGTCACCTCCCCCGCCTAGCCCGCTGCCACCCAGAAGGTCTCCGGCGCCTCAGCACCCTCGCCGTGGCCTCCCCACCCACTCACCACCGCCCGCCAGCCCCCTCCCGCGCCGCCGCACCCCGTCCCAACAGCGCCACAGTGGTGGCCGTGGGAGGCCGCCACACGTCGGTTCGCATGGAGGGGGCGGCGCGCGCTCATAAATTATTAAATTAAGGATTTGGGACAGAAACGCCTCCAGCATGCCCACGTCCGTAGATGAGCGTTCCAACGTTTTTCCGTTAGAGAATGGACGAACCCCTTGAGAAGCCGGACAGTGAACCTCCTCCGCAGACGACCCAGGAGGCGGTGCGTCCGAGGACGGAAGGACAGCAACAGAAGCAGCCAATTCCACAAGCATCGGGTCAAAAGCCACTCCCTCTGCACCGACGTCACGCTCGACGCCCAACGACAAAGGCGAGGCAGACAGCAGCACGTCATTTGCTTCAAAATACGTATTTCTGTTTCAAAATACGTATAAAAAATCTTCGTATTTCAATAACTTTCAAACTTTATATTTAGAAGTTTTTGCATAAAAAAATTGTATTCAGGGTTCAAAAACTTTAAAATTATATATTAAAAAACTTGCTTTTTTATATAATGATATAAAAATACTTGCTACACATGCCTTTGTACTCCAGATGAAAAAACTTAATACATATATATCTCATATCAAAACTTTTGTATGTAGACTAAAAAAACTACCAAATCAAATCATATAGTTAAAAAAATCTTGTACATATCTAGCTTTCGAGTCACAAATAAAAATTTCTGCACCCAACACCTTCAAATAATATATTGAAAATTTATGACATTTTGATTTTTCTTTTGCGAGAAAACAATAAAGGCGAAGGCGCACACACACGTGTACACTCATCCCTATAAACACACATGCATACCCTACCCCTATTAGCTTGTCGGTCTGGATTGACTCTCGAGATTTACGAAGTCACCACATGTATCTCTTTACATAGGAAAGACCACCATAGGCGCCTCATTGTCAGCATCAATGTCGTCTACCACTAAAAGAACGAAACAGTTGAATTGTGCGAATACAAGAGCGACCTGACTCAACGAGCATGGGGTCAAAGGCCTGTCTCTCCGCGAATCCTGTGGACTGTAGCAAGAGGGAGCAGGGGTCAACAGGCATCCGCATCCGTGACCGGCCAGCAGGCACGCCCATACTCTTCGTGCACGCGTCATCCAAGGAGCGCCCAAAACGCCTACACCCTGTCCAGGACCATGCAGCACCGACGAGCCAGAGCGCTGCCATGCTTCCACCGTCGCCGGAGACGAAGAGACATAACGGCGAGAACGCGGCAGAGGAAGAGCATGACGCAATGTCCCACGTCGTTGCAACGGAAGCAACGAGACGACGCACGTCCCACGAGAGGCAGTTGAAGCAGGGCCCCACCAGCTCGAGTGGAACCCGCCGAGACCCTCTCCGACGACGCGCAACGCGATGCGGAGACCTGGAGCGGTTGTGCCGATGAACCATCTTGGTGCACCCATCTTCCTCAGAGGCCACATGTCCATGCATGGGACACCACTCCAGACCTGATACACCTAGGTGGCAGGGCACCACGCCAGCTCCACCGCCGGGAGCAGCAGCCCGACGCGCATCCGCCAAGAGCCCTCCGTCGTCGGAGTCGTCATCGTCGGAGAAAGAGGCGACTGAGCCACTAATTTGCAGACGGTCCAGCCTGCCAGGGGAGGAGGGTCCAGTGGGGGAGAAGGGTGGGGCTAGTGGATTGAGGGTGGATGCCGACGCCGGAGTAGCGAGCGGCGGGGATGAGGGCGTGCTCTCCGGGGAGGGGCGCGGGGGAGAGCGAGCCATCAGTCGCCCCCTGCCTGCCAATCCTCTCAGCTCGTAGCCCACACTGCTCACTTTGCAGCAGCATGTCTGGCCATTGCACGAGAATGTATGGCCTATCGCCCATAGTCGTCCCATTGGTAGTGCCCTCGGTCGTGCCAATAAGAAATGACGATCCTCAAAAAACAGCGACCACCAGACATGTGGCACTCACAGGGCCTATAGTATTGGGAGCGTATGACTCCACTGTGGGACAGGGGAGTCAGGGTTTTACGTTGAAGGCTGGCTTGCAGCCCCCTCTACGGAGCAGAGCAAGTAAGGGACTCAAAGCCCCATTTGCCATTGCCAACCAGGGGTGATTGCCAGTGTCTTGGGGGCTCAACAAAAACACAAAAGGTAGTTAACCACAACCATGTGAAAGGGAAATGCACTAAGCACTACAAAAAAAATTGTAGAACAATGACAATCAGTTTATATCGTTGGATTTATGATGCTCAAATAACAATAAAGCTCCTTTGTTACTCTATATATGGACATTGTGATTATCCGGTCCATGCAATCTCCCTGAGGTTGTGGACATCACTGCGCGGAAGCTTGATGTCTTGGGTCTTGTAGATATCTCCGTGGTCTTCTTTTTGTTGCCATCACTCTTATTTATAGAGCTAAGTCAAATGATTTGTCCCAAATCATCATTGTTGTCACTTAACCATCAAAAATCTCACCAAGCGAAGGTTTAGGCCCATTTTCTTTACACAGATCACTGTATTCATTTGTGTCAAATTATTATTAAGTTGCACAAAAATAAAGCTCTCATTATATGAGAATAATTTTCTCATAAAGTTGGAAGCGAGTAGTAGCACCCAAGGAAATATCTTACCTTGGACTTTTCGAGAGGCCTGTCCATGGGGTAGTTACGGAGTCACCCACTATCCTGTGTTTCATAGCACCGATTAAATTCCCAGCTATCAATGTTTGACAGTACACAATGTTTAATGCCAATTTGTGCCGCCGTCTATCATGATACCTTCCCTGTGTGCTACTGTGCTGAGCTCGATCGGAGGCTGCGTGCCAGGGCGCCACCGCGGTCTCGCGTTCGTCGCTGGTCAGCCGTCCCCTCTCCACCACCAACGCACATCAGCGTCACGTACGTCCACCAGTGTCCTCGCCTCTTTCCAACCGGCCATCTGCTGCATGCACGCGTGTTCTCCAAACGAGAGCATGCCATGGCCATGCATGCAGCATGCAGCCTAGAAATATACACCTACGTACGTGCCTGCTTGCCTTTATGATGTGCCTATCTTCAATTCTTCATCGATCGACCTGCTGCTCCAAGATTCCTGAACCCCAAATTAATTACTGATTCTCTGACGACGACACAACATCGATCGAGCAGATTAAGCATGGCTCCAGCGTCCCGCGCCACCCTGCTGCTCTTCGCCGCCCTCGTCGTCGCGGGGGCCGTGGTGGCCGCCGCCGCGTCGTCCTCGCCCGCCTCTACCACCGAGGAGTCCGGCGGCGGCCCCACGCCGTCCATCCTGACGCCCGTTGCGCACACCCCGGTGGGGTCCTTCGAGGGCTCGGACGGGCCCGTCGCCGACGACGCCCTGGACGACGGTGACGCCGCGCCCGTGGGGGCGCCCATGGGCACCACCATGACGGAGTCCAAGCCGGAGCTCGCGCCCCCCGGAGCTCCCACCAGCGGCGCCACCACCGCTGCTCCCGCGCTCGTGGGCTGCGCTGCAGCTGCCGCCGCCGCCGCCGGCATCTTTGCCTTCTGATGAGACGAGGGTGTGAGTGTACATGTGCGTTGTTGATTAGAAAAATGAGTTTATGCGGATTTACAGGCTTGGCTATTGCTCCAAAGGTATGCACGTAGTAAAGCACCACCATGTCTTTCCTCTTTTCATGGTATTTATTTTCTGTTAATTTCATTCAATCCCCGAGGAAGTCTATTGTTGTCGCAGATAGATTATAATATGGTTGAGAATTAAGTAGCAGTGTGTGTAACATTCCAAAATAAATAAACAGATGAATTAGATGTGTGTTATGATGCTCCTCTCCTAAAGTCAGGTAGAACACAAATGTCACCGATCGAACACATTAGGTAGAACCTGGGCTGGATTTAAAGATAGAACAACAAGAACAGAACTCAAGTTGAGATGAACAGAGACAAGAGCAGGGAGACAGAGGTCCACATAGCAAGGCCAAAGAGGAGTTCTTGGACAGAGGAGAAGGATCGAGGAAGGCAACTGGAGTTTCAGTTCGTCGATGCCTGTTCTCTTCTGCTTATTTAATTCCCCTTTTGTACATACTAGAAATATTAAGCGCCCTATCGGGCGCTCTACAAATTCAAGCGCGAGTGAGCTCTTAGGTAATATTTATTGCAGGTTCTTTCTGAGCTATTTGAGCCCCGTTCATCAATCTCTCAATTTGGGAACATAGCCTGGACAGTGGGACCACGTGTGAACAGGGCCACGGATCAGCGACAGCGTGTGCTTGCAATGCACCCGCGTCCGATAAAAATTGGGGACGACGCCGTCCGCGCCGCGCGCCCCTCGCCACAGCCCAGATCGTGGGGCCAGTGTGTTCCAGGGCAGGTTGTCATAGAGCGCTCGCCGCTCGAACGCCTGTGGAGAAAGCCCAGCGCGAGACGTGAGAGAACCCTGTCCAGTCCGCCCATCCGTTCGCTGCAGCTGCACATGGGTCCCGACGAGAAGCCAACGCCACCGCCGCGGGTGAGAAACCCGAGCACCTCACGAGACTCGCTCGCCACGCGTCGACTTACGGCGGGGGCCCCTCAGGTTTTAAGAACTCTGATGCTGCTGACCATCTCCTAGCTAGCCCACCAGGCTCACTCCACTCTTGGGCCCAACACATTGTTAAAATTAGTGTGCGCGTATGAGTCTGTAACGCTCTTGTGTACTTTGGTATGTGTACAACGGTCTACCTCGGGGATGTTATTTGTCGCGCGAGTCACTGCGAAGCGAGCAATCGCCGAAGGGGGGTGACGCGGCGGCAGCAGAAGTCGTGGGCCGAATCCGGGGCGGCCCAGCCTACTCGCGCTACCGCCACCGCAAGAAGCCTTTGCCGGCGACGATGACGACGACGAGATGGCCGCCGGGTTCTAGGTTCGGGTTTGGGGTTGGGTTGGCCGCCGCCGACGTCTCCTTCTCCACCTCCGGCCTTAAAAGGGAGAGTCGGGGCGGCGGCCGGACCGACGGTGGTGGTGGTGGGGGGGCGGCGACTGAGACCGATGGTGGTGTGGATGGTGGTCGGGGAGGATTGGCGGCGGGGGTGAGGTGACGGAGGGCGGCAACGGAGGGGGGCACGCCGGAGCCGAGGGCGGCGGTGGCAGCGGGGGAGCTTGACATCGTGAAGGTAAGTGGTGGCAGCGGTGTGTGGAGGGCGGCGGCGGAGGAGGGGACGCCGGAGCCAGGAGTGGTGCTGACAGCGGGGAGCCAGAGAAGGTGGACCGTCCCAACAGCAGTGGCGGAGCTACGTATCGGCCAACCTGGGCCATGGCCCCTCCTTGCTCTGCGCACATTTCACGCTACAGACTATATCCATCATGATTATAGGCGAGAGAGAAAGAGGACTCTAGGACAGAATGTAGAGCGGATCATGCAGGCACAGACCAGTCTTGTCTACCGTCTAGATCGAGCAGGGGTAGGCGAGAGACAGCAGGAAATGAAGGGTGCTTGTGCTGAAAAGAGGTGGCCAAACAAAATATGACATGCAGAGATGCTGGCTCCGCCACTGCCCAACAGTAACCGTGGCGGCCCACAGTGACTTCGGCTTCGGCGACGCTGCCGTTTCCAGTCGCGCGAGCGATTAATAACAGCCCCCGGTCTAGGTGGCTACTACTGTGACAATGATCGCATGTAGAGGATCACGCATGACCGTGTGTCGTGCCTTCCGTTCAACGCTACTAGTGTGTCTACATGTGCGGCATGACTGTAAATCTCGTTTGCTTATAAATATTATTTCTGCCACAGAATCATCTCGATCGAGCTCCGGCAGCGTGCTCATGAACTGGAGCATCGGCGCCAGCGCGATATCACAAGCCAGCCGCCCTTCAGCCATATGATCCTAGACTGTCGTCAAGCTGAACAACGACAACTACCTCCTCTGGACGACGCAACTGTACGCTGCCGTACCTGTGAGGATCGAGACAGTAGTGGTCAGTGGATGATGGGCTACATCGATTATTTCATGGCACTATGGTGCGACCACCGTCGCCCACGACAGCATATATATAGAGAGTTATAGACCACTGCTGATGGAACACCACGCTGTGTTCCCTACACTACACAGAGTTCAATCTCTGGTTCCAGCACCAGCTGCCGCTGGTAATGAGTGCCATCCTTTCATCTCTTACTCTCAAAACATGTTTCCGCAATACCGGAAGCCAAGTCTGGTGCGCCATTGAGCGCACACATTCGCCACGAGTTCCCATGCACAGATCGTTCAGATACGGATGCAACTCGCCACCACCTCTATGAAAGCTCCTGGTTGTTTAGGGGTGTTTCGTTTGGGAATATGAGGTGGTCCATCATCTTCTCACCACTCACTTTTTTATTTATTTTGTGGTATGGAATAAGTTGATCCATAGTACTAGAACGAGGAGTGGGTTCATTCGACCAATTTTTGTGGAATAAGTTGATCCATTACCAACCCGTTCTTCAGTGACTACATTTCTCAAACCAAACACCCCATCAATCTCCATATCTTTCGCATTCTAACTTTGTTTTAGTCCGTTTAAGTTGTGTTACCTTTAAAGCGGCACTGATGTCGTGTATAGGCTTTTTCATCCAAGAGTATTCTTGGGTATTGAAATCCACAGGGATAGAACACGACCAAACGAGAACCATCAATGTTATGAATAAATGGGTAGAGCAGGTTTACGTGTGTCATTATTTCACGATTTCGACCATCAATATCCATCTAAGTGAGAGTTTTCAAAATATCCAAACTAACATTTATACTACATTAGTTCCGCGCGTTGTGCTCAAGTATTTTGATGCAGGAGACCAAAACAATGCAAACAAGAGAAGAAAATAGCCAAGACCAGAACAAGGATAGCTGGCCAGGAATGTGCCAGGTCGGCTGGCCTCCACTCTGGGTCGTCCAGCCTACTAGAGGCCGCCTGAACTCTGTCGACAACCGTTTGCCTCCAACTCAACCTGCACGCAAAGAGAAACACCCCAAACACGACTCCTTGGTGGCTGCAACTGTGAAAACTTGTTACAACCTCAGATGCTACCACCTGACTGATCCAAGGGAACTCAATCCACGACAGACAAATGCAATTCAGTGGCCGAGGAGAAAACACTGGTCGCCGGCCAAGTCGGTGGCCGCCTGACCTTAGTTCATGGCCAATCAAGACGTGTGATGAATGAAATAACCGCCATCGCCTCCGGGGAAGCTAATACCACAAGTGTCAGATGGTTGATTCCGTAGGTCAGAAGATCACCTAACCACATGGGGGTGGGGGGTCGGCTAGCCTAGGACCAGGGCATCATTCAGGGGGGCTCCATGGCTGGTCGGCGTACCAGAACACCGTCGCTCGCTCGGGGGAGCTCCATGTCGCACGGGTGCCGTCGGCGGAAGCCAAGCCCAGGATGGCCAAAGATGATGGAATGAGAGGAGAGTTTACGTGAGAAGCTAACATAACGCTAAATAAGGGATCAAAATTTCAGTCGAATGTCAAATAGGGAAGATTTTATTTTGTAGAACCAAATAAGAAAGTCGTAACTTTTCTAGTGCCAAGTAAGGAATTCTCGCATGCAAAAACTGGGTGCGTCAGACCGTCCTGCGTGGCCAGGCTGAGCAAATCTTGGTACCGGTTGGTGCCTTCGTACTGCATCACCCTCTACTAATGCTCTAGAGATTTAGTGCCGATTCAGTAGGACCAGCATAGAATTCGGTACTTACGGGAGGGGTTACCAACCAGTACTATAAGCCAGCCTATTCTCTAGTAGTGTAGTAGTGTCATGATAGAGAGATGCCGATTAGATATGAGGTAACAAAATGTAGCCAGAAAAGACAGAATATTCTAACTGAATTCAGGGGAGAGTTGCAGTGCCACCTGTGTGATATAAGCAGATGGGCGCTGATGCCTTCATGGTGATCATGTTGGCCCTTGTGTCAGCAACAGCTAGCATCGTCCTATCGATTTCTACAAAAGATGGCTAGCTAATTCACACCAATGTTTGTGAAACCAGTTTCAGGAAGAACAATTAATAAGATTCTTAGAGCTCCAATATTTATGTTATAGAGCAATCGTAGTAAACTTGCAGCATACATACGTAGGTGCAATCACAAGTTCAGACGATCGAATTGATATAAGCAGAGACCAACGAAAACAAAATCCTATATATGGGCCCGTAGGAACCACACAGAAGAGAGAGTCGATCATGGGAGGAGTAGCAATATCTAGAGACGGAATAAGTCGATCGGCTGGAGCAAAGGGCGATAGATCGAGGAGGCCAGACCGGCCGGAACCAGTGCATGCAGTAGGGATCGGAGCCGGTGATCGACTTGCTAGCTGATGATTAGTGCACCTCGGGGATCAACGACGTGCCAAACCAGCGGCTAGTGTCCAGGACGAGCTAGGGTGCAGTTGATGTCGTCCAATGCATCTCTAGCCGATGAGTCCCCTTTGCGTCGTCAACTGTGCAATTAAGCCCTAATTCCCTAGCGCGAGCGACGGCCAACGTAAGACCCATACGACCAACGATCTGCTACACGTCAGAGCAAGCAAACCAATCCTCTTGTCTGTACCAAGTACACTATGTATGATCAGCCATGAGCTAGGGTATACTTGGAATTCGAGTTTTTTTCATGTCATCTCTCTAACAATTTATCTACGTACATCACCAAAGCATTTGTTTCTCAGTCTGGTTGGCGTTTAATATGATGCCAGGGATCTAAATCCCTTCGACCCAAATAATTAAGCTCGAGAATTACAGCATACGACTACCAATCATGTCTCATTTTCACACCCAAAACTGCAACTTTTACAGATTTACTGACTTGACCGGTTGACCGTCCGATGTCAAAGACTAAAAGATGCATGGTTTGTAAAAGGGCATATAGACAAGCTAAGTCGCAATAAGTTCCATCAGAAGAGGATCCTTTGTGCAGTTACTGCGCGCGCCTGCAGTTGAGCCACCTACATATGGGCCCTGCTGAGTGTGGAGACCACATATATATTAGAGACAAAGCTGTTAAAGTCCAGCTGCGGATGATCTCATTCCGTTCCCAGGTGGGTATATATGTCTTGTATCATCATGGCATTAATTTACTCCTCTGAATGATCTATACAGCCATGCTACCTACTACAAGGTCGTATTCACGAGCGAGCTAGTTTACTGATATAATAAGCAACTAGATGCCAGAAATATTTCTGGCAGCTCCTTAATCCTTTATAGTACTTACCACAGAAACAATCAGCAAAACAAACAAACAGGAAACGCCAAAACAAACAAAATAAAAATCTAGAAAAAAAACACCATGGAAGCATAAAATTAAGCTCACTTCACCACCACACATTGGTGCTAGCTAGGGGCAGGGCTTGGGGAACTGGTAGCCAACGTACTTGGCATTGGCATTCTCGCACGCAGTTGGCCGACGTGCACGTGCCGCCCTGCCCCTTGGAATTGAGGTCCACGTCCTGCAGCACCAGGCCCTGCAGCATGCGATTGCAACGTGGTATATATGTACCTTGTGCTCGCAGTCCTGGTAGGGGCAGTACTTCTGGTCGATGACGATAGGGTTCCGGACCGGACGTCCTCCACGACCATGTTCTCGAACACCATGTGCGCGCGCGGCTCTGCTCCTGGTGGGCGAGTCCTCCCACGTCTTGACGCGCACGCCGTTGGCGGCGCCCGCGAAGGCGATCACGTCGCGGGCGCGCACCCGCGTGACGCCGCCCTCGCCGGCGCACCGGGCCCAGGCTGCCGACGCTCACGCCGTCGCTGCCCTGGCCGGCGGAGATGCAGCCGTCGCCCGTGCCGCTGCGCTCGATGTGGGTGCCGTCCGTGTTGGGGCTGTCGGGCGGCGCGCGGATCCTGACGAGCCCGCTGGTATGGATGTTCCTGGTCGACAGCTAGCAGCGCGACGTGGAAGAACTTGGGGTTCACCGACGTCACGTCGCGCACCACCGTGTTCTGGTTGTTCACGAACAGCACGCTCTGCGCGCGCGGTGGCAGGCATTCTGCGTGCATGCTTACGGTGGGCAGGACTTTGCAGCCCTTTCGGACGGGGCATCCCCTTGTTGAAGGGCCAGGCCTAGGACGCGGCGCCCTGGCCGTCGATGACTATGACGCCGCCGCCGGCCACGGTTAGCCCGTTCACCCACCCGAACTCGATCTCTTGGTCTGCGTCCTTCTCACCACCACCTCCCCTCCTGCTCCTCAGAGCCTTGCAAATCCAATTAACGCATGCAGACAGCGGGCGGGACGGGGGACGGACTGCCGAGCGGGATTGCCGGATTATATTGGCAAGCGGCCTCCACGGCAGAACGCCGAGCGAGACCAGCGGCCCATGGGCGACAGGGGTCCGGATCGATGCGCAAGAACAACGGCCAAACCGGGCGCCTTCCCCTGCCAAGCGCTCCGACGTGGGACGGAGCCGGCCGAAGTGCCACAACGGTTCGCGATGAGCGGAGGTATATAAAGCAGCAGATGGGGTCCTTCCGCACTGCACCATCGGTTCAAGGAAACGGATTGTCAAGAAAATATACTCTGGCAACAAAGAGATTGATTGATATGGCTGGTTGATAATATTCCATAGCAAAGGCGTAGCAAAAGCGCGGGCAATCTGCCAGTGACACTGAAGCGCGCGCGAGAGGGTTTCCAACCGGAGGCTCCGCACTGGGGAGGTGGCTAAATTTGGAGCACCAGCTTGAGCTCTTCCAAGGTTAACCATTTCGTTTCGAATACAAATCCCGGAAATTTCAGGCAAAAAATCATGGATTTCAAATTTTCCAAACGGAATTTGATTTCATTTTTTGCGAAAACAAAATTCGGAAATGCCAGACGAAATTTCGGTGATTTGGACCAGAAAACGCAGTTAATGACTAAAAAATTCTAGAAAATGTATGTATATATGGAAAAATTAGAAATTTTAGAAGAGTTTTCCCTAGTTATATGTATATTGATAATTTATAACGCATAACATACATATAACTCCACAAAACAATGACAAATGCAACATTAAACGCATAAGTCATCCAAAGTCCACACCTACGATGCAATACATAGTCTAAAGTCCATTAAAGTTAGTCCTACTTAGTCCAAAGTTCATCACTAGTACACATACCACTAAAATAAGTTAATATGCTATAGAAATAATTTTATGGTTACCTCTTAGCATGAAACAATTGGGCCTTAGATTCATCATGCCTATGAACATCATACTGACCCTAGGATTTCAACTCACATAACCTAACATCAAACATTCCGTGATTATTTCCACCACTAAGCTTTTGAACTCACAAATAACTTAAGCAATCCCTAACATTCTACTAACCCTAAGCACTAACAATCCAAACCTTAGGGTTTTTTTTACCGCACACATCAATTTTATTCACAAAAAAGCACTAAGCACCATGGATAGACATAAAAATGAATCAAAATCAACAATTTGGCTCACCCTCCTTCGGTTCCCGAGCCGGCGTCAGCGAAAGCCGCTGCGAAGCGGCGGTTTTTCGCTCATCCATTGCGGGTTTTCACTCGGGAACTGGTGGGAGCCGCCCCTCCGAGCGCCACGCGGGTGCTGGCCGGGATCCGCCGCCTCCCGTCGGGATCTGCTGCTTCGCGACGAGAATCTGCCCCCGAGAGCAAGAGCAGCGGGCGGCGGCGGCGGGATGGCTTCGGCGTCTGCTCAATGCATTGGGTAAGGAGGAGGGAAGCAAAGGGCATCGGCCTCAGGTGGAATCGACGAATGGATAAGGAGCTATAGGGTTTCAAAGTTAGGGTTCTAAACAGGTCTGCAATCCAAATTGCAATTTTAACCAACCAAATCACCTTGGATTTGAACGGCTTCTAGCCCTAAAAGCTCAAAAAAACATTTAATTTTTTTATCATATTTTTTACCGATTTTTTATTAAAAAAATTGAATTTCCCAAATTCAAAATGAAAATTTATCTTCCTGTAGTCTAGCGAAAACAAAAAAAAAATGAAATTTCGCCAGAAAATAAAACCCTGAGCTCTTCCCACGGCGGTTCTATGGAGGGGCCTTGTTTCACTGGAGCAGATCAAAGCCTAGCGCACGCGGGGACGGAGCAACTGCCGAAGCAGAGGATTCGATCTGTATGCGTGCGTGTGCTACGCACTCCGACACCCGGCCATCGGTCTTTGCCACTGCCAATACAATTCCATACCCGCCCGCTACCCGCTACAACACCCATACTCATAAAATTTTACCCATATCTGTACCCACGTGGGTAAAAATACCTGTCGGGTAACCCATACACGATTAAATACCCACTGTGCATATGCTTAAATAGCAAAAATATAATTAATAATGGCATAACTAAAATTATAAATCACTAAATATGAGTAAATAAATTGAAGACAATAATAAATGATATTAAAACATACAAATTGACCATATTTTTATCCAATATACACTTATATATGATTAATAATATAGAATAAATGCATGGTTGAGACATGTATAAATTATCCATGGGTATACGGATATGGATAGTATGCACCCGTATCCATACCCACGTACCTAACGAGTACAAAATTGTACCATTAACGTACCCGCGAAGTGAAAAAATCATTCTATACCTATCCCTTGATAAAATCCATCGAATACTCAGATTTCGGCTACCCTATTGCCATCTCTACCTCGCGTCGCGCGCACGCTCCAGTAGTCCAGTCCCACCGTCTGCGGTCAAAGTCCCTCATTCATGACAGCAGTATTCCACCTAGTAGGAAAAATAAATATTTGTCGGAAAATGCCTCATAGTGTCTCACACTAAAAAAAACATAAATGCCATTGCAATCCCTATAAAATATCGACATGTGTCCACCAAGTTTGGATGATAGTTACTCAAAGCTGTGAACGATCCAAAAGTTATACAAACATGCAGAATATGACCAATCCAATTGGTGCGACAGGATCAAATATATTAAGCCTGGGAGTCTCACTCCAAAACCCTTTAAAGTTAACATAGTTGCAACTTTGAAAACCACAAAAGAAAGTTCAGCACCTAAACTTTGAAAACAACAAAATCACAGTCACCCCATTACATGAATCATGCCTGCAAAATAAAATTGTAAAAACTAGCAAGGTTGCTAATTTGAGCATCAAAATTAAGTTAGTGCAACTAAATCTAAGAGAATGATACATACATTGTTCGAAAACAGAAAAATGAACAAGATCAAACAAAAAAAAAATTAAGATTTGAATCTAGCTCCACTGTATGAACCAGAACCAAGAGTAGATAGAATACCACCAGACACTGTCAACTTCTGCATAAACATTTAATGGAACTATAGATCGGTCAAGTCAAACAGTCACAATTGGCAATACACATAGTTCGTTTGGAAGTGAGAACAAGCTTCTAAGATGAAAACACCAACACCTATTTCAGCACTGGAGTACTGGAAAAGGGGAGACCTCATGAAGTTTAGCAACAAACAAGAGTACAGGACGAGCAATAGCTACTCAAAGGATTCGCAGACACCAACCTTTGTTTTAACACATTCAAAGGGATCAGCTATAGACAAATCGTGGACATGATTTATATGCAGAAAATCATGGGTGCAGCTGTCGCTAGTAAAATAAAACCGAGCATCCCGTGAAGCCCTTTTCTCCAGCTGAAGCAGTCGATGCTGTTCTGCAACAAACCATTTACTCTTACGGTCGAATGCACCCTGAAATCTCATAGACTCCAGCATCTTTGCGTTCAATATAAAGAATGTCGCAAAGTTAACTTCCGACCTTATGCCTCTATACTCATTCAACACTACTGTCTTGAGACGGATGTCAAGGGACCTGATAAGATTACGGTGTTTACGGCGCCATGCATTATTGCCTCCCCCACGGCATGGCTGAAATGAAAAAAAAAAAACAGCAAAGAAACAACAAGAATTGGCAAAATATGGAGTCAGATCCAAAGAATATATATGAACACGAAGAATTACTAGTTTAGTATTTTTACCTCGATGTACAACTTCTCCAAGCATGGCAAGGATCTCATTAAGTCAATAATAACATCCAGACTTAGAGTAAGAAACTTTAAAGCTAAAATCTTGATGGTACACGCCCTTGTAGCCGAGCTAATGGCTTGCGGTTGGAATCCCCTCATGTGGCGTGGCTGCATGAAACATGATGTGAGTCCATACACAAATGTGGATATTTCCAGGTTTTCCTGCACAGGGAAAAGCAGATTAGAAACTGTAGACAAGGAGTTGAAAATCAAGAGCTACCTGAATAATCGTAGAGCCCAGCGCAACTCTGGAAGAGTCATCATTATCATAATCATTGTAGGGGACCCAAGGTCTCCAGCTTGGGAGCTGAAATCACTGATAGGCGCAGGGATCCATGTCGATGAAGATAAAGAAACCTTTCAAGATAAGGGGCATCCTCGATGACGAATTCTTCTATGTTGGGCACTCCATTTCGATAAGAATTACCCACCCCAATGCTTGTAAGGCTAGCAGAATTGATCCGGACACAGCGGAAGCCAGAGCTCCATTTAAGCAGAAAGCACTCGAGGACGGGGCAACCAGCAATGATGCTCTGCAAGGAATCCTCTGAAATGCTGACCCGTTGAAGCGCGAGCTTCTTGAGCAGAGGGAACTGAAGCGTCTGGGCGATGTCATCGGAGAGATGACATTGGCTGAGAGTGGTGACACGGAGGCACGACGAGAACCGGAAGAAGGACGCTGGCGGTGGTGGCTGTTGCGGCAATATGGGCGCATATGGCATCCGGAAGAAGTCAATCTCCTGGAGGTTGTCGAGGGCGGGGGATTGGAGCCAGGCGTCCACGGTGGCGGGGTCGATCTGGAGGTGCTGGAAGCAGACGCGGAACCGGCGGCCGGGGCCCTGGTGGGCAGAAAGGATGTGGGATACAACGCCGGCGAGAGCCCCCAACGCGCCGGAGGAAGGTGCCCCACCGTTCGCGAGGGCAACTTCGTCGAGGTTGAGAGGGGCGGAGCACCAGAGGTGGCGCCAACGGGTGGCGAGGGTTTGGGTGCGGGCGGCATCCTTGGTGGGGAGCAGAGAGATTACCTCGCCCAGAATGGCGTCGGGTAGGAGGCTGATGCGGTCGACTCCATCTTCCTGTCCACCGCCGGCTCCAGACGGCGGTCCTTGGCAATGGGGTTTGTCCCCTCCGGCTCCAGGAGGATTGGGATCAGATGCATTCGTCGCCGGCAGCGATGGAAAGATTGCTTCCCCGTCCTGTCCTGGGCCCTCGGTTGTCTCCGTCTTCTTCCGCTTGGCACGGTGAGCCAGAGCCTGCGTCTCCATGGCCGGCGGCTTGTTCGGGGAAAGAGGACCTCGCCGCCGCCGCCGCCGCCGCCGCTCAGCACGAGGGTGGGACTGTGGGCCGTGGGAGCTTGGCGTGCTGCTTTCTACTGATGCATCCAGGCCGCCCTTTCACGGCCCATGGGCCTAGGCCCATCTACGAAAGCCTTCTCAACCAAAGTTTAGTATCACGGAAGATTTTGTTGTTCTTTGTCTTCCACTTTTCAAAATTCAGTACAAAAGCACACACTCACACACCATCAAGCTCATGTACATTTCGGTCATGGGCTGCGGTAGAAAATTCCTAAGTTTGCTGGACATCTAAATAATACCACTAATTGATTTTCACAACCACGATAAAGCGCATGCTGAAAAATACAAGATAGAACTAAGTCAAGAACTACTCCTACCTGACATACTATGAGAAGATACTTGGTTGGCGTGGCAGCCCCATCCGGTCGAGGCCGAGCCATGGAATGGTAGATCCGGACCCGAGGAACGCAGATCCGACGAGAAAATTGCTCATTCAGCCATTATGAAATATTGGTTTCGCT
Organism: Paspalum vaginatum; assembly: GCA_030272315.1. Taxonomy (NCBI): domain Eukaryota; kingdom Viridiplantae; phylum Streptophyta; class Magnoliopsida; order Poales; family Poaceae; genus Paspalum; species Paspalum vaginatum. The sequence continues at coordinate 37,144,496 of CM059013.1, read as the reverse complement.
AGTTTGCCATCAGTGGCAAAGGGTTTCGCCCGATTGCCATTATGAACCGAGGCCTACACGCTAAAATGCCATTGGGAAGCATATGGGACAAACATACCCCTATTTCTTCTTCTTGGCCCCGCGAACGCTCGTCTGGCTCGGAGCTTCATCCGGCGACGGCGGCGCCGACCATTGCCGGTAAACCTGATAGTGGATTGCTAAAACCCAAAGTCCAATTGGACTCAACCTTGTTTGGGCTGCTTGGATAGATGGTCCATGGACTTGGACCTCCATTGCCCTACGATCCATAACACCAAAATGAATCAAGATTCCCAAATAAAAAACCCAAAATCCAATCGACTTTTGTGGACCTTCCTCCTAGGCTCCTAGTGGGAGAGAGGGCTGAGGGGCGACATCCTCGATGCCGCCGGCGCTCCTTCAATGGCCTTGGTGCACCACCCCGGTGGCGACGGCAGCGGGCACATCTCCTAGAGAGCTGTATACAAGGCATGGAGAGCTCGTCGGTGCTTCCAGCGCTACGTCAACAGCCTTGTTTCCCCACTCCTCCGTCCCCTGGCAGCGACAGGCAGCTGAGCACATCTAGTTGGATAGCGGTGTCCAAGGCGTGGAGAGCTTCAGTCGGTGCTGCCGGCAGTTCCGTCAACGGCGTTAGTCCGCCTCCCGGCACGATGGCAGCGAGCACATCTGCAGGAGAACGGTGTCGGGGCACTGAGAACTCGTCGCTAGCTGCCAGCAGCCTCACGGTTCGAGATCTTTGACGTTGCAGGTCAGTTGGATCGATTAAGCCGTCCTACTAGCCGCAACATCAGTGATAGGGTCTTAGATCAAGGACTGAGGTAACTCGTCCTGTTGCATAATGACTAGCTATATTCTATAGAAGCTTGTAGTTGGATGTTTGGATTGGATTTGGATTTACATGGTGATGGATTGGATTGGTTTGGATGCTTAGCACTTGTAGTTGGTTTGGATGGGATATATGGCTCTAATAAGTTGGACTTTATTTGGACTTCTTTGATTGGATATGGATTCTAATCCAATCTCACGTCTACTCGTCGGTGCAACCTGCTGCCTCCGCTGTCGCCCTTCCCCCTCCCCTTCCACTGGCGGCACTTCCTCCTCCACCTCCCCCTGTGCGGGCGGGGCTTCTGCGTCATCTTCGTCGTCCCTCCACCCACTTCCAAATCCCTCTCGTGACCGTGTCCCGCACAGTGGTCGGCGGCTGCGGCAGCTGCAGGGCGGGCCTAGCAGCGCCAGCGTGTGGCCAAGGCATCCGGCCTCGTCGCGCCAGCCTATGCCATAGGCTGCCTGCTCCACCTCGCCGTATGGGCGCTCGTCACCGCTGTCCCCTACTCGGACCACGGCGGCACGCTGCAAGCGCACCACCTCCCCGCAGCGCTGCGTTCCCCTAGGCTGCACCGCTCCTCGCGCTCCTTGGAACGCAGAGCCCCGGGAGGAAGAGCCACTACGGCCGGCATGGGCGCGGGGAGGCGGGGTCGCGGTCTCTGTGGAGCAGAAGGGGGTGGTCAGCCGGTGTGGAGCGAGGAAGGGACAGCGGTGGCGAAATCACTCATCACCGATGAAGGTCATGAGGAAGCCGCCACCGGCCGAGGAGGGTAAGTTTGGCATTTCATTCGTTCGATGGCATTCTAGCGTGTTGGCCTTGGTTCATAATGGCAATCTAGCGAAACCCTTTTCGACAATGGCAAACCAGCGAAGCCCGTGTTTCATAATGGCTTGTGGGCAAATTGCTCCAAATTCGGCGATGACCGGTTGATAGGAGCCCATCGGTGGTGGCGTTAGCTGACATGGGCGAGCACAAGGGGCCGTGGGAGGAAGGAAAAAGATAGAAGGGGACTGGGAGAGACGAGCACACCGAGCTTCTGGTAGCACGGATGGCCGCCGCCGCTGGACGACGACGAAGGAAGTGGTGGCGATGGCGGTCGGAGGACCTAGGGTCTCCTGGCAGCATGACCGAGTCGCTCCGCGAGTCACCCTTGAGAGCGACACGGGGGTCGGCTTCCTTTTCATTTGCTCAAAGTCTCGCAATGTGAATTCCAACCAAGCCACCATTTAAATTCCGCCCTAGCTGTTCCACGTTGGCTGCCCCAGTGGCGCCTGGCCGCCGGGCTCAGCCTCGACCAAATGGGGCCGCCATTTATCACGCCTGGCCAGTGCGCACAGGCGGCCCTGGCTATCATGTGTGGATGGTGGCTCGGAATCAGTGCCCCCTCCACCCACAAAGCTTCCCTGCGGCACGGCGGTTCGCGCCCTTACCATCGTCAGCCGAGTGCCACTAGGCCTAGAGCTTCGTCCTGGGTGATGGATCTCTCGGCCGGCACGGGTCGTCGCCCTAGGCTAGCGGTATGCCCATGCCCCAGCAAGCTCTTGCTCGGCGCTTGGGTCGAGTGGCCGTAGTGCCACCCCTCCGCCGTCGCTAGTGGGCTGCCAGCTCTCTTCATCACTGGAGCTGGTGCTCGCTGGCCGGCTATCTACTCCATCCTCCTTGCACCCGGCTAGGTTGGCTGTGTGTCAGTGTGGCTGCCAATGCCACGGTGCTTCCTTTGGTCGAAGCTTTGCTCCTCAGTCTTGGGTTGAGCTTGCTCTCCAGGTCGTCGACACCTTTATCACTTTGTGTGTGAGCTCTGCTCCTCCTCTTCTGGGTGTTTGGGGAGGCTTCACTCCCTTCCCTCCTTGCCGTTGGTGGTAACAAAAAGAAGTTACTTGGTACAACCTTGCAAGAAAGCACAGAAAAGGCGCACCAATCTTAACTAGTCAGAGCCGTATAAAAGTGGAAGAAACAAGGACAACAAATCCCCTGGGAGATATAGAGCGTGGCAGTTGATTGAGCCAAACAGGCCAGCGGTAACACCTGCCGTGAGCACGCACGGCTTGCCAGGCAGCCCGATCATGGGCTAGTAGCAGCACGCGGCGGCAACAGCGCAGCGGTTTATATGCAGGCATCAACTCGGCGTAGCTTGCTGATTATAGGATGCACGTTAATGTCAGCGGAAGGCCTTAGCCAAAAAAAGGCCTCCTGTTTTAAATATAATCCAGCAGCAAAAGCAAAACACATGGTGATGTCAACAGCTCAAGAAGAACGGCGTGATGGTGTATGCAAACATTTTCTTGCTGCCCATGGCGATAGACTGCCTTCGCCTCTGCGTGCGAGATGCGACAACGGTGGTGTATAAGATGGTCCGGAGGTTTACACACCGCAGCGCATACATTCAATTCAAGCCGAGGTTCTGAATAGATGCATTATTTGATGTCGCTCATAGTCGCTGACACATGACGTAACAATGTTACCAAAGATGTTAGGTGCGACGATACTTTCCCGAAGGGTTTATGCCCAGGACTCTGGGAGTCTCTCAGAATGGTAGGAGTAGGAGAGGACACCAAGGGAAGCGAAGGTGGAGACATAAGGTCTGATTGGTTGCCTGCATTCCCCAACTTGACTTGTATCTATCAGTCAAGCTCATTTCAGATACACTGAGTGCATGCGATATCATGTTGTTTGGTTGTCTGCATCTAGGTAGCTTGGCTGGAAGGATACGATGATTGGTTGCCTATATGTGATATGCTGCATGAGAGAAGTTGATAAAATATATGCCGTCATAATATTTTATTTTATATAACTACAATCTTATAATCTTTATTTTATCCTATTATGTCTTAATATTATTTGAAATATATTAATGTAAATTTCTATGTCTTAATTATCACTAATAACATCATTAGCTAGGTAAAAAGTTTCATTTGGTGAGCCTAGCTCCACAGATACGCTCAAAATCCAGGCACCGGCGCAGCCTGGCTCAAAGGCGCATCGAAGTTTGTGGGAGCCTGGCTCTGACACCCAACCAGACAACCAAACATACGGTACCTGCATGCCATGAGTCTGGCCGGGGCTCATCCAAGCAACCAATCACCCCCGTAATAGTCGCATGTGGCGATCGACTTCCTTGGCACGTGGGCTCCACACGCGCCTCACACATACATTGCAAGGCCCTATCGCGGACTGGAAAGGAAATGCAGCTAACGCTAAGTCGCCAACACAATAAGTCTAATGTGCGCGGTCCTTTTTGCTTGATAGGATTAGATAGATCGTACAGGAAGTAGCTACAATAATATTTCTACCAAAAATTCTAGAGATGCGTGTATTTTTATGTAAGAAATGCCATGTGTTCCTAGAAAGGACCGTAGCAATTTGGATTTCAGTAATGAATTTAGCTAATCCTAGAAAAAAAATACTTGTGTGTTGCCACTGGTGTAATCTATGCGGTGTGCATGTATCGCATTGAGCGGTGCACTGATGTGTTATTTCAGCGTGTTGGTTCAATGTGTTCTTTCAATTTTGATGTAGAATGGTGACCATAGTTTGTTCAAATCATGTCCACATAGATATGGTAGATACATGGCTTGGGGTGACACAAGACCTTTGACAAAAGAAAGCTGCTCTCTCTTGTGATGTCATCTTGTTTCGACAATTCGTCCCGTCGACTTTGTGTGAATTTTGTGGCATGGTGTAAGTTGTCTTGGAATTTTTTTTGTCTCATTGGCTTTCTCTCAATACGTAACCGGCCTATTATATTGCAACTTGGGCGCTTTTTTATGGCCTTTGTCATAGCCCCTCACAAATTATCTATGCCATCGTGTTTCTCGATGATTCCCATCGATTCCATGCAAATTAGAAGAGTTGGCTTAATTAGAAAGTTTATGTTTTTAGCTTTCCATCAATATACGCAATGTTGAAAATAGAGTCCATATATAAGCTAGGCATTTCAGTGGCTGAGCTAGAAATTTGAATTCTTCATCGAGGGGAGGGCACTAGTATTAAATTTCAAAATTTTATTTGAACTTGAAAATTTTTAGCGTAAAATTTTTACCACCTCCGTTTCCCTTCCTTGGTTCTGCAATTCAAAGCGGGTTTGTGAATCAATTTGTATTCAAATCAGACCCGTGACGTCAATTTAGTGGAGAAGAGGAGCATGCCCAATTTTTAAATTTGGGCTTACTAATGACGTGGAAAGGGAAAACCAAAGATGATGCATTTCTTTTTTCTTTTCTTTTTCCTGACGTGATGGATGGAGATCCAGGTGCACTCGCCGTGACACAACCATATCACATCATCAGTCAGCTCCCCTCGGGGCTCGGGCCTCAGCCACTCCCGTCCCCTTCGCAGTTCGCACTCTGCCTTCCCACACCGCACCGGCCACCGTACGTACCCACGCCCAGGTTAACCATTTCGTTTTGAATCCAAATCCCGGACATTTCTGGAAACGAAATTCCGGACGAAATCCCGCCAGATTTCGAATTTTTCGACCGGAACACGAATTCAAATTCAAAAACGGAATTTCGGAACTTTCCGTCGGAATTCCGCTATTTTCCGGCGGAATTCCGCTACTTTCCGGCGGAATTCCGGACTTTTCGATGGAAAATGGCATTTTTTGACTAGAAAATGCTCCAAGAATTAAATAATTTGATAGATATTATTTGTATCTTTTGTATACTGCAATGTACAATGCATATTAAATATATTACACACAAATTATTCATAACAAATGCATATTATCACATGAAATCACAAATAAAATGCATGAAAACTAAATTTATCACAATAACACGAGTACATAGTTACAATCCATAGACCATAATATAAGTTTACAATACATAATTTGCATAGTCCATATGAAAACCCAAATTCAATCTAATAAACAATATCCATGTATATCACGTAGCCACTTGATATTGATAAGTAATGAAGATACGATGAAAGTGCAAGGAGAAATAAAGGAGACCTCTAATTCTATTCAAAAGGATATATTCTTTCAATTCTTTGATAGTACGAACACTAAAAAGCTATAAACCCTATCTCATTAGACTACAAATGACCTTGTTTTTCAACTAAAATACAATTTTAACCTAGCAAATGATTTTAGATTTGAGTGTGTTCTAGTCCTATTTGCTTAGAAAAACACCTAGTTTTTTATCATATTTTTTCCCGATTTTTTATAAATTTTTTTGAATTTTTCAAATTCAAAACGGAAAATTCCGAAATTTTCCGGAATTTCATTTCCCGTAGACTACCGAAAACGGTATAAAATCCGGAAAACCGGCGGTTTTCCGTCGGAATTGTGAACCCTGCCCACGCCATCGCTAGCTAGCGAGAGAGCTTAGCATGCATGGAGAGGCCGCCGACCGCCGTATATAGCTTAGCTTATTAACGTGTACAGAGCGGAGCAGCACGGCGTGTGAGTCTGTGAGCCATGGCGGCGGCGGCGGCGAGCGGCGCGTTACTGGAAAGGCTGGTGCTCGCGCTGAACGGGCGGCGGTACGAGGTGGCCGCCGCCGACGTAGACCCTTCCATGACGCTGCTGGAGTTCATCCGCACCCGCACGCCGTTCAGGGGCCCCAAGCTCGGCTGCGGAGAAGGTGCATGCCGCCCTTCAAAATTCGCATTTCGCATTTCTAGTTTTCAGTCTCCTCCATTATTATTGGATTGGGTACGGTGGTTGATTGGTTTGCGTCTTCTGCGTATTTGCTAGCTTTTGTGTGGTGTGCTCGAGGAAGAGGATGATCCAGCGAGTCTTTGCTTAATTATCAGCACAAATTAATAATGTTCTCAAAGAAAAGAAATTGGGGGCATCATCAACTTTTATAATACCAGATTTAGTCCTCTTCAATCGTCCGCTATTTGTCTATCAATCAGTCAAATTATTTTTTATTTTATGTCTGTTTTGTTAAATTACTACATATATATATACATAAATTACTATATATTATTGCACCATAATTTTTTGTACTGTATTGTGTAATCTTGATATATGACTGATGGATTAAATTTCATCAGTCATCAATGTGGTGGTATAAAATGTGGCTGATATAATGATTTCTTCAGTCATCATAGGGGACCGTTAGATGAACATCGGATGGTTGTAAAATGTGACTGAATGAAAAATTAAATATCAGTTACCTTGATGAGGGAGACACACCCTTATAATAAAGTGTCGGAGTATTTATGATCAAATTTACTCATTTTCAGTCACCTTGATATTTGACTATTCATCAGTTAAATTGTTTTTTATATGTTTTGTTAAATTATTACATATATATACAAAAATTACTGTATATTGTTGTACCGTAATTTTTTTACTGTGTTTTATAATTTTGATATGTGACATCAGTCACCTATAGTGGTGATATAAAATGTGGCTGATATATTGATTCCTTCAGTCATCATAGGGGACCATTAGATAACATCAGATGGTTATAAAATATGACTAATGAAAAGTTAAAAAATCAGTCACCAGATGAGAAAGCACATTTATATAATTTATAATATGGCCCATTTTCTTACCGTCGATTTGTTCTTTCTCGTACCATTTTTCCAAGTTTCAACGTCGTCGTCGGACACCCCAATTATCAGCAGGACCATGCATGTTAGTATCAATTTTTTCCCTGTCCAAATGGCGAGCTGTCCCTGTCATGTTTCTAGCGCGCAGTGATGCGTCCAGGACCAACCAGCACGTAGTAGCTGGACCTCTTCTTCACTCTTTCCCCATTTTTCTTCATCCTTTTCTTTCCTCTATCTCTTTTTTTTCCCTTCTCTTTTCATTATCCATGTCATTACAGAGAGGGTTAAGAGGGTCTCTGATCCATTTGACATTTGTCCATGCTGGGATAACCGGGGCTGAACATCCCAGTGCTAATCCACCCTGCTAGCGAGGTCTAGATTCCTTTTTGCCGGTACACATTATTTAGTACTCCGTTTTTTTCCCCGAGAGTTAATAACACTGGTTAGGGGATTTGGACCTCAAACACGACATGCATGAGTTTAGACATAAAGATGCGGTTGTTTGAATTTAGGCAAAATTGGCTAAGGGACACTATAAAAATATGTCTTTTGCCACAAACCATAAAAAACTTTGTCTTTGACGATAGACATTAGAAATATATGACAATCAGCTGTAGGACACCGCCCTTGTTGGTTCTATTCTATTTAAAGTGGAAGCTACGGAAAATGACTACACTACCCAAGCCTTTTCGTCGAAAGCCCTGTGCCCACGTGAGCCCCAGGCCGGCGGCGTGAGGACGCTCCAGCCGTAATGGGCAGGGGCACACGACAAGGGGCTTGGCGCCTTGGCCTCGAGCATGGCCGGCGCACATGCCGAGGGCTCTCCGGCTGTGGCTGGCGGGGACACACGATGAGGGCGGTAGGCCGATGCTGGGCAACGGGGGCAGGAGGCAGTCGGCGGTGGACGGAGAAAGAAGAGGGCATGGATGTGTGGATCCAAGATGGCGGCGGATTCGGCCAGTGGAGGAGGAGGCGGGCGGGGCGGAGAAAAAAGAGGACGAGCGGGGGGAGAAGGTGGGCGAGCGCAAGATGGGGGAGAGCTGCTGATTCGGCCCTGCAGCAGCGGCGACGAAGAAGGGCGGCAAGCTTGGAGGAGGGCGAGCGGAGGTGGCGAAAACTTGGAGGAGGAGGAGGACGAGCATGGAAGAGGCAGCCGACAACGAGCTTGAAGGTAGGTGGCGGCAGTGACCGGTGGCACTCAATGAGGCAGATAAACACTAGCAAAGAGAGTCGGGAGAGGGTATACTTGTTTTTTATAAATATATTGTTATCCATTGGATGGGAAAAATATTATTACATGAATTATAATGTCCAGTAGCAAATTGCTATAGAATTGTAGTGTTTTTTTTGGTAAAAACATTTTTTTTCAGTGGTTTGTGGCAAAAACCATGTTTTTAGAGTGTCCCTTAACCAATTTTGCCTTGAATTTATACCCAACATGGTGCCGTAAGACTAGTGGTAGTAACATGCGCATCATGCTGTGCGTTTTACTATTACACAGTTTGCACCTCGTTTTTTTTACACGTTTTCATAGTATGTATACGTACAGACTGCAGCACTGTTTCATTGATAGTATATGCACAATCATTTACACAAATTGTTAGACTCGGCGTGTTGCACGCACGTCGAATAAGAAATAGGTGAACCCATTGCCTCATTTTGTCCCAACATCAGCTGGTGCTTGAGGAAAAAAAAACGACTTTCGGATTTCGGGTCCATTAATCCTAGGCAGCCTTAATCCTATGCCTGTCGACAATTTTGCCAACACTGCTGCGGCGCTCCGCTCCCCACCTCTCCCCGCCCGAGCGGCGCGTCGGCGCTGTCCGCTCCGTCTGCGACAATTCAACCAATGCGCCCGCCGGAGAAGGCGGCCGCCACGCCGCTCAGCGGCACTTGGGTTTCCTTCTTCCGGCGCTTTTCTCCTCTGGCGGTGCCCTCATCAGTTCGCTCTCCCTGACTCCCTCCGCAGCCAAGTTCTGCAGCACTCGAGGTATGCATCGAGGCCAGGTTTCCGTAATCCGTCTCCGTGCCGGCAGTGCGTACCATGTGCTGTACTCAATTAGTCTTTGCATTTCTTTAATCTGGAGCAAACCTATCTGTAATGTTACACTAATCATTTCTAATGCAATTGACAGCTTATTCACCTAAATGTCACACCAATGTGCATTCGAGAGGATAAAATGTTTTATTACTTACTCAGTTACCGTGTTTGACTGCAGGTGGATGTGGGGCTTGTGTAGTCCTTATAGCAAAGTATAACCCAGCGACAGATCAAGTTACTGAATTTTCGGCAAGTTCGTGCCTAACACTCGTTCTCAGTCTGAATTTCTGTTCAGTCACCACCACCGAGGGCCTTGGGAACAGCCGAGATGGTTTCCACGCTGTCCAGGAAAGAATATCCGGGTTCCATGCGTCTCAGTGTGGCTTCTGCACTCCTGGCATGTGCATGTCTATTTTCTCTTCCCTTGTCCGTGCTGACAGTTCGGCACGGCCTCCTCAACCATCGGACGGGTTTTCGAAGCTAACCGTGGCAGAAGCAGAGAAGGCGTTCTCAGGCAACTTGTGTCGATGCACCGGCTACCTGACCGATTCTTGATGCCTGCAAAAGTTTCGCATCGGATGTTGACTTGGAGGATCTGGGCCTTAATATATTCTGGAGAAGAGGTGATAAGAAACCAGATGTCAGCCAGTTGCCAAGCTACACTTTTGGGGGTGGAATCTGCACTTTTCCAGACTTTCTGAAGGATGAGATCAAATCTCTGCGACAACAACATGTGGACAATGCTAACATTACAGTCTCCAAGGGGAGTCAGTATCATCCTAGATTGCCAGATTACTCTGTTTGCAGCGGTATCTTCACTTTCCTGGATTTCCTAAAGTCTGGACTTAAATTTCCGCCGTATCATCTTAATGATGCTAACAATGACAATGCAGTCTCCAAGGAAGGCTGGTATCACCCTAGAAGTATTAAACAGTATTATGAATTGATAAATTCTGCTCAATTTAGTGAATGTTCTGTGAAAATTGTAGTTGGGAACACTAGTGCTGGCGTATACAAGGATCAAGACCTTTATAATAAGTACATTGACATTGGAGGAATCCCAGAACTTTCGTCTATTGTCAGGAAATATGAGGGCATTGAAATTGGAGCAGCAATAACAATTTCGAGGAGCATTGAAATACTTGAGCTAGAAAGTAAATCCATGTCCTCTCAAAATGGAAGTGTGGTTTTCAGAAAACTTGCTGAGCACATGAGCAAAGTGGCCTCACCATTTGTCCGCAACACAGCAAGCCTTGGAGGGAACATAATTTTGGCACAAAAATACTCATTTCCCTCGGACATTGCAACAATACTTCTCGGTGCTGGTTCAACCGTTTGCATTCAAGTTGTTGGAGAACAGAGACGTATTACATTGGAGGAGTTCTTGGAGCAGCCACCTCTGGATCATACCAGTCTGCTCCTGAGCATATTTATTCCACACTGGATTTCAGATTCTCAGACAGAAGCAGGTTTGGTCTTTCAAACTTACCGAGCAGCATCTCGTCCTCTTGGAAATGCTGTTTCGTATGTCAACTCTGCCTTCTTGGGACACGTTAGTTTTGATGAATCATCAGGTGGTCTTGTTTTAAGTAATCTGCGCTTGGCTTTTGGTGCATATGGGACAGAACATGCTATTAGAGCAAGGAAGGTGGAGGAATTTCTAACTGGTAAAGCACTGACTGCATCCATTGTACAAGGAGCGATTCAGTTACTTAAAGAAACGGTTGTACCAATGAAGGGAACATCACATCCTGAATATAGAATCAGTGTCGCTGTTGGATTTATCTTCAGTTTTCTTTCTGCACATGTTAATGGCATCGCAGTGCCTCGGAAAACATTTAGTAATACCTCTGCTAATTCTGTGGGTATAATTGATGCCTATGACTCGCCATTTGCTTCACGTCAAGAAACAATTGCTGGTGATGAATATAAACCAATTGGTGAGCCAATTAAGAAGTATGGAGTTGAGCTTCAAGCTTCAGGTTGGTGGTGACATTAAGCATCACAATTACTAATGCAACCATGAGCTGCAAAAAAGGAACTAATACAGACATTAGTATTTTGACAAAGTATTCTTCTTAATGGACATCAAATAAACTTTTTTTTGTGCGATATAGGTGAGGCTGTATATGTAGACGACATTCCAGCTCCAAAGAATTGCGTTCATGGAGAGTTTATTTACAGCACACAGCCTCTTGCTTTTGTCAAGAATATTAAATTTAAGTCTTCAACAGCAACACAGAAGATCATTACAGTTGTTTCTGCAAAGGATATTCCAAAGGAAGGACAAAATATTGGATCAATGTCCATGTTTGGTGATGAATCACTATTTGGTGATCCAATTGCTGAATATGCTGGACAAGCTCTTGGTGTTGTGGTACTTATATATTTCATCTTTTTAATATTCTCTCTCTAGAGGCCTAAGGCTATTTCCTGAACAATTGATATTTTTAGAAATAGAGTTTAGGATAGATATAGCTAAAACATGGTGCTTACATCAGAATATCAGATTGCAGAAACACAAAGATATGCTGACATGGCAGCAAAGCAGGCTATGGTTGAGTATGATACTGCAGATTTGAAGCCACCAGTCTTAACCATGGAACAAGCAGTGCAAAACAATAGCTATTTCAATGTCCCTGATGTCCTATATCCCAAGCAAGTTGGTGATTTTTCTAAGGGCATGGCTGAAGCTGATCACAAGATACTGTCAACCGAAGTATGTTAACTCGTAAACTCAATACAATGCATACTTATACCGAAGTACGTTAACTAATAAACTCAATACGATACGTACTTATAATGTAGTGAATGAATCTGTGGTCTCCCTTCTTTAACAGTTGATATCTAGCTATCCTCTCTTTTTAATTATATTTCTGTTATTGAATCTGCATTGAACTGAAGTACACCAATTGTTGCACTGTATCAATATAGCCAAGTTGGAGAGTCATATCATATTTATATAATAAACTCTCCTTGAAAATTTGCTACTGACAAAGGTCCAAGTAGTGAAGGAGAGACGTTTTGGCTGGAATTTCAGGAGTCAACGTCGGTTACATGGGTAGAAGAAAATCTTAGTTAAAAGTACTATATCTATCCCAAAAAGAATGCCTCTGTGTATTTAGATGAATGCTTGTCCAAATACAAAGCCAGATTTGCATTCTATTTGGGACGGAGGTAGTTTTAGTTTGTAAATGTAAAAAAAAGGTGTACTCAGTGTGTAAAAGTATTAGTACAAAACAGAGTACTTTTAACTTTTGAGAGTTAAATGGACTCTGAGTCTCACCAGTTTAAATTATTTTGTTTTTGTGTTGTTACATATACAAACTATAAGTGAAACTTTTAAAGGGGAGCTTTCAATAAATAAAATATGGATCAATTATTCTTATAATACAAATGCTAGCACTATGTTCCAAGTGATGTTCTTGGAAGTCAATTTGACTTCTAATACAAATGTTGGACCTTCACTTTTTTCTCATCACAAGTAAAACATGAAATTTTAATTTTATGAAGAAATATTTGATGATGAGAATGCACTAATATCATTTCCATACTACAAGGATAAACTCTTATATTTTTTGAATGAAGGTGGTAGTTTCGCTTTTCATGGTAGCCAGCAGAGAATACCTAGTGCTGTGTGGTAATTTGTGTGCCATTGACCTTTGCAGGTAAAACTAGCCTCTCAATACTACTTCTACATGGAAACACAGACAGCACTGGCAATTCCAGATGAAGATAACACCATGGTTGTCTACAGTTCATCACAATACCCTGAGCTTGCACAGACTGTCATTGCTAGGTGCCTTGGTATTCCGTTTGGTAATGTGCGTGTCATTACAAGAAGAGTTGGAGGAGGCTTTGGTGGCAAGGCATATCGATCATTCCCTGTGAGAATCTGAAGAATTATATTAGTAGTCTTGATGGTTATGTTGGACTTGTGACTACAACTTTTATCTTCTTGTGTCTGTTAAAATATTATATTGCATTTCAAAAATCTTATACTTTCATATTTGAAGACGTACTTCTAGGATATTCAAGTTGACAAAATGCAAGTATGCAACCAAACTTATCATGTGCTATGACTGAATCTATTATTGCACTTTTATGTTTGGCACTACCAATTTCATATAGATTTATACTTGACCACATAGGCAATTGCATCATTGCTTTAGTTTATGTCTTAGTGAACATGAGAGTAGAAAACAGAACAAATGAGTATAAAAGATCCTGACTAAAGAACTAGAGAGGCTAGGAAGGCCAGAGGATAGTTGATTGCTCAAGAAGTAACATGCATGAGATTCGGTGACCTAGGGTACATGCAGCATCCACTCCAAGATCACAATCTTTTATTTCCACTCTATGACTAGGACTCAGGGATGAGCAACTGGAGGGTATCATGGAGTGCCGAAGCTCTAGCCAGGCACCGCAAACTACTCTCATCAGCCACCACCTAAGGACTGTTTGAAAACATGGGCCTGCTCCCTCAAAAACACATGCATTCCATTGCGTGCTTCCAAATTTCCCATGCAATCTGCAATCATGATGATGAGGGAGCTAAGGCCTTTTCTCATCTCCTTATTAGATACTACCTTGATAGCACTGGACCACCAACAGGAGAAACGAGTTGCATGAGGCGAGGGTGACATATCAATCAGACCTAGCTTGTGGAACACATAGAACAATGATATGCTTTTTTTACTTCAGCAGGCAGGGTACAGATAATATGATTTTTGAAACTAAACTTTAAATGACTGGATGTGATTATTTATTTTACAAGAAAGAGTTCCAAGATAGCAAAACACATTTATCACATTTCTTGCTGCTGATGATGCAAAATATGCTTTTCTAGGTTTCAACAGCAGCGGCACTTTGTGCATACAAGTTACGTTGTCCGGTGCAGATGTATCTCAATCGTAATACTGATATGATCATGGTTGGCAGTAGGCACCCAATGAAGGCTCATTACTCTGTTGGTTTTAAGTCTGATGGAAAAATTACTGCCTTACACCTAGATCTACTAATTGATGCTGGGATATCTGAAGATTTAAGCCCTGTGGTGCCTAGTGGTGTCATATCAGCTCTGAAGAAGTACAACTGGGGTGCTCTCTCGTTTGACATCAAGCTTTGCAAAACCAACAACACATCCAAATCATCCATGCGAGCTCCAGGAGACACACAAGGTTCTTTAATTGCTGAAGCTATCATTGAGCATGTTGCTTCAGTGTTGTCACTCAACTCTAACTGTGTCAGAGAAATGAATTTTCACACCTATGATAGTCTCGTGTTGTTCTACCCAACAAATGCAGGCGAAGCTTCTACATACACATTACCTTCTATTTTCAATAGATTAGCACTGACTTCGAACTTCCTGCATAGAGCTGATTCCATCAAGCAGTTTAACAGTTGCAATAAGTGGCAGAAGAGGGGTATCTCTTGTGTGCCCCTAATTTTCAGCGTAACACCAAGACCAGCACCTGGTCGAGTGTCTATACTCCAGGATGGTTCTATTGTGGTTGAGGTCGGAGGAATTGAAATTGGACAAGGACTTTGGACGAAAGTACAGCAGATGACAGCATTTGCTTTGGGGCAGCTGTGGCCTGAGGGGTGTGAAGGCCTTCTGGAGAGAGTACGGGTTCTTCAGGCTGATACATTGAACTTAATACAGGGTGGAGTTACCGGTGGTAGCAGTACATCTGAATCTAGTTGTGCAGCAACCCTTCAGGCCTGCAAGCTGCTGATTAATAGATTAAATCCTGTCATGAATAAGCTGCGATTGCATTCAGGTACTGTCTCGTGGGATAATCTGATTTCTCAGGTAATTTTATCTATCAACTGTTTCTAGTTATGCTGAACATAATGTTTTTTTTTCCATTCATTGAAATGTTTATGTTCCTATTTTAGTTGACTTTGATGTAACTTCTTGTTCACACGCAGGCCTCTCAGGAAAATGTGAATTTATCAGCAAGTGCATACTGGGTACCTGAACAAGAGTCCAATAGCTATTTGAATTATGGAGCTGGAATAAGTGAAGTGAGCCAAAGTTCCAGATAAATGTCAATAACATATTTGACAATGATTTCAGCTCAATCATGTATGAATACTCTTTATTTAACTCGTTCTGTTCAAAATGTTCTGAAAAATGCAGGTTGAAATTGATCTTCTTACAGGAGCGATTACAATACTAAGGAGTGATCTTGTGTATGATTGTGGGATGAGTTTGAACCCTGCAGTCGACCTGGGCCAGGTTTGGTTTTCGTTTCTCTTCTTTTTGTTCCTTTTGAATATAAAAGATTTAGACTTGGCATATATTTTCTCTACTGGATGCCAATGAAGTTCCATCTTTTTCTTGTTTGTTTTGATAAAGTGATGCTATGAAATTTAACCTTTTGCTTTCACAAATCCATTCAAGAGTTGCTCTAGTTTTGATTGTTTAATATCTGTCTCTCTAATCTGTGTTGCAGATTGAGGGTTCCTTTATACAGGGAATTGGTTTCTTCATATATGAAGAACACCAGACTAACAGTGATGGCCTGGTGGTTAGCAACAGCACATGGGACTACAAGATCCCAAGCGTCGACACCATCCCAAAGCAGTTCAATGTTGAGGTGCTCAACACTGGATACCATAAGAATCGTGTGCTTTCTTCAAAAGGTGCCCACTTGTGTGATTTCCTCAGAGCAAAATGGATTTTACAGAGTTAAATAAACAATGATGGAATCAACTAACAACTATTTCTGCCAGCTTCTGGTGAGCCTGCCGTGGTTCTTGCATCATCCGTCCACTGTGCCCTCAGGGAAGCGATCCGCGCAGCAAGAAAGGATTTTTCAAACATCACTGGGTCTGGAACCTCTCCGCTGATATTTCAGCTCAATGTCCCTGCACCAATGACAGTAGTGAAGGAATTATGTGGTTTCGATATTGTGGAGAAATACCTAGAAAATCTATCAGCCGATGAACCAGCAAGTGGTGCATAATCTGCGGCTGTCAACACCTTGATATTATCTGCTAACAGGTAATAAGTATGGTCAGAAATATTTAAATGATTATACCGTTTATGGATGTGCGTTTATGATGTGCTGTATGGATTCTACATGTGCAGAGAAAGACGCACTGACTCTAGTGCGACTGAACAAACAAGATCTACCATATAAATGATGAAGAGCTGGTTCATTTGAATTTTAAATAAAGATCCAGTCATATTAGTCAAAGTTCTCCATGAATCTTATGGAAACTTGAGATGCATATTCACATGGGTATCTCCTTTGTAAATACTAGTTCATAAACCCGTGTTCTCACACGGTTAGAGTTGTATTAGGAGAAATAGATTTACGTGTAAATTTAGAAACCATTTTAATTTATCTTTCATGATAGCATATTGGGTAACTTATATGCAGATTTAGGATTTCATTTAATTATATGCAAATTTATAGGGTTATTTAATCCATGTTTTATAATAGCATGGTGTGTATTTTTTATGCAAATTTAATTTGTATTTTATGATGGCACGGAGGGTAATTTTTATACAAATTTATGGGGGTTATTTTCATTCGTATCTTATGATGGCGTGGGTGGTAATTTTTAAATAAATTTATGAAGTTATTTTATTCCATCTTTTCTAATAGTATGATGTGTAATTTTTATATAAATTTGGAAGGATATTTTGTTTCATCTTTCATAATCATAATAGAATGGTGGGTAACTTTTTAGAAAATAAAATAGATCAAATGGCTAATATTATTAGAGCTACATGATGGACGATCGGATATTTCTGAATTTTGTGAACATTTCTAGGATTTATCTATTTTTTGTAGCGCTTCTGGTGAAGATTAACGTGGAAGCTCTAAAAAAGAGCCTCCAATTAGTAATATTTTTATATAAATTTAGGAGCATATTTTGATTTATGTTTCATAATAGCATAGTTGGTAATTGTTTAGAAAAAATAATAGATCCTATGGCTACTATTATTAGATATGATGGACGACCGAATGTTTCTAATTTTTATGAAAATTTTTAGGATTTATTATTTTTCTTAGTGTGTCCAAAAAAGATTAAGTGGAGCCTTAATATTAAGATACGTATCTTGCATGCTTAGCAAGCCATAAACTTGTCGTATTGCTTCAAAATCCTATTCGTATTGTTGCTGCATAGTCCTATTTTATCTATGTAAATGCGTTTGGCATTTTGGCCATATATATAAATATAAGATGCCAAGTCAAAGATCCACGTTCAAACCAGTAGGATGTCTGTGGCGCTGTTCGCCTCCGGGAGGAGGCGAGGAGCTCACCACTCGACTCCTAGAGGCCGAGGAACGACGGCGTCAGGGTGGTGTGCAGCTGATGCACCTCATCTGGGACGACGGCGAGCACAGACAGCAGGGACGCGAGGCGGTCAGCCTGGCACCCCGTCAGCCGCGCTTCGAAGCCCGTCACAGCGGCGTGGTACAAATCATGTGTGGGAATGAGTGCAGGAATCATTAAAATGAGTGCAGGAATCATTAAAATCTATAAATTAATTTGTTGACTTAGCTCGTTCTGAAATCTGAATGGAAAACTTGCTCATGGGGCACTCTCCGATTTATTAAAATTTGCTCATGTGGGAGGGTGGCGGTGGCCTACTGGCCTGCAGCCATGGACGGCGGGCGGTGGCACCCTGCAAGGGTGGCCGAGGGCCTCCAGCAGCGGCGCCCCGCGAGGGCGGCCTACAGCCATGGACGGCGAGGGTGGCCGACGTACTCCAACAGCATGGAGCGGCGGCGCCCCCTGAGGGTGACCAGCAGCCATGGGTGGGTGGTGGCGCCCTCAGGGTGGTGGGCGGCCACCCCCCCCCACAAGGCTTCAATGGCGGACATCGGTTGTGGGTAGCAGTTGTGAGATAAGTTTACTGTTGTATGGATGACAAGTGGGCCGTGTATGGATGACAAGTGGGCCCACTGTCACTTTGGCACCTTTAGCCAACGTGGACAGCCACATGTGCAAAACCACACATGAATACTGTCCGAAGGGGTTATTTGATGGTTTACAAAAATTCAAGGTGTATAATATCCGGTTTTGTAGTTCAGGTGGTTATGTATCATACTCACGATACTTCAAGGGTTATATAAGCTTTTTTCCAAAGAAAGCGTGTACAGAGGCTACTATGTCCTGTACAACTTCAAGTACCGGTCAAACAAAGAGACATAGGAGTGATGTCCTCATCAATACCCAGTTCTGAGTATTATAAGGCCATTTGTCATGTCATATTTGTGTTCAATTGGAGAATTGAAAAAAATGAGAGGAGTAAAATACATCTCCGGTCCCTAAATTTGTCATGGTGTGTCAACCTGGTTCTTAAAGTTTCAAAGTGACCATCCGATCCCTAAACTTGTCTTGATGTGTCAACCCAGTCCATAAAATCTCAAAGTGATCATCCCGGTCCATAAATTTGTTTGGGTGTGTTAACCTGATCCCTAAACTTATCTTTGTGTCTTAACTCGGTCTCTAAACTTATCTTGATTTGTTAACCTGGTCCCGTTACAACTAGTCACTTTGACTTTAGGGACCGGATTGACACACGAGACAAGTTTAGGGACCGGGATGGTCACTTTGAGACTTTAGGGATCCGGTTGACACACTAAGACAAGTTTAGGGACCGAGATGGTCACTTTGATACTTTAGGGACCAGATTGACACACCAAAACAAGTTTAGGGACCGGAGAAAAGAGAGAAGACAAGCAAACTACACATTAGAAGCCCGCTACAACACTTGCACTAAGAAAACTGGTGGGAGGATCAAGAGAGCAAATGTGGCTTAGGTTATAGTAGTTTAATATGCCTATATAGCCAATGATTATATAAATAGGCTTCAACATAAAGTTTGAACCCATTTCATCTCGAATTTATTCAGCTCACTATTCCATAGCAAGACAATATATAGTTTCTTTACTTGCTCGGCGTCTCACCATGGCAACGGCAAAGGCGGATCCACCGCCAGCGAGGAAGACCATCCACCCTTCTACTTGGCTGTTGGCGACTTGCTTGGTGCCTTGGTGATGCAGCAGCGTACCCAGCACTGCTACCAGGTCGCTACATGCAGGTGCTAACGTGTGCACAGCAGTAAGGCAGGAGCCTGGAGGGGTCTTCTAACAGCAAGTATTATAAGGCCATTTGGCTTGTCATATTTGTGTTTAATTGGTGAATTGAAAAAAATGAGGGACAATACAAGCAGACAACACACTAGAAACCCGCTGCAACACGAGCTCTAAGAAAAATTGTGAGAGAAGCAAGAGAGCAAATGTGGCTTTGGTCATAGTAGTTTAGTATGCATATATAGACAACGATTATATAAGTAGGCTTCAACATAAAGTTTGTAGTGGGCTTTGTTATTAGTTTTGCTCTAAGAAACACCGATGCTTTGTGGGCAGTACATAGAGTAATTTTTGCTCAAGCTAGACTTTTGACCTGGCTCCGCAACAGGGCTCCGGTGAACTCGCCGGTGTCTGAGTTGGTGCCGCCCGGGTTTTCGCCCCTGCAACCGGTTTAGGGTGGTTGGACTGTTGTCTCCAGAGAGGAAGGGTGTCACCAAAGTGCTGATCAGCGTTATGAAAGAAAGTGGAAATTTTGGGCACCGGCGGATGACGAGGACGACGGCATATATACGTTGGAGTTCATCGCAGAAGCCATGGCGGCCAGGTTCTCTAAGTAGGATTTGCTAAGAGATGAAGAAAAACTCTCATCCCTTCAATCCAATGAGGTGAGGATCACATGAGGATGCACAAAAATCATTAGCATTCCAGTGGTAGCGACAAATCGGTCTATGCTGGAGACATTTAAGGGCCTAGTGCCACTGGTTCGTGTATCTCCACTAAAAGTGTTCGGTGATTGTGTGTGGAGGGACATGCACAGTGGCAGAATGGGCATGTATGCTGCATCCATCAGCGTCATCTCGGCTTTCGCCAGTGCAACCTGCAGTTAGATCACTAGTGTCACCTATAATTGCCGGTGGGAATAACAATGATAAACAACAATTAATTTTAGTTTAAAATTCGTATGCCGAGCCACATGAACGCCAAGGATTCCCACTAGTAATTTTGCGTGGGGACATGTTACTTAATAAATCGCATGGGCCACCATGTATTACGTAATTGCAGAACAGATCACATCGACGTACATTTCGGTGTGCATCGGGATTGCACACACTTTTTGCTAGGGCAGGATCACGATACCCTACTATGCTGTGTGCACTTGCGGCTGCTCCCTTCGGTTCAACTACCAGCACATTGGTCCAACGACGATTGTCTTACACCGACGTGGTGTTCGTATGTAGGGAGGAGCATGCAACTTTTTTGACAATGGAGGTAGAGGTGTTGGAGAAAGTGATCGTGGCGCTACTGCTACTGGTGTTGGTGGATTCAACAATGGTGACCAGATGGGTGGTTTTGGTGCAGCTTTTGGCCCCGGTTATGTTGCTGCGAGTGGGAGTCAGATTGATAAAGGCCAATGGGTACATTGGTGTTGGCACAGATTTGCTCCAAATACTAAAAGAATCCGTGACCTTGCTCACATCAGAACAAGAGCCTTGGTGTCGTGTTGTGGATACCAAGAAGCCCGAAGAACACGGGATGCTCGGTAAAACCTAGCATCAACCTAACATGAGGGACCCCATCAAGGAACATGAGCTCTAGTGTTGTGCTAGGGTCGGCATGCCACCTAGAACCCCTCGATTCGACGTAGAGCCGAAGCGAGGAAGAAATTAGGGTTTGAAAGGAGAACTTGAGTTTTGAAAATAGAGATAACATGAAAGTAAAGTAAAATTGTAGATTTCATCAATTGGTGATAGCTCAATCGGTCGTGCCCTTTCATATTTAGAGGGAGGGAGGTCTGGACCCTTGTACAAGTTGAAATCCACCGAGATCACGCACAGTGAGATTCTACTCAGACTCTACGATACTCGACTATTCGGTAGCACCTACCGAACTGTCCGACCCTGCCCACCTGCCAGTTCGGTGGCATGGCCAGTAGAGAGAGCGCATCGAACCGTAAACGCAAGGAGCGGAGGTGGCAGCCGCGACGGGAGGACCGGCGGCGTGAGTTGAGGCGAGGCAAAGCAGCTGTGGCCACATGAAAGGAAGGGCCAGTGTGAGACGCGAGGCGGGGCTGAGGGGAGGGGCGGCAGGCCGGCAGTGAGATGTGGGGTAGAAAGGAGGCATGCACGTGTGGAAGAAGGCTATTTGGCCGACAAGTGGGCAGTGGGCACCACGTCTGGCAAGTGGGCTACACACCAGTAGTTACTAACAGCCTCTGAATGATATCCATCACCTACACTTCAATCCCTAGAAAAGGGACGATGATTCCATCCCTACCAACCAAACACTGGATGGGATGGTTCCATTGCAAAAGTAAGTGATGGAACCATCTAATCTTACATTGTCCCCGATCCAAACACATAAAGGAATGCACCCTACTGGTAAGGGGTTGTAACAAAGGAGGAATCAATGTGTTCTGGTGAGTATGATTTCTCTTCACAACAAAGGTTATTACTATGCTTCTATTTTTTTAGAAAAATGACAACCTATGCAATCTGGATACTAGAATAATTCTCTTGTTATTTTGGAAAAGTTGTCTACTTATTTTATTATTCGAATTAAAAGGCATACAACTTAGAAGAAAAGAAAGAATCTAGGGCTTATTACGCGACTAAATTATAGATATATAGCAAATTGTTATATTGTCTACATATTTTTGTTACAATTAAGCAATTTTCGTGTACCCTTTAGTGCTTTTTTTTTGTTCCAGTGAGGCATTTTAAGGTTAGGAGTCTTGTTTTTTTGTTACTTAATGATTAGACCTTAGGTCATTCAATTGAATGTTTTTTCCAGAATGGGTTCATTACGCTACTCAGTAGTTACTACACATTATGGTTGTGCCGATTCCCCTAGATTTAATTTGAGATTGCATAGACAGTCTGATTTAGCAACTACGTTAGTAACAGTAGTACCTAGTGATGCGTAGTGTAGCGTACAATTGTTCTGTCTACTAGCTACATTAAATAGAAGAACATTCAGAAGAGCAACTAGCACCATGTGCACCTCCAAACACTATAGAAAAAAGAATCACGACCACCCAGCAAGAAAAGAACCAAACCTTTATCAACAAACCGTCAACTTTTGTTTTTCTTTGCTTGAGTTTTTTTTTGGGGAGATCCATTGTTTCAGTCACAAGTTAAGAACTAAAGATATGTCCCACCACAAGGTTTTAGTTCCACAAAAGCCAGTGAAAATTGATTGGGTAAGGTGTGTCAACGGATTTTTTTTGTTCTTTTTCTTCAAGTTTTAGGTAACAGCTTGATAAGTATTTTTTAGAAATTAGCTAAGAACATTTGTGCTAATGGATAAACAAGAGAACGTGACTACATAAACTTGCTTCATAAAGTACCTCTCAAATTATTGGCGTGCTTTTTTTAAGAAAAACAAACATGTCTATTCAAATTTGTAATCTAATTTTTAACTTTCTTTTTTCAGAATGCACAAAATACGTGGAAAGACCTGCACTCGTACAAACTGTTGGGAAATAAAAAGCTTAGCTGTGCATGGATATGTGAAGAAAAACTTCTCCAGCCATATATGTAGGAAGACATATTTTCAGGAACAGCTGGTATGCAGGTGATAATATCTGTGTGTAGCGTACGTAATATTATATAGCTTTGTGGTTGAAAACTACACAATTCATGATCTTGAAGTGCATTCTCTTTACATAATTTGTATATGAAATTATATGTTTGCCCTGTGAAATTAGAATCTCAAGGAAAGCTTGGATTGTTTACCTGTGTTATGTGCCAGGTTATTTCTACCAACCGAAGTGGTGTCTAGTAATACATAATTGCTTGATCATGCTAAGTAAACCATGTTTTTTGATAGCCGAGGGTATGGTACGAGACCTGAAACAACCAGGTGAATTTCGATTCGAAATAGCATTACATCGAAATAAAGTATGGAGCAAGATTTATTTCTGGTTGCAATTCGCAAGTGTGCACTGCGCAATTCTTTTCCTCCACTAGTGTGTTGACGGTAGCTAATGATGAAAAGGTAGCGGGCCGGGAATAGTAATTTCCTAATCGGGTTGATAGCTAGAGCTAGTGGAAAAGTAATTTCCTAATCGGGGTGTGCAGGCGGAAGGACAATATATACTGCATGTCTGCATACATATGTGCAGGCGTTAGCACACTCCAGGAAATAAAAGTAAAAGCAAACTTTTTTCTATAAGTGTGTTACATATTCAACGAAGCAATGGGAACATTCCAGAACAAATTAGTTGTGCGCAAAACAAAATCGAACGATGACAATAAAAGCTACAACAATATCACAGTGGGGTGGCCTATCTAGTGTTGGACGACATGCCGTCGACACAGAGCCCGTTACATTGCGTTTTTTGAGGCCTGCATGCCCTTTTCTCTTTTTGTTGGCGGTCGTACACCACGGATCGCGTCTTTTTATAGCACTTGTACAAGTGGCAGGTGGATGAACAAGCGGACCAGCGGCCTCTGCGGCGTGCCGTAAGCCTATGTATGGCCTTTTTTCATTGCATCCGCCCCCGCCCCCCCCCTAAATACCGTCTAGCTGCATTATGGATCTCAACACACACATCCATCCACCCCTCTCTCCTCCTTCGACCCTGAAAGAAGCAAGGTTAGGTGTAATAAGCCACAAATGGCCTCCTCGTCCTCCTTCCTGCTCGCAACAGGAGTGGTGGCGACATTGTTGGCGGTTGGCTCTTGTGGCTCCGCACTCACCCTCACAATTGGCAAGGGCTCTAGCTCCACTAGCTTGGAAATTGTGACCAACGTCGCCATCTCTGAGGTGTCCATCAAGCAGAAGGGCGCCATGGACTGGTCCGATGACCTCAAGGAGTCACCTGCCAACACATGGACGCTCAAAAGCAAGGAACCGATCAAGGGCCCTATCTCTGTCCGCTTCGCTGTCAAGAACGGTGGCTACCGTGTTGTTGATGATGTTATCCCAGATGGCTTTAAGCCTGGCTCTGTCTACAAGACTGGAGTCCAGATCTAAGTAATTGATATACTGGTCCTCTCATGCATGCATCAGATGGAAATCAGTGACCTCAAAAAATAATTCTTTTAGAGATTGAGCCCCTATGCGAGCAAGAGCCAATGATTACCTTTTATGGTTATTTTCTAGCAGGAGGTCGAGCATACCATGCCGCCTTCTCCTGTTGTCTATGTGATGCTATGTATTTGATCACAAGAATTAGTTTCGCATTACTACTTATACTAGATTTATGATAAAAACTTTATTTGCACAACCTTTGTGTCCATTTATCTCTAATTTACATATTCAACGAAGAAATGGCAACATATTGTGCCCAAAACAAAATCGAACGATGACAATAAATGCTACAACAATATCACAGTGGGGTGGCCTATCTAGTGTTTGACGACATGCCTCCGACGCAGAGCCCATTATGTTGTGTTGAATTGTGATCCAAATTCCTATGAGGCAGCCAAGTTGGGGAGCATAGCGGAGGCCCGTCGCCGGAGGCTTGGGCCTAGGATTTGCTATATAATCCTCTTGTAAGCCGCTGGTAAACAAACGGCGTTTTGTAAACGCTCCACGAAAATAGTAGAAGTTGTGGCTGGCTGGTGCCCGTGGTTTTTTTCCCTTCGCCTTGGAGGGTTTTCCACGTTGAATCCTTGTGTCTCTGTGATTGGTTTTGATCTTTCTCGCTGCGTTTATCTCGTGCTGATCTCTAACAAGTGGTACTAGAGCTTTGGTTATTAGATTTAGGAGTCAGCATGTCATCGGTGAAGTATGATCTACCGTTGTTGGACTGGGACACTAGGTTTTCATTGTTGCAAGTCAAGATGCGGGCAGTGCTGTCACATGCCGACCTAGACGACTCTCTACAAGGCTTCAGGAAGAAGGACGTCAAGACATGGACCGATGAGGAGAAGCGCAAAGATCATAAGGCGCTGTTGCATATTCATCTTCATCTATCAAACAATATCTTGCAGGCAGTGTTGGCGGAGAAGTCCGCCGCTGCGTTGTGGCTGAAGCTGAAATCGATCTGCATGTCAAAAGATCTAACCAGCAAGATGCACATGAAGATGAAGTTGTTCATGCACAAACTGCAAGAAGGAGGTTCGGTCTTGAATCACCTAGAGTCATTCAAGGAGATAGTTGTTGAACTCCAGTCGATGGAGGTATCTTATGAGGATGAGGATTTAGATCTTCTTTTATTCTCCCTTCCTAGTTCCTTTGCTGATTTCCGAGATACAGTTTTATATAATCGTGATGAACTAATGCTGCATGAAATATGTGAGGCTCTTGTATAGAAAGAGAAGATGAAACACATGGTTCGCTGGGAAGAATCTTCCCCCAATGGGGAGGCGTTGGCTGCTAGAGGCAGGGAGGAGTAGAGAAACTGAAAGTCCAGAAACAGAGGCAAAAGCCAAGGTGAAAGAGGACGTTCCAAGTCCAGGAGCAAGGAATAAGTTGTTCTGTAAGCACTGCAAGAAAACCAACCATGTGGTTGAGGATCGTTGGAAATTGCAGAATAAGGAAAAGAGGAGCGGTAACAACCGATTCAAGAAATCAGAAGATGATGATAAGGCCTCTGTTGCATCCGGTGATAATTCTGATAATGGTGATGTTCTTATTGCTTTTGCTGGTTGTGCCTCAATAAATTCTGAATGGATACTTGATTCTGCTTGCTCATATCATGTTTGCATTAACAAAATTTGGTTTAGTACCTATGAGCCTGTGCAGAATGGTGGTTTGCTTCAGATGGGAGATAATACTCCATGTGAGGTCATCGGTATTGGATTAGTCAAGATCAGAACGCACGATGGTATGACACGCACGCTAACAGATGTGAGGCACATCCCAGATATGTTCAGAAATCTCATCTCTTTGAGTACCCTTGACAATAAGGGGTACAAGTACTCCGCTGGAGGTGGAGTTTTGAAGGTATCCAAAGGTTCTCTCATTGTTATGAAAGGAATTATAAAATCTGCAAATTTATATGTTCTTTATGGAGATACTATTACTGGTACAGCTGCTATTATTTCCGTTGTGGCTTCTGTTACATGTGATAAGTGCAGTGATTCTAAACTTTGGCACATGCGCCTTGGACACATGAGTCAACTTGGTTTGGCAGAGTTGAGCAAGAAATGACTGTTGAAGGGATACAACAACTATGAGATGGAGTTCTGTGAACATTGTGTTTTTGGTAAGTATGAACAGGACCATTATCTCAAAGGCACGTTGTGTGCTGTCCAATGCTAGTATGGGCAGACAGTTTTGGACTGAGGCTACTAACACAGCATGTTACTTGATCAATCGGTCACCTTCCATCGCCATTGATAAGAAAACATCCATGGAGGTATGGTCTGGTACTCCCTTAGATTATTCTCAGCTGAAAGTCTTTGGTTGCACTGCATATGCACATGTGGACAATGGAAAATTAGAACCTAGAGCAGCAAAGTGCATTTTTCTAGGTTACGGTTTAGGGGTAATAGGATATAAGTTGTGGAACCTTGAAACTAAAAAGAGAATATTGAGTAGAATTGTAGTTTTCAATGAATCTGAAATGTATTATGCTAACCGTGCTACTAATGCTCATGATGATGTGCCATAGAAAGTCAGTGTGCAGGTAGAAAACTTGGATGAGGGCGACCATGTAACTCATGATGATATTGGTGCCCAGGATACAGAGGCTCTTGATGCTGATTCACCTACTATTGTGCACTCTCGTCCTGTTTTGCAGTCTACACAGCCTATGGCAGTTGATAGGCCTGTGAGGGTTCAGAAGCTAGTGAGAAGATTGATTGAATAATGCAATATTAGCTTTGCTTTGAGTTGTGCTGAGGAGATTGATTGCAGTGCTGAGCCATCCACCTACACTGAAACTATGGTTTCTAGTGATCGTGAGAAGTGGATGTTTGCTATTCAAGAGGAGATGCAGTCGCTTGAGAAAAATATCACTTGGGACATTGTTCGCTTGCCTGAAGGGAAGAAAGCAGTATGCTGCAAATGGATTTTCAAAAGAAAGGAAGGTTCTTCTCTTAGCGAGGCTACCAGATTTAAGTCAAGGTTAGTTGCCAAAGGTTTCAATCAAATACCAAATATTGATTACAATGATGTGTTTTCTTCGGTTGTAAAGCATAGTTTTCTTGCTTGGTCATTTGGAGGAGGAGATTTACATGGATCAGCCTGAGGGATTCATTGTGCCTGGTAAGGAAAACTTTGTATGCAAATTCAAGAAGTCACTGTATGGTCTAAAGTAGTCACCTAGACAGTGGTATAAGAAGTTTGATTCCTTTATGATTGCTAATGGTTTTAAAAGATCTCTTTATGATAGTTGTATCTACATTAAATTTATCGATGGGTCACCTATGTACTTGTTGTTACATGTTGATGACATGTTGATTGCTGCCAAGAACAAGGTTGATATTGCTAACTTAAAGACACAGTTAAGTAGCGAGTTTGAGATGAAGGACCCTGGTGCTGCTAAGAAAATTCTCGGTATGGAGATTAGTAGAGACAGAAAATCTGGTTTGCTATTTTTTAGTCGGCACAATTATATTCAGAAAGTCCTCTGTCGTTTTAATATACATGATTCAAAACCAGTAAGTACTCCCATTGCACCTCACTTCAAGTTGTCATCTTCTCAGTGTCCTAGCACGGATTCAGATTTTGAGTATATGTCAAAAGTTCCATATTCTAGTGCTGTTGGTTCTTTGATGTTTGCCATAGTTTGTTCACATCTAGATTTGTCTTATGCTATGAGTTTGGTCAGTAGATACATGGCTAATCCTGGTAAAGAACATTGGAATGCTGTGAAGTGGATTTCCTGGTATTTGCGGAGTACGTCTGATGCTTACTTGCAGTTTGGCAGAACCAGAGAGGGACTTGTGGGCTATGTTGATTCAGATTATGCTGCTGATTTAGACAAGAGAAGATCACTGACAGGTTATGTGTTCACTATTGGAGGATGTGCTATCAGTTGGAGGGCTTGTCTACATCCTACGGTTGCTTTATCAACCACTGAGGCTGAGTTTATTCCAGTTTGTGATATGCTTGCAAAGAAGCTATTTGGTTGAAAGGTCTGTATGTTGAATTTTCTAGAGATACATCTTTCATTAATTTGTTTTGTGATAGTCAGAGTGCTATCCACCTTACAAAAGATCAAACGTTTCATGAGAGAACAAAGCACATTGATGTCAAATACCATTATGTCCGTGAAGTTGTTGCAGAGGGCAGATTAAAGGTATGCAAGATTAGTACTCATGATAATCCAGCAGATATGATGACTAAGCCTATTTCTATTGCAAAGTTTGAGCTTTGCTCAAGCTTGGTTGGTATGACCGTGTAGCCCTAGTGGCTGTTTTGGCACCGGCAGTTGTTTCTTTGATTTGTTTTAGGATGGTGTTTACATGTTACATGCTAAAAGATGGAATTTGTCTCAAGGTGGAGATTATTGAATTGTGATCCAAATTCCTATGAGGCAGCTAAGTTGGGGAGCATAGCGGAGGCCCGTCGCAGGGTTTTGTAAGCCACCGGAAAACATACGGCATTTTGTAAACACTCCATGAAAACAGTAGAAGTTGTGGCTGGCTGGTGCCCGTGGTTTTTTCCCATCGCCTTAGAGGGTTTTCCACATTAAATCCTTGTGTCTCTGTGATTGGTTTTGATCTTTCTCGCGGCATTTATCTCGTGCCGATCTCTAACACGTTGCGTTTTTTTCAGGCCTGCGTGCCCTTTTCTCTTTTTGTTGGCGGTCGGACACCATGGCTAGAGTCTTTTTATAGCACTTGTACAAGTGTCCGGTGGATGAACAAGTGGGCCAACGGCATCTGCGGCGTGCCGTAAGCCTATGTATGGCCTTTTTTCATTGCCTCCACCCCCGATAAATACACACCGGCTAGCTGCAACATGGATCTCAACACACACATCCATCCACCCTCTCTCCTCCATCGACCCTAGAAGAAGCAAGGTTAGGTGTAATAAGCCACAAATGGCCTCCTCGTCCACCTTCCTGCTCGCAACAGTAGTGGTGGCGACATTGCTGGCGGTTGGCTCTTGTGGCTCCGCCCTCACCCTCACAATTGGCAAGGGCTCTAGCTCCACTAGCTTGGAAATTGTTACTAACGTTGCCATCTCTGAGGTGTCCATCAAGCAGAAGGGCGCCATGGACTGGTCCGATGACCTCAAGGAGTCACCTGCCAACACATGGACGCTCAAAAGCAAGGAACCGATCAAGGGCCCTATCTCTGTCCGCTTCGCTGTCAAGAACGGTGGCTACCGTGTTGTTGATGATGTTATCCCAGATGGCTTTAAGCCTGGCTCTGTCTACAAGACTGGAGTCCAGATCTAAGCAATGGATATGCTGGTCCTCTCATGCATGCATCAGATGGAAATCAGTGACCTCAAAAAATAATTCTTCTAGAGATTGAGCCCTTATGCGAGCAAGAGACAATAATTACCTTTTATGTTTAATTTCTAGGAGGAGGTTGAGCATACCATGCCGCCTTCTCATGTTGTCTATGTGATGCTATGTATTTGTTCACAAGAATTAGTATTGCCTTACTACTTATACTAGATTTATGATAAAAACTTTATTTGCACGACCTTTGCGTCCATTTATGTTTTGCATTCCAATCCTCAAAGTTTAAAACCATTTCATCTCAAATTTAGTCGCGTCACTATTCCATAGTAAGACAATAGTTTCTTACTCTCTTGTTGTCTCACCATGGTTCCAGCAGAGGCGGATCCACCGCCAGTGAAGAAGACCATCCACCCTTCTATTGGGCTGTTCGTGACTTGCTTGGTGCCCTGGTGATGCATGCAGCAGCATAGCCAGCGGGTGCTAACGTTTGCACAGCAGTAAGGCAGGAGCCTGGAGGGGTCTTCTAACACTATGTATTATAAGGCCATTTGGAATCTTATATTCGTGTTTAATTGGAGAATTGAAAAAAAAGAGGGACAAGACAAGCGGACAACACATTAGAATCATGTTGCAACACGAGCTCTAAGAAAAATGGTGAGAGGAACAAAAGAACAAGTGTGGCTTTGGTCATAGTAGTTTAGTATGCATATATAGACAACGATTATATAAGTGGGCTTCAACATAAAGTTTGTAGTGGGCTTTGTTATTAGTTTTGCTCTAAGAAACACCGATGTTTCGTGGGCAGTACATAGAGTAATTTTTGCTCCAGCTAGACTTTTGGTCTGGCTCCGCAACTGGGCTCCGGTGAACTCGCTGTTGTCTAATTTGGCGCCGCCCGAGCCCCGGGTTTTCACCCCTGCCACCGGCTGAAGGTGGTTGGACTGTTGTCTCTAGAGAGGAAGGGTGTCACCAATGTGCTGATCAGCGTTATGAAGGAAAGTGGAAACTTTGGGCACCGGCGGATGACGACGGCAGCGACATATATACGCTGGAGTTCATCGCAGAAGCCATGGCGGTTGGGTTCTCCAAGCAGGATTTACTAAGAGCTGAAGAAGAACTCTCATCCCTTCAATCCAATGAGGTGAGGATCAGATGAGGATGCACACAGATCATTAGCATTCCGGTGGTAGCGACGAATCGGTCTAAGCTGAAGCCATTTAAGGGCCTAGTGCCACTGGCTCGTGTATCTCCACCAAGAGTGTTCGGTGATTGCATGTCGAGCGACATGCACTATGGCAGAATGGGCATGTGTGCTGCATCCATCAGCGTCATCTTGGTGTTCGACGGTGCAACCTGCAGTTAGATCACTAGCATCACCTATAATTGCCGGTGGGAATAACGATGATAAGCAACAATTAGTTTCAGTTTAAAATTCGTAAGCAGAGCAACATGCACAGCAAGGATTCCTGCTAGTAATTTTGCATGGGGACAGGTTACTTCATAAATCACATTTGCCACTATGTATTAAGGAATTACAGAACAGATCACATCGACGTACATTTCGGTGTGCATCGGGATTGCACACACTTTTTGCTAGGGCAGGATAACGATACCCTACTCTCTGCTGTGTGCTCAGCTGGCAGCTGGTCCCTTCGGTTCAACTACGAGCACATCGGTCCAACAACAATGGTCTTACACCGACATGGTGGTTCGTATGTAGGGAGGAGCACGCAGCTTTTTTGGCAGCAGAGGTAGAGGTTTTGGAGAAAGTGCTCATGGCGCTGAAGTTGCTGGTGTTGGTGGATTCAATGGCCGTGGCCATATGAGTGGTTTTGGTGAAGCTTTTGGTCCCGGTTGTGCTGTTGCGAGTGGGAGTCAGATAGATAAAGGCCAATGGGTAAGTCGGTATTGGCACAGATTTGTGCCAAAAACTAAAAGAATCCTAGACCTTGCTCACATCAGAACAAGAGCCTTGGTGTCATGCCATGGATACCGATAAGCCCGGAGAACATGGGAAGCTCAGTAAAACCTAGTCGCGACCCCCATGAGGGACTCCATCAAGGAACATGAGCTCTAGAGTCGTCCTAGGATCGGGATGCCTCCTAGAACCCCTCGAGTCATCGTAGAGCCGAAGAGAGGAAGAAATTAGGGTTTGAGAGGAGAACTAGGGTTTAGGAAATAGAGATAACATGAAACTAAAGTAAAATAGTAGATTTGATCAATCGGTGATAGCAAAATTGGTCGTGCCCCTTCGTATTTATAGGGACCCTTGTACAAGTTGAAATCCACCGAGATCATGCACTGTGAGATTCTACTAAGACTCCACGATACTGAACTATCCGGTACCACCTACCGAACTGTCCGACCCTACTCACCTGATAGTCTGGTGGCACGGTCGGTAGGGAGAGCGTGGCATCGAGCCGTCGACACAAGCAGCAGAGGCGGCGGCCACGACAGGAGGACTGACGGCGTGATGCGAGGCAGATGAGTTGCGGCCACATGAAAGGAAGGGCCATCGTGAGACGCGAGGTGAGGGTTGAGGCGAGGGGTGGCAGGCGGCGCAAGACATGAGGCGAGGATGAGCGGAGGGGAGGGGCTGCGTCAGAAAAGAGGCAGACACGTGTGGAGGAAGGCTATTTGGCCAACAAGTGGTTGCCACGTCTGGCAAGTGGGCTACACACCAATAGTTCCTAACGGCCTCCGAGTGATATCCATCCCCTACACTTCAATCCCTAAAAATGGGATGATGGTTCCATTCCAAAAGTAAGTGATAGAACCATCCCATCTTACATTGTGCCCGATCCAAACACATGCAAAAGGAATGCACCCTACAGGGAGGGGTTGGTAACAATGGAGGAATCAATGTGTCTGGTGAGTATGATTTCTCTTCATAACAAAGGTTTTTATTATGCTTCTGTTTTTTAGAAAAATGCCAACCTATGCTATCTGGATAGTAGAAAATAGCTCTTATTATTCTGGAAAAGTTGTCTACTTGTTTTATTATTTGAATTAAAAAGGCATACAAATTAAAAGAAAACAAAGAATCCAAGGCTTATTACACGACTCAATTACAGATATATAGGAAATTGTTATATTGTCTGCATATTTTAGTTACAATTAAGCAATTTTCTTTATACCCTTTAGTGCTTTTTTGTTCCAGTGAGGCATTTTAAGGTTAGCAGTCTTGCTTTTTGTTACTTACTGACTAGACCTTAGGTCATTCAATTGAATGTTTTTCTAGAATAGGTTCGTTGTGTTACTCAGTAGTTACTACACATTATGGTTGTGCCGATTCCCCTAGATTTAATATGAGATTGCATAGACAGTCTAGTTTAGCTACTACATTAGTAACAGTAGTACCTAGTGATGCGTAGTGTAGCGTACAATTGTTCTGTCTACTAGCTACGTTAAAAGAAGAACATTCAGAAGAGAAACTAGCACCATGTGCACCTCCAAGCAATGTAGGAAGAAGAATCACGACCACCCAGCAAGAAAAGAAGCAAACCTTTAGCAACAAACAGTCAACTTTTGTTTTCCTTTGCTTGAGTTTTTCTCTGGGGAGATCCATTGTTTCAGTCACAAGTCAAGAACTAAAGATATGTCCCACCATAATGTTTTAGTTCCACAAAAGCCAGTGAAAATTGATTGGGCAAGGTGTGTCAACAGATTTTTTTTTTTTTTTGCTTTTTCTTCAAGTTTTAGGTAACAGCTTGTTAACTTTTTTTAGAAATTAGCTAACAACATTTGTGCTAATGGATAAACAAGACAAGATGACTACATAAACTTGCTTCATAAAGTACCTCTCAAATTATTGGCGTGTTTTTTAAAGAAAAACAAACATGTCTATTCAAATTTGTAATCCTATTTTTCAACTTTCTTTTTTCAGAATGCACAAAATACGTGGAAAGACCTGCACTCGTTGGGAAACAAAAAGCTTAGCTGTGTATGGATATGTAAAGAAAAAGTTCTCCAGCCTTATATGTAGGAAGACATGTTTTAGGAAGAACTGATGTGCAGGTGATAATATATATCTATGTTTAGCGTACGTAATATTATATAGTTTTTTGGTTGAAAACTAGACAATTCAAGATCTTGAGTGTATTTTCTTTATGAAATTATATTTTTGCCCTGTGAAATTAGAATCTCAAGGGAAGCTTGGATTGTTTACGTGTGTTCAGTGCCATGTTATTTCTACCAACTGAAGTGGTGTCTAGTAATACATAATTGCTTGATCATGCTAAGTATACCAAGTTTTCTGATAGCCGAGGGCATGGTACGAGACCTGACACAACCAGGCGAATTTCGATTCCAAATAGCATTACATCGAAATAAAGTATGGAGCAAGATTTATTTCTGGTTGCAATTTGCAAGTGTGCACTGCGCAATTCTTTTCCTCCACTAGTGTGTTGACGGTAGCTGATGATGAAAAGGTAGCGGGCCGGGAATAGTAATTTCCTAATCCGGTTGATAGCTAGAGCTAGTGGGAAAGTAATTTCCTAATCGGGGTGTGCAGGCAGAAGCACAATTTATACTGCATGTCTGCATACATATGTACAGCCGTCAGCACACTCCAGGAAATAAATGTTGGAACACCGAGGACCTGCTCGATCGCCGCCACCCGCTCGCGA
Organism: Paspalum vaginatum; assembly: GCA_030272315.1. Taxonomy (NCBI): domain Eukaryota; kingdom Viridiplantae; phylum Streptophyta; class Magnoliopsida; order Poales; family Poaceae; genus Paspalum; species Paspalum vaginatum. Next base: position 37,110,098 of record CM059013.1, on the reverse strand, counting down.
ACGCTGGGCGATGCCGGCTCCGTCGCTCACTGTCGCTCGCGGACGGAGGTTGAAGATGAACAGTGCACTCGAGCAATTCCGGCGAAACGCCGCGACCAAACGCTTGGCCTTGTATCTTGGCATTCGATTGGCTTCGTGGTAAGTACAATGGAGGGGATACACGGGCTTTTATAGCCCCACACGCACACACACAGCTCGCCACGATCCGCGTCCTCCGGCCACCGCGTTCGCGCATCTCGTCCGCGTTCCAACGGTCGTGGCCCTTTTCTTCCGCGATTCCCTGGTGCTTGAGCTGCGCCACCACCTCCTCCTCCACGTGCTCTGCTCCAACGGCCCCAACGGTCCTCGTGCAGTGCCCTCCGCGTGACCCGCTCCGCCATGGCCACGATGCCGCTGAGCAAGCTCCACGCGATCCATGCACTGTCTTCGTCTTCTCGCGTCCAATCCGCGCGCACCAGACTCGCCTCGCACCCCTGGACCTACTCGACACGATTACACCTCCCGCGCGCGATGTTGCGACGCGGTCGAGCTCGCGCTCAGCTCTGCTCTGCGCCAATGGCGCTGGCCTCGCGCACACAACGCGCACACACCCACGCGCACGACACGCTTACACACACGCACCGCGCCCATGCGCGTTTATTCCTAACAATAAAAGTGAAAGCAAACTTTTTTGTATAAGTCCGTTACATAGTAAGAACAAATTAATTGTGCCCAAAACAAAATCGAACGATGACAATAAATGCTACAACAATATCGCAGTGGGGTGGCCTATCTAGTGTTGGATGACATGCCTCTGATGAAGAGCCCATTACGTTGCGTTTTTTTGAGGCCTGCATGCCCTCTTCTCTTTTTGTTGGCAGTCGGACAATGCCCTCTTCTCTTTTTGTTGGCAGCCGGACAACACGGCTCGTGTCTTTTTATAGCACTTGTACAAGTGTCAGGTGGATGAACAAGCGTGCCACCGGCCTCTGCGGCATGCCGTAAGCCTATGTATGGCCTTTTTTCATTGCCTCCGCCGCCCATAAATACACACTGGCTAGCTGCAACATGGATCTCAACACACACATCCATCCACCCCTCTCTCCTCCATCAACCCCGAAAGAAGCAAGGTCTGGTGTAATAATCCACAAATGGCCTCCTCGTCCTCCTTCCTACTCACAACAGCAGTGGTGGCGACATTGTTGGCGGTTGGCTCTTGTGGCTCCCCACTCACCCTCACAATTGGCAAGGGCTCTAGCTCCACTAGCTTGGAAATTGTGACCAACGTCGCCATCTCTGAGGTGTCCATCAAGCAGAAGGGTGCCATGGACTGGTCCGATGACCTCAAGGAGTCACCTGCCAACACATGGACGCTCAAAAGCAAGGAACCGATCAAGGGCCCTATCTCTGTCCGCTTCGCTGTCAAGAACGGTGGCTACCGTGTTGTTGATGATGTTATCCCAGATGGCTTTAAGCCTGGCTCTGTCTACAAGACTGGAGTCCAGATCTAAGCAATGGATATGCTGGTCCTCTCATGCATGCATCAGATGGAAATCAGTGACCTCAAAATAATTCTTTTAGAGATTGAGTCCTTATAAGAGCAAGAGCCAATAATTACCTTTTATGGTTATTTTCTAGCAGGAGGTCAAGCATACCATGCCGCCTTCTCGATGTTGCCGATGTGATGCTATGTATTTGTTCACAACTATTATTATAACTATTTTATACTAGATTTATGATAAAGACTTTATTTGCACGACCTTTGTGTCCATTTATGTTTTGCATTCGCATCATCAAAGTTTAAACCCATTTCATCTCGAATTTATTTGCCTCACTGTTCCATAGCAAGACAATAGTATCTTACTCCATCGGTGTCTCACCATAGCTCCAGGCAGAGGCAGATCCACTGGCACCGAGGAAGACCATCCACCCTTCTACTTGGCTGTTGGTGACTTGCTTGGTGCCTTGGTCATGCATGCAGCAGCGTAGCCAGAGCTGCTGCTACGGCGCTACATGTGGGTGCTAACGTCTGCACAGTAGTAAGGCAGGAGCCTGGAAGGGTTTTCTAACATCAAGTATTATAAGGCCATTTGGTATTGTCATATTTGTGTTTAATTGGAGAATTGAAAAAAAAAAGAGGGACAAGATAGCAGACAACACATTAGAAGCCCGCTGCAACACGAGCTCTAAGAAAAATGGTGAGAGGAACAAGAGAACAAATGTGGCTTTGGTCATAGTAGTTGAGAATGCATATATAGACAACGATTATATAAGTGGGCTTCAACATAAAGTTTTTAGTGGGCTTTGTTATTAGTTTTGCTCTAAGAAGCACCGATGCTTTGTGGGCAGTACATAGAGTAATTTTTGCTCAAGCTAGACTTTTGATCTGGCTCCGCAACTGGGCTCCGGTGAACTCACCGGTGTCTGAGTTGGTACCGCCCAGGTTTTCGCCCCTGCAACAAGCTGAGGGTGGTTGGACTGTTGTCTCTAGAGAGGAAGGGTGTCACCAACGTGCTGATCAACGTTATGAAGGAAAGTGGAAATTTTGGGCACCAGCGGATGACGACGACGACGACATATATACGTTGGAGTGCATCGCACAAGCCATGGGTTCTCTAAGCAGGATTTGCTAAGAGCTGAAAAAGAACTCACGTCCCTTCAATGAGATGAGGATCACATGAGGATGCACAAATATCATTAGCATTCCGGTGGTAGCGACGAAGTTCTTCTAAGCTGAAGCCATTTAAGAGCCTGGTGCCACTGGCTCGTGTATCTCCACCAAGAGTGTTCGGTGATTGCGTGTCGAGCGACATGCAGTGTGGCAGAATGGGCATGTGTGCTACATCCATCAGCATCATCTTGGCGTTCGCTGGTGCAACCTGCAGTTAGATCACTAGCATCACCTATAATTGCCAGTGGGAATAATGATGATAAGCAACAATTGGTTTCAGTTTAAAATTGGTATGCAGAGCCACATGCACGGCAAGGATTCCTGCTAGTAATTTTGCGTGGGGACAGGTTACTTTATAATTCACATTGGCCACTATGTAGTATGGAATTGCAGAACAGATCACATTGACGTACATTTCGGTGTGCATCGGGATTGCACACACTTTTTTCTAGGGTAGATCACAATACCCTACTCTGATGCATGCTCTGGTGGCTGCTCCCTTCGGTTCAACTACGAGCACATCAGTCCAACGACGATAGTCTTACACCAATGTGGTGGCTCGTATGTAGGGAGGAGCATGCAGCTTTTTTGGCAGCAGAGGTAGAGGTTTTGGAGAAAGTGCTCATGGCACTGCAGCTGCTGGTGTTGGTGGATTCAACGGTGGTGGCCAGATGGGTGGTTTTGGTGCAGCTTTTGGTCCCCGGTTATGCTGCTGCGAGTGGAAGTCAGATTGGTAAAGGCCAGTGGGTAGGTTGCGCCAAATACTAAAAGAATCCTAGACCTTGCTCACATCAGAACAAGAGTTGTCATGCCATGGATACCGAGAAGGCCAGGGAACACAGGAAGCTTGGTAAAACCTAGTCCCAACCCCCCATGTGGGACCCCATCAATGACTATAAGCTCTAGGGTTGTCCTAGGGCATGCCATCTAGAACCCCTCGAGTCGACAGTAGAGCTGAAGAGAGGAAGAAATTAGGGTTTTACAGGAGAACCAGGGTATGGGAAATAGAGATAACATGAAAGTAAAGTAAAACTAGTAGATTTGATGAATTGATGATAGCGCAATCGGTCGTGCTCCGTTAGATTTATAATAGGGAGGGAGGTATGGACCCTTGCACATGTTGAAATCCACCAAGATCACGCACTGTGAGATTCTACTCAAACTCGATGATACTGGACTATCCGCTACCACCTACTGGACTAGTCCGACCTAGCCTACCTAACAATCTGGTGGCATGGTCAGTTGGGAGAGCGTGGCATCGAGCCGTCGATAAAAGGAGCAGAGGCGGGCGCCGCGATGGGAGGACTGGCAGCGTGAGGCGAGGCGGAGGAGTAGCGTCCACATGAAAGGAAGGGCCGGCGTGAGACGTGAGGCAGTGTTGAGGGGAGCAGGCAGCAGGCTGGCGGCGAGATGTGAGGCAAGGATGAGCGGAGGGGAGGGGCAACGGCAGAAAGGAGGCAGACACGTGTGGAAGGAGGCTATTTAGTCGACAAGTGGGCACCACCTCTGGTAAGTGGGCTACACACCAATAGATCCTAATGGCCTCCGAATGAGATCCATCCCCTACACTTCAATCTAGAAAAAAGGGATGATGATTCCATCCCTACCAACCAAACATTGGATAGGATGGTTCCATTCCAAAAGTCAATGATGGAACCATTCCATCTTACATTGTCCTTGATCCAAACACATGCTAAAGGAACGCACCCTACTGGGAAGGATGGTAACAAAGGAGGAATCAATGTGTCTGGTGAGTATGATTTCTCTTCACAACAAAGGTTATTACTATGCTTCAGTTTTTTTAGAAAAATGACAACCTATGCTATCTGGATACTAGAAAATTTCTCTTATTATTTTGGAAAAGTTGTCTACTTATTATATTATTTGAATTAAAAAGGCATACAAATTAAAAGAAAACAAAGAATCCAAGGCTTATTACGCGACTAAATTAGAGATATATAGCAAATTGTTATGTCGTCTACATATTTTTGTTACAATTAAGGACCCTTTAGTGCTTTTTTTGTTCCAGAGAGGCATTTTAAGGTTAGCAGTCCTTCCTTTTTGTTACTTGATGATAACACCTTAGGTCATTCAGTAGAATGTTTTTTTCCTAGAATGGGTTTGTTACGCTACTCAGTAGTTACTACACATTATGCTTGTGCCGATTCTCCCAGATTTAATGTGAGATTGCATAGATAGTCTAGTTTAGCAACTACATTAGTAACAATAGTACCTAGTGATGCTTATTGTAGCATACAACTGTTCTGTCTACTAGCTAAACAGAAGAACATTCAGAAGAGCAACTAGCACCATGTGCACCTCCAAGCACTGTAGGAAGAAGAATCACGACCACCATAGTCATTAAAACGATAAAACGGTGAAACAATGGAGGGCAGATTTTGACAATTAAACGTTTAAACGAACATTTAAACGTCGTTTTAAAAAATATAGAAAAATATCAATATATCTTGATTTCACACAATATGCAAAGTTAAATACCAAACAACCAATATAGGTTCACATAATAATATCCATCACTTTGAGAACCAGCTACTGCAGATGCATTAGTTCCTCCAACATCGCCACTACCTGCCATCTGGGAAGCACACAGCAGCAGCAGTAGCCAGTTTAAATGGGAAAAACAAACATTTAAACGAGAAAACGGAAAAAACGAACATTTAAATGAGGTAAACATCGTTTTACGCGATTTCTGCAAAACGTTCTAGCGTTTCATGACTGAACAGCGTTTTCTCATTTAAACGTCATTTAAACGACGTTTTCACGACGTTCTAATAACCATGACGACCACCTAGCAAGAAAAGAACCAAACCTTTAGTAACAAACCGTCAACTTTTGTTTTTCTTTGCTTGAGTTTTTCTCTGGGGAGATCCAATGTTTCAGTCAAAAGTCAAGAACTTAAGATATGTCCTACAAAATGTTTTAGTTCCACAAAAGCCAGTGAAAATGGATTGGGCATGGTGTGTCAATAGATTTTTTTTGCTTTTTCTTCAGGTTTTAGGTAACATCTTGTTAAGTTTTTTTTAGAAATTAGCTAACAACATTCATGCTATTGGATAAACAAGACAACATGACTACATAAACTTGCTTCATAAAGTACTTCTCAAATTACTGGCGTGCTTTTTTTGAAGAAAAGCAAACATGTCTATTCATATTTGCAATCTAATTTTTCAACTTTCTTTTTTCAGAATGCACAAAATACGTGGAAAGACCTGCACTCGTACAAACTGTTGGGAAATAAAAAGCTTAGCTGTGCATGGATATGTAAAGAAAAACTTCTCCAGCCCTATATGTAAACATGGAAGAGTTGATGTGCAGGTGGTAATATATATCTATGTGTAGCGTACGTAATATTATATAGTTTTTTGGTTGAAAACTACACAATTCAAGATCTTGAGTGTATTTTGTTTACATAAATTGTATATGAAATCATATGTTTGCCGTGTGAAATTAGAGTCTCAAGGGGAGTTTGGATTGCTTACCTGAGTTCGGTGCCAGGTGATTTCTACCAACTGAAGTGGTGTCTAGTAACACATAATTGCTTGATCGTGCTAAGTAAACCTAGTTTTCTGATAGCCGAGGGTACGAGACCTGACTCAACCATGCGAATTTCGATTCTAAATAGCATTGCATCAAAATAAAGTCCGGAGCTATATTTGTTTCTGGTTACAATTCGCAGTGTGCACTGCACAATTCTTTTCCTCCACTAGTGCGTTGACGGTAGCTAATGATGAAAAGGTAACCGGCCGGCCATAGTAATTTGCTAATCCAGCTGATAGCTAGAGCTAGTGGAAAAGTAATTTCCTAATCGGGGTGTGCAGGCGGAATCACAATATATACTGCAGCTCTGCATACATATGTGCATGAGTTAGCACACTCTAGGAAATAAAAGTAAAAAGAAAACTTGTTTCTATAAGTCCGTTACAAATTCATCGAAGCAATGGCAAACATTCCATAACAAATTAATTGTGCCCAAAATGATATCCAACGATGACAATACATGCCTCTGACTCAATGAGCCCATTACATTGCGTTTTTTTGAGGCCTGCATGCCCTCTTCTCATTTTGTTGGCAGTCGGACACCACGATCCGCGTCTTTTTATAGCAATTGTACAAGTGTCAGGTGGATGAACAAGAAGGCTAGCGGCCTCTGCGGTGTGCCGTAAGCCTATATATGGCCTTTTTTCATTGCCTCTTCCTCCCATAAATACACGGCTAGCTGCAACATGTATCTCAACACACATCCATCCACCCCTCTCTCCTCCATCGACCCTGAAAGAAGCAAGGGTAGGTGTAATAAGCCACAAATGGCCTCCTCGTCCTCCTTCCTGCTCGCAACAGCAGTGGTGGCAACATTGTTGGCGGTTGGCTCTTGTGGCTCCGCACTCACCCTCACAATTGGCAAGGGCTCTAGCTCCACTAGCTTGGAAATTGTTACCAACGTCGCCATCTCTGAGGTGTCCATCAAGCAGAAGGGCGCCATGGACTGGTCGGATGACCTCAAGGAGTCACCTGCCAACACATGGACGCTCAAAAGCAAGGAACCGATCAAGGGCCCTATCTCTGTCCGCTTCGCTGTCAAGAACGGTGGCTACCGTGTAGTTGATGATGTTATCCCAGAAGGCTTTAAGCCTGGCTCTGTCTACAAGACTGGAGTCCAGATCTAAGTAATGGATATGTTGGTCCTCTCATGCATGCATCAGATGGAAATCAGTGACCTCAAAATAACTCTTTTGGAGATTGAGCCCTTATGCGAGCAAGAGCCAATAATTACCTTTTATGGTTATTTTCTAGCAGGGGGTCGAGCATACTATGCCGCCTTCTCATGTTGTCGATGTAATGCTATGTATTTGTTCACAAGAATTACTATTGCCTTACTATTTATACTAGATTTATGATAAAACTTTATTTGCACGACCTTCGTGTCCATTTATGTTTTGCATTCCAATCATCAAAGTTTAAACCTATTTGATCTCGAATTTATTCGTGTCACTATTCCATGGTAAGACAATAGTTTCTTACTCTCTCAGCGTCTCACCATGGCTCTAGTAGAAGCGGATCCACCACCAGCGAGGAAGACCATCTACCCTTCTACTTGGCTATTGGCGACTTACTTGGCGCCTTGGTGATGCAGCAGCATAGCCAGCGCTGCTGCCATGGTGCTACATGCGGGTGCTAACGTCTGCACAACAGCAGTAAGGTAGGAGCCTGTAGGGGTCTTGTAACAACAAGTATTATAAGGCTATTTGTCATGTCATATTTGTGTTTAATTAGAGAATTGAAAAAATGAGGGAAAAGACAAGCAGACAACACATTAGAAGCACGCTGCAACACGACTGAGGTCATAGTAGTTTAGTATGCATATATAGACAACAATTATATAAGTGGGCTTCAACATAAACTTTGTAGTGGGCTTTGTTATGAGTTTTGTTCTAAGAAGCACTGACGCTTCATGGCCAGTACATCAAGTAATTTTTCCCCAGCTAGACTTTTGGGCTGGCTCAGCCACCGGGCTCTGGTAAACTCGCCAGTGTCTAAGTTGGTGTCGGGCATGTGTGCTGCATCCATCAGTGTCATCTCGGTGTTCGTTGGCGCAACCTGCAGTTAGATAACCGGTGCCACCAATAATTGCCGGTGGGGACAACGATGATAGGCAACAATTAGTTTCTGTTTAATATTTGTACGCAGAGCCTACTCCGTTGCTGTGCTCTGCCAGTGGGATCGCGCACGCTTTTTGCTAGGGCAGGATCGTGATACCCTTTTCCACTGCGTGCTCTGGCGGCTGCTTCCTTCGGTTCAACTACGAGCACATCGGTCCAACGACTATAGTCTTACACCGACGCGGTGGTTCGTATGCAGGAAGGAGCCAGCAACTTTTTGGCAGCGAAGGTAGAGGTTTTGGAGAAAGTGCTCGTGGCGCTGCAACTGCTGGTGTTGGTGGTTTCAATGGTGGTGGCCACATGGGTGGTTTTGGTGCAATTTTTGGCCCTGGTTATGTAGCTGTGAGTGGGAGTCAGATTGATAAAGGCCGCTGAAAAGGTCAGTGTTGGCATAGATTTGCACCAAATACTAAAAGAATCATGGACCTAGCCCAGAGAACATGGGAAGCTCGGTAAAACCTAGTCTCAACCCCCAGGAGGGACCCTGTCAAGGAGCATGAGCTCTAGGGTTGTCCTATGGTCGGCAAGACACCTAGATCCCTTCAAGTCAACATAGAGCCGAAGAGAGGAAGAAATTAGGGTTTGAGAGGAGAATTAGGGTTTGGGAAATACAGATAACATGGAAGTAAAGTAAAATAGTAGATTTGATCAATGGTGATAGCGACTCAACTGGCGGTGCCCCTACATATTTATAGGCAGGGAGGTCTAGACCCTTGTACAAGTCGAAATCCACTGAGATGACCTACTGTGAGATTCTAGTTGGACTTGACGATACAGGATGTGATGCTCTAGCATCTAAAAGTGCATTACATTGGCATCATTGACTCATTTGTATCATTTCATGAACATTTCACATTGACTGTATGAGTAGATCAAGTCATTTGAATCACATAAACTCAGTTTTCCTAGATACGCCTCTGTACTCTGAATTGTAACTTGAATACTATTGTAGACAATTTCACGATGAACAACTTTGGTATTTTGTATTGTCACATCCATAAAGGTTTGAATTGGGTTTTGGGCTGGTTTCTGTTAAACTAGTAAACCATGCTAAAGTTTCTCCTATCCAGTAAAGTCAAATTTTTGTGAAACAAAAGTCATTTTCATGCAAAGCTTTATATATACAAGTCGTAGGTAATGCAAAACTGAATAACTTTGGTATAATATACTTTGTATGAAACTTGTCATAAATTGGACTTTGGGAATTTTAAATTTTGGATTGAACCTTGGTCAAACCTAGGTCAGTTACATAAACTCAAATTTAAACCAACTTTTTTTGAACATAGTACTAAAGTTTATAACAAAGATGTAAAGTAGGAAATTTAGAACATTTGTTGTATTTTGAGTTTGTCGTGATTCTGCCTCTAACTTGTTCAAAAACGTGCATTTCATACAAAGGTTTCTGCAGTCAAATCCCAGTTCTTCATTTTCCTTTTTCATTTTACTCCTCGAGTCGCTTACATGTGGGGCTGGCCTAGGCAGGAGCTTGCCATGTGGATACCATGGCATGCCACCAGCCAGGCCACGCCATGCCCTCCCCTTTTGCTTCCTTCGAGTGGAAGATGACCACGGCCTCACTCGCTCGCAACTCCCTCTCATTCGCAGCTCTCTCCCACTCAACTCGGTCTGCTCTCCTTCTACCATTTTCGCCCAGCAGAACCGGGAACCGGGCCCCAGCATTGCTGGCATCGCGCGAGCTCGCGTTGCCGCCTTCTCCACTCTCCGGGTTCGCCCCGCCTCCCTCCACCGAACCCCCAAGTTCCCAGCCACCGCCATCACTCTGAGTCACCTCCCCGCGTACGCCGGCAATGGACACCACCACGCTGCCACTCCCCACACCATGGAGGACCATGCTCTGGTGTCTTCTGTGCCACCAGACCGCTACCACAGGCCTCGCCGTCGAGCCGTGCCTTCCGTGCGCACGTCACCCTCATCGATATGCACCTCCACGGCCAGATACAGCCGCCATTGACCCAACTCCATGCCTGTCAACCACTCTGGGTCATCGCCTCATCGGCACCGATCCGCCTATCCTCTCCACCTCCGGCGACGAGATCTACCTAAGGCAATAGCACTGGCTGGGGAACACCTCCCCTGAGCCACGTCACGGCCGCCATGAGCTATAGCTCGCTGGCATGCACACACCTCCTCGCGGCCAGGTGGCCGACGGGAGGTTGAAGAAAGGGGCTGCCATTTTTGGAACCCTAGAATACAATGTTAAATTAATGTTATACCCCTATGCTTGTATTTAGTGCATTTTATGAGTGTGGAAATGTAAATCTATAGAAATTATATTGTCTATCCTTAGCTCAATAGAGTTGTGTGTAAAAATATCATGCACTTTTGCTTGCTGTCTTGGGTGTGAATTGAAATATACAAGATGCTCATGTTAAACTAAATAATAGGAAAAGGTGACCTTAGTGTGCAAAATAAATTTCATGAAAAATCTAGGAGCATGTTCGTTAAGTATAAATTCCAGAAAGTATTTTTGTGGGATTTTATTATACTGTTGTAAGTTGCATTTAAAATGAGATCAAATAAATAATGGAAAATAAATGTGCTACCAAACTAACTTTAATTGGCTTGCTGATTTTTCTAAATAAATACCCATGTTTGGTTAGAGCCTCTATAAAAATTTGAGGTCTAGTATCTTCACCTATGATTTATGATAAGTCAAATAAATTTAACCTTAAATAACTTGCTAGAATTTCTCTATTTAATATGTAGCTCTAATGACCTTGAAATTAATATAGTAGACTTGTATAGCACTTATATGTACATCATAATAGTTGTGACTCATTTGGTGTTGCATAACAACCTGAAGTAAGAAATGGAGATCTTAGTCCATCAAATAAACATATTGCATAATGTTGTTATTATATGTCTCATAGGAATGAAGCTCTTTGTGCATGATTTCAACGTGTTGTCTGTTGCATGGTAACTTTCATATCACGCTAATACTTATCATATGTGATTGATGATACTTTAGTAAGCTTGTGCAGGTTAGAAGTCAGTAAAAAAAGCCTTGCATCCTTTTAAATGAGTCGGGTTTATACCACCCACGGGTAAGTCCTACATTGTTGATATTTTTTTCATGTGATGCGTGATCGAGAATGACGATGGTGGGCTCAATCCCATGGCTTAGTGTTATGTTTCTGCTGTGAGATTTCTTTTGAACAATGCTTCTGCTACTTGATTTGAACGTGTATTTCAATTGAACTTGGTTTGTAGTAACTTTATCTTTTTTTACTAATAACTATCTGTGATGATGTAACTGTTGTGACTCCATTGAGGGCTGGATATGTGCAATGTCGGTATCATTGTGCGAAGAATGGGTTTGATTCAATCTAAGTGCACTGCGAGCCATGTGGTGGCAGATGTGCTTAGGTCAGGATAAATCTGTGGTTCCACCACAGCTGGTATCAAAGCCGGTTATACACGGACAACAGTCGTATCATCGGGTTTGTTATGCAAATCTATTTTTGAAAACTCTTTTAAAGTAATTTAAAAATAAGAGTATGCGATACACCCATTATTAAGGATGTTAGTGTACATTAGGTGACATCACTAACGCTTTGACCTAGCTAAAAACTCATATGCATATTCAGCGCTTTAGAAAACAATGTTTCGGCCGTAGCTATCCCCAGTACCGATGGAAAGCTCTTGGATTTGCGAACGATTTGCGAACTGTTGTGAACGTTTTCACTTATGCTGGTAGGATAGTGCTATTTAAGGAGATGGTCACACCATTTGGAGTGTTCGGTGACCATTCTTATTGTGATGTGGCAATATTCAATTTGCTTGCGTGGCTACTAGCCTGGTCTAGCAGAGGATCTTACATGAGTTGCGAGAGTTCTTCTTTCCTCGACAATCCCCAGTATTGGAGGAATGTCATGGTGTGTTTGAGAGGAGTTAAGCCATGCGTTAGTCCACGCAGCACAAATAGCGTGGATGCCACTAGGCAATGATGAGATTATGCACTTCTGTACAGATACACTAACTACAAAACACATGAAATTAAGAATGAATAGAGAACGACCAGTTGCTTACAGGGAGAGGACATGCATTTATGTCACCAAAATATCGTTAGATCCATATATATTATATATATGGTGTGTGATGTGAGGATGAATAAGACGATTCATGCATCATGCCATGACATTATTCTTCTCGTCTTGTGGTAAAGTGTCCCCTCCTCAAATAAAATCGAGGACATGAAAATGAATCTCTATGCACATCTCGCACAAGATTTTTAATTGGGATCTAACAAGTAAACTAGTCTTGAACCCTTTATAAGGATGATATGTCACATAGACCAAAATGATAATTTTGACAATCTACAATTTTTTTTATTTTTGTGTCAGTCACTAGGCTGCACCATTTTCCTTGAAATATTTACAACACACTTATACTGCCAACATGAATCTCTCAGAAAAATTTGGCATCTAGTTCCATGTCAGCCGAGAGCTAAAATTGTTTTAATTAAAACAATAAGTACACCCTACAGCCCAAACCACTTGAACGAACATTATACAATTTTTGCAGTAGTTTCCAGAGGCAACAAGGAGTCCCTAGAAAAATGTTGACATCAAAACAACACTGTATAATTCTGTTATGGACAAATTAAGCATATCTGATTCTTTGCGAAGATCTATTTTTGAAGGGCAGAAGACAGGTTCAAAAAATTCTGTAAAAATTCAGCTAGCTCAAACTTCTACATATGAACATCTCTATAAATTTGCATAATCATAGGATCTGATTTGGTACCAGGAACAGAATTCGAAGTTTAAATATCAAAAATAAGAGGCTGAAAATAGATTATAATAGCTACTATTCTTATACAATGCGATGCTTTCATCTTCCTTACATGCTTACACGTATATGTGAAGTCATCCAAGATGATTTGACCTTTTTATCATTGCTTCGTAAATTGTATTTGATGTCGATGAGCTAAATAAATCTTTGGCAACTTTGCGGAATGGCAGAAAGCTCCGCTCAGGGTGCAGCAAATGAACCGCCGCCACCACCCACCCTAGTAGAGATTGTTGCTCAGCTGAATGCATGGCTTCGAAGTCAGCAGCAAGACTGCGAAGATCAAAGTTTGGGTAGGTTATATGAGAGGTTCTTGGCCACTCAACCTCTTGTGTTCACATGTGCCAAGAATCCGTTGGAAGCTAAAGATTTGATTATGCAACGTTGAGTCTAAACTCAGGCTCATTCGGTGTTCTGATGTTGACAAGACGCATTTATCTGCATTACAACTGCAAGGTGCAGTAGGAACATGGTTCTTTGTGGGCTACACAACCTCCAAATCACCATATGACTCAGGCTGACTTTTGTCAGGCTTTTCGTGCACACTATTATCCAAGAGGGCATGGTTGTTGTCAAGTGCCGAGAACTCTAGTCCTTGAAGCAAGGATATTTGTCAGTGTTGGAGTTCATATGTGCTAGAGTTAGTTGACACTGACAAAAGGAAGAAAGAATGTTTCATGCGTGGCTTGTCCCCATCCTTGGTCATGTTTTTGGAATATCGCTATCCAAGTTTTGATGACTTGGTTAGTAGTGCTGTTGTCAAGGAGGATATACTCTGAGCATGTGAAGAAGCACAAATTGAGAAGGAGCAACTTGAGGTAGAAAAGCTTGAAGTAGAAAGGCTAGAAGAAGAAAAGAAGAGAAAGCAAATGTCTAATGAACATGCTAGTAGGATGCCACAACATACCAAACTAGTATGCTCAGTTCCACCACCATGTTGGGTCAATGCGCCCCAACCCATTGAACATCGTTTTTCTTAGGTCAATCACGATTCACTAACTCATGATTCCTCTAGGGAAAATGTTCAGTGTCAAGAAGCTCAGCATCACCCGCACCAAAATTTTGCACCTACGCCCATTGTTAGTCTCCAGGCCTCTACGTTCTTTAGTGGGAAACGTCAATGTCAAGGCGCTAAATGAAAGATATCTACTTTCACATTGGGAGTGGTCAATTTTATCTAGCTTGAGCAAAGTCCAGAAGGTGAACCAGTTATGACTAGCACATTCTTAGCTAATGGTCATCCCACCACTGTTCTATTTGATTCTGATGCTTCACATACTTTCATGAGCAGATCATTTGCAATAAATTATGGATTTACCATCAGCTCCACACAAGGAAATTATCATATCACAGCTCCTGGTGTTCCCATAAGTGCAATTCAGATTGTATCGTGGGTGTCTTTATATCGAATGGCATGTGTCGTTTCCTGTCAATCTTGAAGTTCTTCCGAATCAAGGGATTGACACTATCTTAGGTATGAACTAGATGTGGTGATGGGAATACATTGTCGATCCATTTATTTCAACACATTGTCTGATGATTCTGTAATGCTTGTTAAATTTCCTAATCGGGATGCACTTGCACACATGGTCAATGCAATGGAAGCCAAAAGCCTTAAAGATATTGTAGTGGTTCACAAGTACTTAGATGTGTTTCTGAACGAACTTCTTGGATTTCCACTAGATCAATATGTGGAGTTTGCTATTGATCTTGTACCTTACAGGCTCCCATCTCGTGAAGACCATACATAATGGCTCTTGATGAATTAAAAGAGCTAAAAAAAAACAGGTTCAACAACACTTGGACAAGGGACTCATTCATCTTACCTCATCACCGTTGGGCTATGTAGCTTTGTTCATTGAGAAGAAGAAAGATCGTTCCAAGAGATTATGAGTTGACCTGAATATACACGATACTTCCATTTTATAAAATACTTCAAAAAGATTTGGAAAATAGGATTTTTGAAATCAAAATAAAGTTGTTATAATTGTTGTCTCTGTATGATCGGCTCCGATACCAGTTTTGGCAGAACCGCCGATTTAATCCTAACTAAGCACACTTGACACCACATAGCTTGCAGTGCACTTCGATCGAACCAAACTGGGTCGTCCATCGAGCTACCCAAAAGGGCACTCGATGTAACCATCACTCGGGGATACCGACATCATACACGTCAGGCTCTTAAAGGAGCCACAACAATTATGACAACCTGTCTTTTTCATACAAACATAGCTTGATTTTTTACAAATCCATTGCTCTAAATGATATACAATCATATTGAAGTAGAGTTTCAAAATAGACTCGCAGTGGAAAACATATCATTATATAGATGCAAGTATGCAGCGGAAGTAAAACATCAAGTCAAGATATTGAGCCCACCGTTGTCATTCTTGATCACAAAATTCTTAAAAAATATCAACAACAACGGAGGAGTACGTGAGGACTTACCCGTGGACGGTATTAGCCCGACACATTTGAGATGATACAAGGCTTTTTGTGGACTTGACTCTAACCCATATAAGCTTACTAAGAGTGAGTCCTTAATTTCAAATTTCATTTATTTTTAAAGCATAAACTTAATTGGTCCAGCATGATTATCGTTATGATCCATAATTCATATATCTCGATATTTTAACACATATATCGACGTAAAGTAACTTGCGGGAATGTAAACATACAAGTACAAGCATGTAATATTGAAAGATTATTTACATAAATAACATATTAAAATTATTACTATGTTGCTCGTCAGTGACATTGGCATACTCACACCTGGTGAGCATCAGTGATTCGAATCAATTTTTAATTCCTGAGAATAATTACAATGTCAGGGGTATATGCTTACTAGCCATCATTTCCTACATATAGCCCCAATCTTAACCCATCTCGTGCCAAGCTTGATTCACTCCCACCTAACCCTGGGTTATCCTCCCACAGGAGCGTTACCACGGCAGCGCTGGGTTTGACCTGCCATGAGTACAAACTCTCTTAGGCCAACTTCTACCTTCCAATGGGTAGCAACGTGTCTCATGTGCTTTCAGACGAGCCTAGGAAAGAGGTTTACCAGTCCCATAGTCCCGGATAAGCATTCTAGCAAGTATTATGCTGAGCAGTAGACGAAACTGCGGATGGGCTTAGATGAGTCAGGTGGAGCCAAATAATACAACAAAGCACATGCAAAAAGTAAACTTATGCCCCATCCAGTCTCATCTTTCCATCACATCATATCATATTGCTTTGAAATTAATCTTTTTGTAAACCATTTTTGGACCCTATCATCTCTAAGCATGGTTAAGCAGACTTTGACCAATCCATTCTACTTAATATATGAGGTATTTATGCATATGGGGTTTCATACAATTCCTGAACATAAATACACATACAAATGTAGGTGGTGGGACTCTCTAAATAGGTGTAGATACCTAAGGGGCCTACCTTTGACTTTGAAATAGCTTGAACAAACTAATCTAATGTTAGTTTGCTAGATTGTCAGGCTTTTACCAGGCAACCCCTTGATCACTTAGACAACTCCAGTAGACAACTCCTCCTTCTAAATACCATTTCAGGGTCTCTAGGTAGTAGTTGGGTCTTAGTTAGGACTTCTGGAGCACCGTTGCTTGATAGTAGCTCCACGTGTTGCCTTCTTCGATCATGTATCTACAATAAGAGTCACTATATGAATAATATATAGGGTCACTATATGAATAATATATGCATGATGCAATGTATGGGATGCAAGAAGATTAGGCACATATATGAACAGGCATACACTCCTGCAATCGTATATACACCTATCAAGTTAATGATAATACAATTAACATGTTAATGTTGTGACCCAATAAAACATTAATAATTATTTAGTTACTTGGATTACTAAGATAGTTATGGTGGTGTTTATTTCCACTCAGCGAGTAACAAGTTGAAAATCATGCACTTCATGCATTCATAGTAAAAATTCACTAATTATATCATGTAATGTGTTTATTCAGTGGATTAAAATCCTATTTTGACTTTAGGTGGTTAAACAGTGCCAAATGAGTTACAACTTTTATGATGTGTAGATAAGCGATATACACGTCTCTACTGTATTAATTTCGTGATCATTTGAGCAATAGATTAATTATAGAAAATCTGGCAAATTAATTCACACTCACTTTTTTGATTTCTCATAATTCACTAGTGTAGGTTCTGTACATGAGATATTTACAATGACAACAACTAGACCTGACCAACATGTACAAAAATCAGTAAGGCAAATACACTTAGTTTGATAGCACATTTATTTTCCCATTTTTATTCAATCTCATTTTAGATGAGATACAACAGTAACAATAAAATTCCCAAAAATACTTTCTGGAACCAATGTTTAATCAACAGTGCTCCCAGATTTTTCATGGAATATATTTTGCAATGTAAGGTCGACTTTTCTTATTATTTACTTGAACATGCAAAATATTATCTATTTCAAATCACCAACAAAATAGTAATTAAAATGCATGATATTTTCACACAAGACCTTGCTGAGCAAGGCATACAACATATAATCATTGTAGATTTTTCTACACAGGTTTTATGTAGGAAACATTTCCACAATCATAAAATGCACTAAATACAAGCTTAGGGGTATAAAAGAAAATAAACTGTGTATTCTAGGGTCCCAAAAATCACCACAAAGCCTAAATAGCATATAAAAGCTACTGTCAAAGTTTCACAATTTTTTAAGTTCATTTAGACCAGTTTTGGCATTTTGTTGTTTTAACTAACAACAAACCAAGGGCAAAACTGTCATTTCATAGATACTCATCTACACCATTCTGTAGATCTACTCATAAGGCTATGTTTGGAATAAAGGAATCTAAAATAGAGGAATGAGAAAAATCATAGGAATGGAATGGAGTGAAAAGTAGAAAACTACAGGAATCGAAAACGCAGGAATTGAAACTTTGGACCGTTTGGACCTGCAGGAATACACAGTGTGAGAAATATGAGTATCACAATGAGATATAAATAAAAAAGGGAGAGAGATTAGTACCTAACGATGCACACAGGTTCACATTATTGAATCCTTTTTTGGATACCTGTGTTCAGTCCTAGGTCTCTCTCCTGATCAAGCAGTGAGACTTGAGTACAGGAATTTTTTCCTTGGGTCTAGTTGGATTCTTTTTTTCCTACGTTTTGTGAAGCAACCATTTCCTTTCCTGTGGAAAGGGAAGCAATCTTCCTCCATTCCAAACACCAAATCAAGAAAACTTTCCTAAGGAATTCATTCCTTTGTTTTCCCTTCACAAATCCTCCAATCCACACAGCCCAACCCAAAAACTTGTTTCATATTATTCACATTTCTATTGGATTTGTTATGGAATTTCTAAGTTTGAAACTCAATTTAAAAGAAATAAGGAAAACTCCTCCTGTCATGGACCAAAATCTAATTAATCTTAAACTTCAGGGGCCTGCACAGAAGATACAGAAGACTCAGTAAGTAGTAATCAAAATTGACCTGTGTAAAGATGAAACTCAGCATGGGGTTTTTCGCAAAACCCTAGGGGCTCTTCTTCTACCTCTGCCAGGCGGCAGTAGGGTGCGCGGCGGCCGGCGTTCCCACTGAGTGGCAACGCGCGAGGAGGCAACGAGGTCACTAGGAGGAGGGTCTAGGAAGGTGTTCCCGACCCTGGGGGTTGTTTCCCCCCAGATCCCATCGCATGAGGAGGTCGGAGCGGGCCGGGAAACTGCACGTGAACTGGAGACCAGGGTGGCATGACGAGTTCGAGCAGGCAGGGTCGATCCGGCGATGGTGGGGTCGACGGGGCCCATTGGTGGCACAGTGAGATGTCCCCACTGGAGAGGGATGCTAGTGGAGATATTTGTGATGGTCAGGGCAAGCGCGGGCTAGGGTGCTCCATGATGCGGTGCTCCCGACGGAGGTGGCGTATAGCGGCGCTCACGGGAAGAGGGTCAAGGAGACGACAGGCGGAGGACGAGGCCGAGGATAGTGGAGAGTGCGGGGGAGCCAGTGCAGCTTGGTGGACTGGTAGAAGAGGTCGGTGGTGGACGGCAGGCAAAGCAGAGCGGGTGGAAGAGAGGATGACCCGAGGGTGTGAGCGGGGGAGCCGAGCTTGAGTGAGGCGAGGGAGATGGAGGTAAGCTCGATAGGCCTTGACCTTATGGCAGGGCTGGCGGCCATGGCGCGCTTGGGCAGGGAGCGCCCGCCGCGTGGGTGCAGCCGTGCAGGGGAGAGCGGGAGGGAGGAGGGTGCAGCAGCATGGACCAAGGTGTGTAGACCGAGTGCCAATGACACGTTGGACCGGGGCGAGGATGGAACGAGATGAGTCCAAGGACCCGGGTGCATGGAGAAGGAAGCCAGTGGGGCCCACAGACAGAGCGCTGTTCATACCCCGTCGGTGGACCCGGCAGGTGGACCCACACGTCATAGAGTCAAAAGGAAAACGAAAATGCTGAAAATAGAAAAAGACTGTTTGACCTGCTAGAGACTTGTTCAAAATTCGTATTTTTGAACCAATTAGAGTCAGATTTAGGAGAAAGTAGAAATACAAGGAAAGTTGCGAATATCCCCCACTACCGACTTTTCTATAAACTTCAATACTATGTTCTGTTTAAGTTGTTGGTCTAAATTTGGATTTAAGTTGCTGACCTTAGGTTTGACCAAGGTATGAATTGAACTTCAAAAATCTGAAAAGGCCATTTGTAAGCATTTTCTTGAAAAGTGTATAATACCAATGTTGTTTAGAATTTTCGGACCTACATATTGGGTATACAAAGTGTTTTATGATAATGACTTTTGTTTCAGAGAAATTTGAATTTAACCCACAGGTGTACCTTTGGCAGATTCTACAGTTTGACATAAAGGGACTCAAACCCCATTCAAACCGTTCTTCATGTCACTAGTCCAAATACCAAAATTATTCATCAGTGAAATTTTATACAACGTTATATAAATTTTACAAAATCATAACAGTATTAAAGTTATAGTAACAAGTACAGGAGGCCTATCCTTGTAGCTGAATTTTTGTTTGGTTTCAAAGCCACCTAAACCTTCATGCATGTCAATGGTACATATAAAAAAGTTGTTATTTAACAAGTTCTTTGAAAGTTTGGTATATAAAGTTTTCTTTGGTTCATCCTAGATTTGAACTATAAGCACAAATATGTGCAAAATTTATGTAGCGATTTTCTTGTTTCAAACTGTTGAAGTACCAAATCAAGTCTAATCACTTCAAGGTCTGATGCAGTTTGAAAGATGATAATTTTAATTGTATTTCATAGAAAGGAAGATATTGAAGTTCTATAGTAAAATCAATAGTAATTTCAGAATCTAATTTGGGCAAGACACCTTTGCCACCTTTTAAAGGAAAACTAGGTTGGATTTGGTTTGAACCTTCGAACATCTTAACATATGATTTTAAAGATGTTGACAGTAGCAAAGTTGAAGGAAATATCTCAAATCAAAACTTTTATATTTGATGTTTCACATGAAAGGATAGCATTCAGGCCCATCGAAAGGGCGGCACAAGTGGAGCAACGGAACAGGGCCTCCAAAAAATTAGAGCCTCCAAAATGAATAAATAATACTAGTATACTTACTATTTGTTGTTTGTTTGCAATGTTCGCGTCCTAATTGTCACATCATCTTCTAAACTTTGATTTATCTAGTTCTACTAATTCTGCATCATGGTCTGTTCACATGTATGTTTTTCCTCTTTTATTTTGATAGCATGAATACATAGTGTCTTTCTTAGTGTTATAAGAAAACATATAGTTAAATCATATAACAAAAAATATTTTTAACTTATATGCTTTATAAAATTAGTGTCCAAATTTATGTGTCGCACCGAGGCCTCGTAATCCTAGGTACAGGCCCTGACAGCATTAGCAGCAAGGATAATCATTTGGTGAGTCACCCTTTTTCCCTCTCTAGGTTTAACCCAGCCAAGAGAATCCACTTGTGTAGAGGAAGTGTTCAAAAGGATCAGCTGCATCAAGTGCTTGGCTCTCTAGAGATACTCATCACTGATGTGAATGAGTTTGTGTTGTTTTTAAATGCTTGCCTTCCATTAAACCGACAGTTATACAGTACGTACTTGGTTTTAAACAAGTGTATGTTTGGCCGTCATGTCGAAGTGGAAAGCATCATCAACTTCTTGATGCAAAAGGGATCCCCAGAGGGCGCTGGAAATAAATTTGGACGTTCTACCCATTGATGGTCCAGCAAAAGCTGGTAAGAGCACCCTTTATCGAGCATGTGTGCAACGACGAAAGGGATGCGGCGGTGTGCAGCGCCTTCTCTCCACTTTTGTTTTTTTTACAGAAGACAGCCTTGATGGAAGGCTTGATTCTGTAAGAGACAGTGGCACAATAAAGCACCAAAATCATGCCCAAGAAAGAGAAAGGTTTTCGGTTATTGTTGAGATAGATGGAGATATGAAACAGGGTACATGGAATAGGCTGTATTCAGCATGCGAAGGATATGCTGCAAATGGTACCAAGATCATAATTTCTAGCCGGTCTCCTAGGATTGCAAGGTTTGGAACAGCTCCAACTGTTAAGGTAGAGTATCTAAGACAAGAAGAATACTGGTACTTCTTTAAATCTCTTGCATTTGGAAGCACTGATCCCAAGGAGGAACCAAAGCTCGCATCAATGGCTATGCAGATGGCCATCTGCTTGAAGAGTTCTTTCATAGCCGGGAACATTGTTGCAAGCATGCTGAGAGCTAATTTCAGTGCTAAGTTCTGGCGCATGGTTTTGTCATGCATTGAAGAAGTCAGTCAGAGGTGTAGCTTACTATTTGGCGCGCACCCTGAAAGTCCTTGGCAAAGCACAAAACAAGCATATATTCCAAGAATGAATGATTCTGGTGGGTACTGCTCGATTTACAATGACTATCAAATAGTGTCTGCTCAGAGTGAAGATCAGATGATAAAGTTCCAGGACGTACGTTTTGTCTGGGGGTGTTCTACCCTATGGTAAGTTTGATGTCCTGGCGTGGAGGTCTTCCTTATCACCGTACTACAGCTACATTTTCAGCTGTGAGATACACAGATCGACAGAATTGGGCTTTCAGAAAAAAGCAGCATTTGAAAGGGCAGCCATTGATTACATTACATTTTGTGTTGGAGGGAGGAAATGGTAGTTCAGTAAATAATTTTTGTGGCATAGAATTGATATCACTGGATTTGTATTAAAAAACTTATGATATATATCAGATGAATGAAGTATTGATGGACTAGTTATTGGCCAATGCCTTGTCCCAACGAAAAGAATATGCCTTATAAAAACAGAGGAGGCACTCATTCAGTCAACATCCAATACAAGTATGAGGTAGAGTTTACCACATTCGTGTACTCCTTATACACTATGCATGTTGTTACTATCTTCATTCACAATGATGGTCACCATTCAATGGAAATAGCATATTTTCTTATGTTTTCGGTTGAAGTTAACATACTCGATAAACAGCCTCATGGTAATTAAGGGCTACACATAGTAAGAGAACGAGTCAATCGCCTAGCAAATGAAATATATGTAAGGTAAAAAGACCAATAAATATGTAAATCTGCATTTTCAGGGTGACAGACATTTGGATGTGAACTATTATGAAGCAAGAAACAAGTGCAAGTGTAAATCAAACACAAGTGGTGTCAGTAAACTGTGCAGCTACCAGGAAGTTTTAGTTCCAGCTTGATTTCAAGCTTGAGTTGATGAGCAATTACTCAGTAAGCTGTGATTTGATGCTCAGTTTACTGAGTTTGACAAGACATCTTCTGTATGGAGTGGGAAAAGCAGAGCATGACTGCAGACTCTGCAGTACAGCCATTGTCATGATAAACAGGTAAACCGAAGGAAAAGGTTGGAACTAAGACATGTATAACTTGATTGATAAAGAACGCAAAAATTAAGTAAAATTAACGATGGATAACAAAAACAGCTTAACAGAGATAGCTGATGTTTTCTGAATGTAAGCAAAAAACTATCATAAATGTCACCAAAGGTTTACACAAAACAGGCGAGGCCGCCAACTTATTACAGACAGCTGAAATCTTGTGCAGGTACATAACGACCGATCAAAGGGATCACCAATGCTCATGTCATGCATATGCCTGATGTGCATGGAATCATTCGAGTAGGAATAGCACGAACCATTGTAGAAGGAATAGCACGACATGACCACTTTGGCATCTTGAGAAGCTCTGTTCTCCAGCTGCAGTTTCCTACGCTGCTTAGCCAAATATTCGGAAACACAGTTGTGGCGGTTGTTAGCCAATTCCACCGTTTGCAGCACTTTAGCCTTCAGAAGAAAGAACTTGGCAAATTCCACAACTCCCTTCTCCCCTTGATAATTGATCAATACTAATTTCTTCAGATGGAGATGAAAGCATTCGAGATAATCTAGCGGATCATGAAGCTGCACTCGTTTTGGCCTCTCGCTCAGAGATATCTGAATGCAAAAAACAGAACGTCAAGAGGGCTACTGCCTCATGGTTCAGCATGGAGACAGATTGAACGGTCAGAAATAAGAACACAGAACGTGGATGGAACGTTTTTTTTTTTTTTACCCTGACATAGAGCTTCTGCAAGCAGGGAAAGCATTTCATAAGGCCAATAGCATCATCGATACTAGGAGGGGACATGTGCACAACCAAAATCTTGACGGTTCAGCACCGCAGCCGTTGAGTTCATAGGCACGTTTTCCTGATCAGTTAGCAGCAGTCATTGAGTACAATTAAGTACAGTAAGAGCAGGAAATAGCAATTGTATAACATATATATAAGAGGATGATGGCATTAAGAGTGGAAGTGTGAAACCAAAGGACCTTGAAAACAGTAGTGGCTCCAAGCTCAAGTGTTGTAATGCGACATGTGAGGGAACCCAAGAACTCAAGTCTAGGAGAGGTGCCCTGGATATCCGAACCGATCTACTCCTACTACCATCTCTGTATTCTGAAAGCCGGATGAAGAACTTTTCTAGGAGAGGGGCATCCTCAACAACGACCTGTTTCAGAGCCCAGAATCCCACGAAGTCGTCAGAAACACCAAAGCTTCTAAGGGTAGGGGAGCTGATGCGGAGGCGACGTAAGCCATCCTTTTGGCTGAGCACCAAGCTCTCAAGCACAGGGCACTTGGACAGCAGACTCTGGAGCGCGATCGATGGTGAGCTGCCTGAGGTGGGGGAAGTGGAGGCTCTCCACGTCCACGCCATCCGCGGGAAAGTTGGTGAAGTCGTTCCAGCCGGCGGTGAGGGTGAAGGACGCGGAGGGAGGCAGCTGACAGCCGGAACGCGGCCGGCGGCACGTAGCCGTGCCGCAGCTCGAGCTCGTGCAGGTTGTCGAGCGCGGGGGACTGGAGCAAGGCGTCGAGGCTGACGGTCCGGCCGTGCCAGCCGAGGGAGAGGCGGCGGACGGGGCCGCGGTGGTCGGAGAGCACGCGGGAGACGACGGCCGAGGCGGCGTCGCTCGTGAACCGCCGCGGGATGTCGTCGTCGCAGAGGTTGAGCGAGGACGAGCGCCAGAGGTGGCACCACCGCGTCGAGAAGGCCTGCGTCCGCGCGCCGTCGTCCATGGGGAGGAGGGAGACGATGGTACCAAGGATGTCATCCGCGAGGCTGCTGATGAGGTCGGGGCCGCCGGCCCTGCGCTTCGGTGGAGGTTCTTCGTGGCTCCCAGCGCCGGCGTACGCTTCCGCTGCCACCTCAGGTTTCCTGGGTCTACGAACCGTCGCCATTGGTTGACGGCTGGGGCGCAGTGCGAGGGTTTTATTTGCATGGGGAGGTGGGGTCTCCAAGCCCCAGTGTTTTTGCTTTCTTTCTTTTTTTGGCCGGTGGATACCTATTTCCACATGGCCGAGCCTACTAAGCTGCCAGAGTGCCGGCCCATAATCATGTGACAGAGGGGGATGAGTTTCCCCTAACTTAAGATAAGTTAAAGATGTGGCTCCGCGTTTGTAGTACCACTGTACATGTCCAAAACGGGCCAATCCACCGGGCGGCACGTGGCCCAGCACGGCAAACGGCCCAGGCCCGGCACGGCCCAGGCCCGGCACGGCCCGCTAACTCACCTGGGGTATATATACCGTGCGTCGTCTCGCCCTAACCCTAACATCTCTTTCACCCGCCTAGCCGCTAGCCGTCTCGTCTCCCTCCTGTCCCCTCGCGCCTGCCTCTCACCGCCACCGAGCTGTCTCCCCGTGCCGCCTCCCCGTCTCTCCTCGCTCTCACGCCGGCCCGCCTCCCCGTTTCCCTCGCCCTCGCGTTGTCTCCCCTCATAGCCTTCGCCCTTGCCCTCACCCTCGTGGCCTAGGCGGCGAGACTGCCGAGATCTGTCCACGCATCTATGGCGAAGGGGCAGGAGGAGGCGTCCGTCGGTGGCATGGAGAAGGACAGAGAAGCAGGACACATGAGGAGGAGGCGTCTAGCGACGGGCGCACCATGCGCGAACGGGTGCGGCTTCTTCAGCTCCGTGACGGCGGCGGCGCACTCGAGTCCGCTCTTGAGTCGGCGACGACTGACGACGACGACAACTCCTCGTCGGCTCGAGTCGGTGATGGCGACGGCAACGGCACGAGCATGGCACTGCACTGCTGGGCTCATCGTGCCGGAGGCACGGCACGGCCCGTGTAAGGGAAACCGTGCCGTGCCTAGGCGGAGCCGGCAGCCCGCGTGCCGTGCCGGCATGGCGACCTCACCGTGCCATGCCGTGCCTAGGCACGGTGCAGCCGTACCGTGCCTGCCCGTGCCCGTGCCCGGCACACCCAGTTGGACATGTATAAGTACCACCGTGTTAGTGACTCAAGTCCCTCAAACTTAAATTAGAGAAACCGTTACCGAGAGAGATGGACACTAGCAATCTAGATATCTTTAAAAAACAATCTTAGGATTAAAAAACCAAAATAGTTGACTCATTTGCACCAGTAATGTGAAAGATAAAACATATATTTGAACCAGAACAAATATTGTGCTTTGAATGAAATATATTTTAATACAAGACCGAACTTAGATGATGGTCTAGCCTCGAGAGAAAATATTTTTACGTGACCAAGATTCCCTTGAGCCACGCATATAAGCGTGTTGTGACCCTGGAAAACCCTAAGACAACGCCTCACTCACGACATCTCCCCTCTCTGGTTTTTGTGTCTCTTCACATCACATCCGGAGATGAAGATCTGTTCTTTTCTTGATTTTCTACTAGTGAAGTTCGATCGGTTCTCCAATGAAGCTGTATTGCTCGATGATTCCTCTCCCCATGCATGAAGCCTGAACGGCGTCTTTGGTTTGGATGTTATGATAGATTTCCCAAAGTCCAACCTCATCACCGCATCTATCTTGGTGCGTGCTTTGTCGAGCATGTCAGTGGGCTGTGAGTATATATGTATGTAAAACCTTTGTTCTATGAGTGACGTGGGATTATCACATGATATTACGTTGCGTTGGGAATTTGTTTTCGGTTTCCCCCTACTATACATACTTATAATTAATTGATTGTTCTGAAACTGCCAGAGCGCTCGCTTTTATGAGGACACCATTTGCTGGTCTCACATGCACGTCACGCGCGTACGTGCAACGACGAACAGTCAGGACAGGGGTTGGGGGGGGGGGGGGCGCAAGGAAGAAATAGAAGATGGAGACGTACGTACGGTTCATGGGCCGAGAGACATTGCACCTACTACCTACCAGTCTCGATCGGGATCGCCATCGATCTGCTGCTCGTCCACTTCCTCCGAGATCGGAGCCGGAGATAAACGAGACACCGTCACGATCTGCGCGCGTGCGTGCTTGATGGTGTATATATATATTTTCGTTCATCTGTTTGTTGCATGATCGATGGACTGATGGTTGCACGCGTGCATATGGATCGTTCATTGCTCACGTGAGAGCGCTAGCTGTGTGTCGCACCAAGGGCACCAGCTGGGGTCAACATTCCTGTATGCACCTAATAAATACTACTTACTACTACTAGATACATACACTGCACGCACTGATTATAATTAACTAGCTAGTTGACCTTCGTAGCGCCACACATCATGCATGGTGGACTGCAGCCTATAATAATAGGCTATAATACATGTACAGGCGCTTGCACTTACCCGTCCACATCGCGCGTCGCTCGGAGATATATACTACTGCTACTACTATTTATTTAAAATTATAATTAACAAAACGCGATCAGGACCGGCCGGCGGCACGTGGCGACGGCTCGACCAGGCACCCGCCGTCACGTAACCAAACACCGCCCGCCCGGCCGGCCATTTATAGCCGCGCCACGACCTCTCGTCTCCTCTCTGCACTCCGTCGTCCTCTCGATCGAACTAGACGGCCACGCACCACCTCGCCACCATCATCCTATTAACTCTGGCCGGTGTGGCCGGCCGGCGGGCAGAGATCGGCGGTGACCGACCAGCCGGCCGGGTGATCCATGGCGACGGTCGACAGGCTGGTGTTCGCCTTGAACGGGCGGCGGTACGAGGTGGCCGGAGTCGACCCGTCCACCAGGCTGCTGGAGTTCATCCGAACCCGGACGCCGTTCAAGGGCACCAAGCTCGGCTGCGGCGAAGGTACGTACGCACGCTATATTTGCCGCGCGCGCTTGCACGTACTGCTGCTAGCTGCTGTAGCTCCTGCTCCTGCTCCTGCTCCGCCACCATCTAATAATATCTATTCAAGTATTGTTGATCCACCCCCATATTTAATTTTACTATATATATATATATATATATATATATATATATTTGTTGCATGCATGCGATCGACCGGTGGCTGCATGCATGCCAATAAGATGCAGATCCATCCATCGTACTGTAGTATATAGCGAGCGTATCCACACTGTGCCAGCGGTGGTCAACATATACATGCATCAATGCATGCAGCTACCTAATTGCTGATGATAACTAGGTGACGACCTTCACGTACGCCACATAATTTTCTTTTCATAGGGATCTAGGACGCACTGTACATAATGGCCGGGTACGGTACGTTCGTATACAATGCTGAATTGGAGATTGTTTTAAATTGATCGTACCATCATCGATCATCAACATATACAAGATCCGTACATGGGGGATCATGTGAATGAGAAAACTATATGTACGGCACATATAGCCAGACTGATGCGCACAGTTGAGTTGACAGTTCAGTTGAAACTCTGAAAGACTAGCCTAGTATTTAATTAAAAAATAACTAGATCGAGGGCCACACGTACTGCCGTCTTCTTGTCGACGCCAACTTAAACGGAGCTATGCGTTCTATCTAGTCTAGCATAATCCAACATCAGGGTGAAATTTTACAACACACGAGTGGTGAACATGGGTTAACGCCGTCAGAGTTTGAGCTCCTTAATTACCCTTTTTTCTCTCTAGGGCGGTGAACATCCATCAACCAAACACAACGATGACTTTTAGGTGTTTGGTTTGGGGAACGAGGGCAATGTTATCTTCTGGCTACTCGCTTTTTCCTGTGCAATGCAACAAATTGATCTATCATCACATCAATCCTCACAGGCCAATAACCAGTATATATATGCGAAATGGGTTCATCTCATCAAATGTTATAGAATGAGTTGATCTATCACCACCTCGACCTTCGCGAATTGGTGCTCAAATTTCTGTCCCTGGATGGACCCGGCCATTCCATACACGCAACCATATATTACTTTCAAACGGATGGGACCTTTCATACAAGTACTACGACCAAAAGAATCTCATCAGCAAATTAGGTAGGATCAACCATGCGCGCTGTCGCTGCTCCTAGCTATAGCCGACGACTTACTAGTCACTAGTCACTACGTACGGTTTAGCTATAGACAGGCTGATGATAACCTTTAATTTGATTTTAATTTATTTCCCAGTTTAATTAATTTTTTGTCAGTGAGGGTGACAGTACGTCCTTTTGAGCAAAGAGATGATGGATGCACACCGATCGACCAATTCCCCTAGCCAACACCCCCTAGCTAGTTCCCCTACTGCACATACGATATAGGTCACGTTGCGTTGCACCGACACCAACCACCACGCCACCAGATGCAGCAGATGAGCAGCTGCGCCGTCACGATCCACGGGATATGCACGGGAGTACATACAATAATATATCGGAGGCATGGACGATCAATGCAAATGAAAGACGAGAGCGAGCGAGCTGCTTTGTTACACCTGAAAGTCTCCGTTTTCATTTTCCTCATCTGTGTCAATGTCTCTGTTAGGACACACTTTTGCAAGCTGCTTTGGATCGATCGGACATCAATTAATTGCGTGGATATATCATGTGTGTGTGTGTGTGTGGGCGCGCGCGAGCGCCTGTGCCCTACGATGCTATGCAAATTAATTAAACATCTAGAGGCGGTCGCTGTCTCGGTGTATATCAACTGCAGTTGGGCGGCAGGGAACTGTATTAATTACCGATGTTTGACCTGCCGTTGTCTAAAGGCGCTCGAGAGAGTCAACAATTTTTTTAAGTATACTATGTAATACGAGTATGTAACAAAATTCACCATTTAGCAAACATTTTGCAACTCATAGATTTTGTTTTCCTGAAACACAATATATATATATGGACGACGACGTAGATGTTTATATAGATTACGGAGTTTTTTTTTTCTCTGGTGAGGGCACAAGGATCGTTGGGCGGACACCGACGAGTTGTGATGACTAGTGTGGGCATAGGGCCACGCTGGTATTAGAGGATATGCATGATGAGCATATCATAGATAGATATATATGAGGGCAAGGGTGGTGTCATATGGCATGGTCTCATTAATTAGGGCAATGTCTCCGCCGGCAGCAGGGAGCTCGCCGCCGATCAAATTAAAGGCGGGCAATGCAGGCGGCGTGAGGCCTGGGGGAGGTGTGTGTGGATGAACGTGTTAGTTGATGAGAGATGACACCGGCGTCGGCGTCATGCATGTGGTGTGGTAGCAGCTCTAGCTAGCCAAAACCAGATTAACTAGGACTAGCGCAGCAGCAGTACGGTAAAGGTGAACCATTTTGTTTATGAAATTATTGGAATGATTTTCTTGTGAATTTGGAGCATCTGTTCTTGTAAATCTAAACATCTTTTATTTCACGAACCTAGACCATTGTTCTTGTAAAGCTAGGATATTTTATTTTTGAAGCTGGATTTTTTTTTCATGAACATAGATCGATTATCCTCATTATGAATTAATCCTGAACCTTTTCTCTCATAAGGCTATAATAATTTTAAGTTTTGCCATGGAAAAATATAGTCTGCAGAACATTAAACATGTTCTTGTCAACTAACTCGGAATATTATTATTGTAAGTCTAGAATATTATTGTTCCGCTTGGTAAAAAGTGTTTTACCTTAATTAGCCAGAAAAAAATAATGTTCTTTGAGAAATGTCTTAAAGCTTTAATTTGTTGCAAGAAATACAGTGGCGTAACGTAATTGCGTGCGCAGTTTAGAAATTATAAGTTTTTCTATTCTAAAACTTATATTGAGTCAACATTTCTCCTTCTTCTATTAATCCAAGCAACCGAAGCCGGCAAATTAATGCACGCATACATGCACCTGAAAATTAACAAAAGCTTCCGGCCTATTTAAATTATTAATAACTTAGCATAGCTTTTTTTTTTCTTCACGTAAATAATGCGTGTGTTTACGCATAGTGCGTATTGTGTATAGCTTCCGGATCGGAGCTGTGTCTAGACATGCACGTCGTGTGGGTGTTGTTCGCCCGTGCATGCCCCTGTTAACACGCCGGTGAAAAAATGGAAAATGAGTGTAGGCTGAGCAATAGATATAGATAGCTTTTGCCGGCCAAATCCTGTAACTGTAATACAGTGGGTACTACATGGAGAGTTTTCCAAAGCCGCCATTGGTGACCTGTCAAACGTTGTCACCTTCGGTTAGGGAGCTTTCAGTACAAATATTACTACGACCAAAAAAAATATCAGCAACGTAGGTAGCCAAGGTTACCACGCGCTCGCCCCCAATCCATCAGCATACTAACCGACATCCAACCATGCGTGTGCTATATATAGCCGACCACTCGCTTCCGCTGGATCAACCAATTCCATACATGCATCAACCAAACCCCTTCCTCCTCTTCTTTTTTTCGATTTCTTGGATGCTACAACTATAGGCCAAGCTGCTCCTCTGCTGCTGCTGACTGTAATTCCGAGGAGGAAGAATGCTTTTATGGGCAAGCGGAAAATAGCAGGAGCAGTTTATGTTTCGGACCGTCCTGTAAATCTATTACCAAGGGTCATTTTCCATGTTATGGACGGGCGGACTGTGCTATGGACCGGCGCCTCTAAAAATAGCAGGGGCCGTCGTCACTGTAAACCGATTTGCAAAGACGATCCTATAGATGGAACCCACGATCCTAGAGATGGAACCCACACCGATCCGAACACCAGGGGCGGCCACATCTTTCAACCACTTCTAATAGAAAAGGAGAGGACGCTGCATGCAATCGATTCTGTGGCGGTGACATTGATTTCAAACGGACGGGAGCTTCCATATCAGTACTATTGTACTTAGAGATGTAAATGGGCAGGTTAAAAAGGCTAGCGACAAGTCATTTTCGTGCAGTAAATTAGCTTAGCGCTCGCTCGGCCCCCATCAGCTGCTAGCGACGTGCACCAAACCGACGCTCAACCATCGCATGCGTGCTCTGCTACTGCTAGGCAGCTAGCGACCAGACCTTTGATTTCTTTCCGGGCCGGGTTTAATTTGTCAATGAGGGTCACAGTACGTACGTTACGTCCCTTTTTGGGAGATGCGTACACAAGTACGACATGTGGTTCTAGCTGGTTCCTCTACTGCACGTGGTGCGATTTATAGGTGACACTGCATGCGGTGCACCGACACCAACCACCACGCCACCAGATGCGCAGATCAGCAGTAACCGGAGGCATGGAGCAAATAAACAAGTACGTGTTTGGTTCGAGAAAATCAAACTGTTCTAAATGAGGTGACGGTGATGTATCATGCATGGCAGAGGTTTCTTTTTAAATTTGTTCACCAACGCACATATATATAGTTTTAAACATGCATGGTGTGCCGCTATACCATGTATTGGCCTTATACAAACGGAGACTTTTTTTTTCTCTGGTGAGGACACACGAGGATCGCGGCGCGGGCACCACCGAGTCTGCAGTGACGAGTGTGGGCACACGGCAGATCGAGTCATGCATGGTGCGAGCCGCCGATCAATGCGATGTGTGGTGACGTTGATGAGATGACACCGGCGTTGTCATGCATGGTAGCTAGCGAAACCAGATTAATTAATTAGCTAGGACTAGGACAGAAGTAGTACGGTGGCCAATGGCAGCATGTGATCCGGCCAGATGGAGGACAGAGGGACAAGCATCGACGCACAAATGCAATTAGATGTGAAAACAAAGCGGACACACACTAATGGACGTGAAAACAAGCAAATTGGGCCGTGACCAATAAAGGAGAAAACGATCCAATGGAGGTCTAGCTTCAACATAAAAGAAACTGTTCTAGCTTTGAAAAGCCTTTTTTTTTTTTTGATTGGATAGAAGGTATTCTAAAATATATGTAATTTCTTCTGCTCACTTATGCAACATAGGGCGTGTATGGAACTAGCCAGATTGTGTAATCTAAATTTAAAAATCCTGATTCTATTCCAACCAGTCTGGAAATTTTACTGGATTCTAGAATCTTGGAGGCCAGATTTTGAAATCTTACAATTCTACCGGCTTCTAGCTGGTTGTGCCTCTATGAATTACGAAAACGCCCCTACTTTTTCCTCACAGCACTTTGTTGTAAGACCGTAGACTGCGACTAGAGAGGGTAAATATGAGCACTCAAAATCTCCAACTCAAAACCCCGACTCGACTAAGCAAAAAACTCACGCACTTTTGAACAGATACATGCCAAATACAACGTGGAAGCACCGGAACAAGCTCCCAAAAGAACGGACGAAAAACGAGCTAAAAACGGAAAAACTCAACCCTCACAGCACAAACCGGAGGGTCCAGCGTGTGCACAAAGCGCACTTGAGGAAAATGTCGTTGTGCAGAAACTCTGCAACGCACTGAACGTTCTAGGCCGAAGAGTGGCCTAGATCAAGTTCACGTCGACTGAACGCACTGGACGGTCCGATGGTTGAACACCGAACGGTCCGGTATGAGCACTGGACGTTCTGGACCGAAATGCTCCCAAAGCACCCCCCCCCCAAAGCTAGCGCCACTCACCAGATGATCCAGTGCGTACAAAAAGCTACCTCAAAACCGTGCTTTCTCCGGAAAGGTCCAAACTTGATCCAAACTCAAATCAAACCAAGTCCAAATGAGAAGAAACTTTAGGCCAACACTTGTTAGGCACTTAGGATGGTATTCCCAAAAGGATCTAAGAAAAAGATCTTGGGATCTTCATAAATCAAAGTTTCTCTCAAGAACAAGGCAATAACTTGAGCACCACTGAAAACCTAAGATCCAAGTGTGCTCATGGGGATTCCTGGACAAAGATCACTCTAGATCAAGTCTCCCACGTCATAGCAATACCAAAGAACCAAAAGAGAACGAATCCAACTCGAACAAGACTCCAAACACACCAAAACTCAGGAAGAACTCGACGAACCAAACAAGATGGGGGAAGGGAATCACACACAAGTTGTTGTATGAAAATCCATCCATTAGCTGCCCAAGAAGGGTCTCAAGATCCACAAGATTACAGAGGATTCATGACCAAGCAACCTCCCTACTCCTACCCTGTTTTGTTGGCGCTAGATCTCACCAAAGCTCTTTATACTTGAAGCTCTTAGCTGGGAGGGCAAAAATCATGCACTAACCAAACCCTAAAACAAGCCAAGAGAGGTCTAAATGACCAGCACTTAGCCTATTTATCCCCTAGAGCTATTTTGGCAGTTTTACACATAGACCCTTACACTACCAATGCCCTTAGGGGGCTAAACAAAAAATGACCTAAAATATCGGGGACCACGACCACAATGGAGTCTTGATCTTCTTCTCTTCCACGCATTATTCGGATGCCCACCACGTGGCCAGTAGTCCAATCCATCCTGTGCCCCCGGTTTTTAAGTCAGAAACTGGAAAACTTTAGAAAGTCTCCACCTAGGCCGGAATGGCCCACATCTTCTATCTTGGTGAGATTTTGGCCCAAGTCACCAAGTCCTTTGAGTACTTGTACTTGGGTTGTGGTTTTGAACTGAAGCCACCAAAGCCTCCCTCGCACGCCTTTGCGCTACACATTCGGATTGGAGCACCACGGTCATGCATCGGAGCTGCCTCACAGTCCATCGGATGACTTATACCACCGTCACACGCTATTCCACCCCTCCGTGTATTAAGCTCCCATGTCCTTTGGAGGGCTTCTCCTTCCTCAACCTCCAGTCCATCAGAGGGACCTCCGATCCATCAGAGGGCTTTTGCCCGAGTCCTTCCAGGGCTTTTCCTTCCATTGACAATCACTCATCACAGGAGAGCAATGGGGCCAGTCCATTGGCCCTCATTAACAGGGGCAAAATTGGGATGTGGAGAGGACCACCATGCCTGGGCAGGATGGGAGCCAAACAGCCATGCCTAGAATTTTCCAGAAGCAGATTTTGGTTTTTGTGGATTTTGGAATCCAGATTACACAATCTGCCTGGTTCGATACACAACCATAGATTAATAAGAACAGTATGATGTTATTGCCCCATTGGTAAAATAGTTTAACTTATTATCAACAGTGTTCTGCCTTAAATAGGAAAAAAATGGTATTTTGGTTGATAACACACTTGCGTCAACGCAATAGGATTCTAAAAATATATTTTGCTTTGCTAGATAGGTAAAAAGATAAAAGAGAGAAAAAACAAGGAGAAGGAGTACAATCATGTGGGAACGACAAAAGAAAGAGAAAGAAATTGCTTCAATCGTGTGCACCATCCAAATACAATACAAGGAATCCAAAGGTGAATAAGTATTTGGTCAGGCCCCTTTATTGGCGATAATCCAAATGCTCTGCTGCTCTATACTCTATAGCCAAGTTAGCATGGTGATGTAGTAGAAACTCGACGGCCGCAGTGCAGCTCCCTGGTCAAGCAGTGCACGACGGGTTGGCGGCGCATTTCGTCGAACACCCTCCGAGCACCGCCTGTTCTCCCTTCCTGGCGAAGGTTCTCCGGTTCCAGAGCACGGCCGCAAGCGACTTCCCCGTTCATGGCACGCTTGCTGGGGTGGCCGCGGCCAGCAAATGCCACGCGGGCGGTTCGCATTTGCCACGAGATGAGCTCGCCGTCGCGTGTGGGCGATCTACCTCCAGCCGGGGGCGGTGGCGTGGCGGCGCAACGAGGAAGCCTTGTTTGTACGGCGCAGGCAGAGGAGCGAGTGAAGAGGCTAGGCCGTGGACGCTGCGACCTCACAGCCAGTAGTCCGCTCAGCCAGTGACGCAATTGCTCCGCCTTGAGTTGATCCTCCCCTGCCGGTACACCAGGTAGCCTCTACATTTCCTCATATTGATCAGGAATTTTAGTCGACCAAATTACGACTGAGATGTGGGCAGTATGGGCGGTGAATCTCGAGACCGAGTTCAGTTGTTTGCCTGGCTGTTGCGAGATTGCAGGATTCAGAAGTCAAGTCTCTTGTGGCTCCTGACTTTTCAGGCCAAAAGGGAGGAATTTAATTTGTTTTGTAAATTTAACTAAATTTGATACATCTCAACCATCCTGCATCACCTTTTTTTTTTGTTTTAATTCATGCTTGGAATAAAAATATTTACCAATTGGTATAGATCGAATTGCAACACTTTCACTTGTTTTACTTAGTTAGATTGAGGTCTTTCAGTTCAGCCTATTCTCGCACATCTATGATGGTAGATTCAATATAACATGCAGCAACCACTAATTCATATTGCAGGTGGTTGTGGGGCATGTGTTGTCCTTATAGCAAAGTATAACCCCACGACGGATGAAGTGACTGAATTCACCGCGAGTTCATGCCTGACACTCCTTTACAGTATAAATTTCTGTTCAGTTATCACCACCGAGGGTCTGGGGAACACCCGGGATGGCTTTCATGCTGTGCAGGAAAGGATGTCTGGGTTTCATGCCTCCCAGTGTGGCTTCTGCACTCCCGGAATGTGCATGTCGATTTTTACTTCCCTTATCAACGCTGACAAATCCAAGAGGCCCGAACCACCAAAAGGGTTCTCAAAACTCAAAGTAGCTGAAGCAGAAAGGGCTTTCTCTGGCAACATGTGCAGATGCACTGGTTACCGTCCAATTGTTGATGCCTGCAAAAGCTTTGCATCAGATGTTGACTTGGAGGATTTGGGACTTAACATATTCTGGAATAAAGGGGACAGGAACCCTGATGTTAGTGAATTGCCAAGTTACACTCTTGGTGGTGGAGTCTGCACCTTCCCAGATTTTCTAAAATCTGAGATAAAATCTTCGATCGATCATCTCAATGATCCTTGTATTGCAGTTGCAGCCTCCAGGGAGGGTTGGTACCATCCGAGAAGCATCAAAGAGTACTATGAGTTAATAAATTCTTGTTCATTCAGTGACTCCATCAGAGTGGTTGTTGGGAATACTAGTAGTGGCATACCAGGATACAAGGATCAAGACCTCTATAATAAGTATATTGACATTGGAGGCATCCCAGAACTTTCAAAAACTATAAGGAGAGAGTCGGGCTTTGAAATTGGGGCAGCTACAGCAATTTCTAAGACCATTGAGATACTTAAGCAAGAATGTGAGTCTATATCCTCTCCAAATGGGAGCTGTGATTTTCAGAAAACTTGCTGACCACATGAGCAAAGTTGCTACACCATTTGTTCGTAACACAGCTAGTATTGGGGGAAACATAATTTTGGCACAAAAATACCCATTTCCCTCGGACATTGCAACCATACTCCTTGGTGCTGGTGCAACTGTTTGTCTTCAGGTTGCTACAGAACGGAGACAAGTTACTTTGGAAGAGTTCCTAGAGCAGCCTCCTCTGGATGCTACTACTTTACTCCTGAGCATATTTATTCCACATTGGATTTCAGATTATCAGGCAGAAACGAGTTTGTTGTTTGAAACTTACCGAGCAGCACCTCGTCCTCTTGGTAATGCCGTTTCATATGTAAATTGTGCTTTCTTGGGGCATGCTTCTGTGGATGAACAATCTGATACTCTTGTATTGAGTGACTTGCGCTTGGCTTTTGGTGCATATGGAACGGAACATGCTATTAGAGCAAAAAAGGTGGAGGAATTCCTAACTGGCAAATCACTCACTGCATCAGTTGTACTTGGAGCAATTCATTTACTTAGAGAAACGATTGTACCACTGGAGGGAACATCACATCCTGAATATAGAGTCAGTGCAGCTGTTGGATTTCTCTTCAGTTTCCTGTCTCCATTTTCTAAAGGCATCCCGGAGCCTGGAAAAGCTCTGGGCAGTGGTTCTGCTGATTCAGCAGGTACTGATGATGCCGGTAACCTGTTATTATCATCACGTCAAGAAACAATTTCCAATGGAGAATATAAACCAGTTGGTGAACCGATTAAGAAATATGGTGTTGAACTTCAAACGTCTGGTATGTGATTACATCATTATTTTTTTGGGTACTGTTTTCAAGATATTTTTCAAAATATCCTTGCAGGACTAGATTTGAACTTTCTATTGTGTAATACAGGGGAGGCAGTATATGTGGATGATATTCCTGCTCCAAAGAACTGCCTGTATGGAGAATTCATTTACAGCACACAACCTCTTGCTTATGTCAAGAGTATAAAATTCAAGTCTTCTTTAGCATCAGAAAAGATTGTCGCTGTTGTTTCTGCCAAGGATATTCCAAGTGGAGGACAAAATATTGGATCAACCTTCATGTTTGGGGATGAGCCACTATTTGGTGATCCAATTGCTGAATATGCTGGACAAGCTCTTGGTGTTGTGGTAGGACCCACTCCCTGGAATTATTGCTGTCTTAAAATACTCTATAATAGAAGATAGCTATGTTTATTGCTGACCATACTCAATATTTCTAAAACATTGCCCTTACCTCAGATTGCAGAAACACAGAGGTATGCTGACATGGCAGCCAAGCAGGTTCTTATTGAATATGACACAAAAGATTTGAGCCCACCGATCATAACTGTGGAACAAGCAGTGGAAAACAGTAGCTACTTCAAAGTTCCACCTGAATATTTTCCTAAAGAAGTTGGTGATGTTTCTAAGGGCATGGCAGAAGCTGATCACAAGATCCCATCAGCAGAAGTATTTTAGTTTAATAACCTCCCAGAGATTTTAATTATCTAATTTCACTTGCATCCTTAAAATAAATACTATTGCGAGATTTTAATTATCTAATTTCACTTGCATCCTTAAAATAAATACTATTGCGTTAATATATTAGCAGTTCTATGTTCTCCAAAGTTCTAAATTTCATCCTGTCTGGAGTCTGCTTGAACTACGCCATACGTACTATTGCATCAATTTATCAATCGAGAAAGAAACTTATCACATTTGTGAATCCAAAAGTTGAGTTAACTGGTAATAGGTGTGGAATTCTAAACCAAAAGTTCAGGATTTCTGATACTCAGCCTCACTGGTAATGGTCATATGTAATTATTATTAATGATATTCTATTGGGGGATCTGGGGGTGTAGTTACACCCTCGCTGCAGGATAGTAGTTGTGTTGAATCAATAATTAGTTGTTGCAGTGTATACTTACTGAAGTTGCAATGCTAACTAATCCCCACTTCCTCACCCCACTTACTAAAGCTTCTTTATTACATGACGGTTTTTATCTTTTAACGGTTTTGAGATATGGCATTGCCATTACTTTATATAACTTTACATCATTATAATTTACATACATAATGTTGGTGTGGAGAGGGAGGACTTCATGCCTCCGCATCTTGTGTTGTTCTGTTTCTTCTTCCTTAATGAAATGACACATAGCTCTCCTGCGTCATTCAAGAAAAAAAATGATGTTCGAAACTATTTTAGTTGACAATTTGGTCATGCATATTTAGTATGGCCAACATTGTATATTTAAAACATATGGTATATGTTAAATAATTTGGAATTGTTCACCATATATGGATTCTAGAGCATCGATTTTGGAGGTAATTACAAATATCAAAATTTAGACTTGAAGCAATGCAATGTTCTCTAGATTATATAGTAAGATCATCCTATAATTTTTCTATAGTGTCATTCCTACTTCCCTTTTCATGGAAGCTCACAGAGCATATCATGTCTCATGTGTTATTGATGACTGCAGGTAAAACTTGCTTCTGAGTACTACTTCTACATTGAAACACAGACAGCACTAGCAATTCCAGATGAGGATAACACCTTGGTAGTCTACAGTTCATCGCAGTACCCTGAGCTTGCGCAAAGTGTCATAGCAAGGTGCCTGGGCATTCCATTCAGCAATGTGCGTGTCATTACAAGAAGGGTTGGAGGAGGCTTTGGTGGAAAGGCATTCAGATCATTCCAAGTAAAGATCAACAGTCATTAATCTAATAGCTCAAATCTTCTATTTTCTACTAAATAATAGTACTAAAATGTTTACACTGATAACGATTTTTTTCGTACTTATGTATCTTTTTAAACTTCTGATGTCTATGCATGTTTATACCAGGACTAAGATGCTGTGAAAATGTTCTTGTATGCATTTTCAAATCTTCATTATTCCTATCTTGAGAGCTCTGTTTCTTTAGACCACCAAATGGAAAAGCACATCCAAAGCTTACATATGTTGTACACAGTTCACAGTGTCTATATATACTTTGTTTTCTCGAAAGCACAGAGAGAACCGTGCATCCTTAAAATATTTTTTTGTCTATACTGTTATACACTTTGAGACAAATTTAGCGGCATTATTGTGGTATATATGTCTACCATTTACACGTGATAGATTGTAGCATGAGGTTTGGCTATGTAGGATTCATGTTTTCAAGGAAAGCCATTTAGCCTTTCAGTACTCTTTTTGTGCTTTTGTACCAAAAACAAATGCATCTAAGTTCAACTATTTTTTGGAATCTGCAGTATGTTCCTAGCCCAAAATCAAATCAACTCTCAAAAAGTTCCTTAGAAAATCTGGCCTTACTTTGACTATTAAGTTGACATGATTCGATCAGTGCTGATTATATCTGACAATCTAATAACATCTCATGAACAATAAATGCGCAGTGTAAATTACCTGCTGTTTCTTACCGATATCAATATGTTACATGCTTGTGTAGGTTGCAACAGCAGCTGCACTTTGTGCATACAGGTTACGACGTCCTGTACGGATGTACCTTAATCGCAACACCGATATGGTTATGATTGGTGGTAGGCACCCAGTGAAAGCTCATTATTCTGTTGGATTCAAATCTGATGGTAAAATTACAGCTTTGCATCTAGATATGTTAATTAATGCGGGGATATCTGAAGATGCAAGCCCCTTGATACCAGGCACTATTATATCTAGTTTGAAGAAGTACAACTGGGGTGCTCTGTCATTTGACATCAAGGTCTGCAAAACAAATAATACATCTAAATCTGTAATGCGTGCTCCTGGAGATACACAAGGCTCTCTAATTGCTGATGCTGTTATTGAGCATGTTGCTTCAGTGCTTGAAGTTGATGCTAACCGCGTGAGGGAAAAGAATTTTCACACCTATGACAGTCTTCAGTTGTACTACCCAGATAGTGCAGGCGAAGCTTCTACGTATACACTACATTCTATTTTCGATAGGTTGGTCTCAACTTCAAAGTACCTTGATCGAGCTGAGTCCATCAAACAGTTTAACAGTATCAATAAGTGGCGGAAACGGGGCATCTCTTGTGTTCCCCTCATTTTCAATGTTGAACCAAGGGCAGCTCCAGGAAGAGTTTCTGTGCTCAATGATGGCTCCATAGTGGTAGAGGTTGGAGGAATTGAAATCGGGCAAGGACTGTGGACTAAGGTACAGCAGATAACTGCCTTTGCTCTGGAACAATTGTGGCCAGATGGGGGTGAAGTTCTTCTTGGGAGAGTGCGTGTTCTACAGGCTGACACATTGAACTTGATACAAGGTGGACTTACTGCTGGTAGCACTTCATCTGAATCTAGTTGTGCAGCAACCCTTCAGGCATGCAACATGCTGATTAACAGATTAAAGCCAGTCTTCGATAGGCTGCAGCAGCAATCTGAAAATGTCTCATGGGATACTTTGATTTCCCAGGTACTTTTATCCTTCTCTAGTTTTTTCTCATGCTGTCTACAAAACAGTTACTTCCTGTAATGCTATGTTCCTAAGCAGGCCTCTAAAGAAAGTGTTAATTTATCTGCGAGTGCTTACTGGGTACCTGGTCAAGTTTCTAATAAGTACCTAAACTATGGAGCCGGTATAAGTGAGGTGCATCGAAAAATTCTTCTAAAGTCCAAATTACAACAGTGCAGTTAAATCATGTTTGGATGTCTTATAAGTGATACTCTGTTCAAAATCTTCTGAAAAGTGCAGGTGGAGATTGATCTTCTTACAGGAGCAATTACTTTACTAAGGGGCGACCTTGTGTATGACTGTGGGAAGAGCTTAAACCCTGCTGTGGACTTAGGCCAGGTTTGCTGCCGTTCCTTCTCTGTTTCCTATTTTAACCAATTCTGAACTTTGAATATAGTCCACTGATTTATAACATACCGTGTCTTAAGTTGAAAACAGGATGAAGAAAACATAATTTGAGTACATGATAAATATGAGTATTCATTTTTTATGTACGATTAGAGAGTTAGCTTGTGAGGTGACATTTCAAGTGAAAATGAGCTAACTGCTGGAATTCAATTTTTTATTTGCCACATTGTTTCCATTTGTTGCAGTTGTTGTTTTGAAATGGTGGGGTTCATGAATGTTGCTGCTAATGTTGCATGTTCCAACTGTTACACAACATTCAGCCTTCGCAATTGAGAGCACCTTATGTTCTGACCAGTTATGTGAATGTTAACAGCGAGATGCAACTAACTGATAGAATCACCAGTGAGATATTTGGCCATTTCCCTTGTCAAGAGTTCGCCATGCTGATACTTTGGACATATAACTATAGCTATGTACTTGCATAGAGTTTACTACATATTTATTGGGCTCTAGTACATTAATATAATGGCACCATATCTTATCTATGGCATTTATCTTGCAGATTGAAGGTTCCTTTATACAGGGAATTGGTTTCTTCATATATGAAGAATATATTACAAACAGTGATGGTCTGATGATCAGCAATAGCACATGGGACTACAAGATCCCAAGTGTCGACATAATCCCAAAGCAGTTTAATGCTGAGGTGTTGAACACTGGATACCATAAGAACCGTGTGCTTTCTTCAAAAGGTAGGCACTAGTGACTTCCTCAACGGTATATATTGAACAAACTTGGAAGTTAC
Source organism: Paspalum vaginatum (assembly GCA_030272315.1). Classification (NCBI taxonomy): domain Eukaryota; kingdom Viridiplantae; phylum Streptophyta; class Magnoliopsida; order Poales; family Poaceae; genus Paspalum; species Paspalum vaginatum. The sequence goes on along the minus strand of CM059013.1, from coordinate 37,067,625 downwards.
CAATTAACTAGTACTGTTTCTGGCAGCTTCGGGTGAACCTGCCTTGGTTCTATGCTCATCCGTTCATTGTGCACTGAGAGAAGCTATCCGAGCAGCAAGAAAAGAGTTTGCAGACTGCACCAGATCTGGAAGCTCACCGCTGGAATTCCAGATGGATGTCCCTGCACCAATGACACTAGTGAAAGAACTATGTGGTTTCGATATTGTGGACAAGTACTTAGAATGTCTATCAATCCATGAAAGTGCAACTGGGGCGTGATCTACAGTCTTATTATCCCATAAAAGGGAGTGGTATCATCCTACCGTTTGCTGTTTACAATAAAGCAGGGTTTGGTCATTATGTACAATATTTGAACTGCTTTAAACAATGTGCTAGGATGTGTGTCTTTGCCTCCATGCTATCTGGAATTCAATCCATCTGTATTCATGATCATGAATCCATATTAAAGTTACAGGAAGTTGTTGTGTTTATATAATTTATTTGCTATGAAGTTCTGAGTGTCCAGCAGTTTTGTTAAAAAGAACCTGTTAGCTTAGTTAAACAAAGTGGAAGCTGGAAAATTAGATCCTTTTATTTGAATGAACATTTCACATCTTATGAAAGCAATGCTCTAGACATAAAAGTTTTAGTGTTCCTTCTGTATTTTCATTAATTAGGATTTGCTCTTGACATGCATAAAGAAAAAAAAATTCTTGAGTACCTTTGTATTCAGAACTAACAAAGAAAAAGAAATACTATATGTTCTGTTATAGGCGCTTGCTTCTGTATCCTTGGGTATGTTGTTATTAACTGTTGTTGCCTTATAAACAATGTCTCCAATAAGCTGCATAATATCTGATAAACATATACAGTACATGATATTATTCGTAGGCCGTGATAACATATTATTGAAAATTTACTAATAGCAGAAATATCTTTTTCAATAGTGTCCTCGTATACATTCAAACTCACCAAATACGCTCAACATGATTATAGCTAACTTTACAAATTACAAGATCGAGCACAATCTTTTGATATGGAACAGATTTTCCTAGTTCTTCATTGTGATTCAATACTTCATTGTATACCTGGAAAGCATTTGCAACCATTTTCTTTAAAGGGAGTACCATCATTGTGAACACCACAAATATCATCTTCCTCCTGAGAGACTTGAAAATGTGCCAACACTCATAGTTAATTGTGGGTACAACATGTTAGGTGATTCAAATCCTTCATCCTGAGTTAAGGCCCGCATAGTGAAGTTAAAATGTGTTAATGTCAACTCTGGGATTGCTGTATCACCTTCAAGGTACTGCATCACTTGCCGCATGGTGGGCCTTGCACTAATAAATGGATGTGAGCACTAAAAGTCCAAGCTTTAGTACTAAACATGCCTCAGAAATGTTATAATCGTTTTTGAGTCTTGGGTCAATTGTCTCAGCTAACGATCCATTATGCCAGTGTACTAATACCCAATCCATCAATGTATGCTGGCCCCCTTCTGCATTTTGTTTAACAGGCTTTTGCGCACAGGTGACCTCAAGAAGAAGTATGCCAAAGGCAAACACGTCGGTCGACGGGGATGCTTTACCTGAACGAACCAACTCTGGGGCCAGGTAACCCATGGTTCCAACCATATGCGTCGTATGTGGATCGGTTCCATGATCATACAACCTTGAAAGACCAAAGTCACCAATTCGTCCATTCATTTCATTGTCAAGGAGTATATTGCTTGGCTTAATGTCTCGGTGGATGACAATTTTCTCCCACTTCTCATGGAGGTAGAACAACCCAAATGCAACACCCTTGATGATGTTGAACCTCTGGGCCCAACTCAGTGTTTGTTGTCCATCTTCGCAGTACAAATACTTATTGAGGCTTCCATTTGACATATAGTCATACACTAAAAGCAATTCACCTTTCCGCCGACAATAGCCGAGTAGTGGTACAAGGTTGCGGTGTCGAAGCCGACCAATGCTAACAACCTCAGCAATGAACTCCTTCATCCCTTGCCTTGACTCATGGGACACCCTCTTCACAGCTACCTCAACTTTGGACTTTGGAAGAACCCCTTTGTAGACTTTTCCAAACCCACCCATGCCGAGCAGATTCTTTTTCCTGAAACCTCCTGTGGCATGGAATAAGTTCTTGAACGAGAACCGGTGTGGTCCGAAATCAACCTCCCAATCTTCCTTTACCTCATTATACCTTAATCTTCTATAAACAAGCAGTATGATGACAAGCCCAACAGCAAGGACAAGTGCTGCACTGGCAATAGGCAGGGTGATCTCTAGGACCTTGGAACGGGGTTTTGGGCCAATTCGTGGTAGCTTTGGTAGCCTAGATATATCAATGGCTGGAGCAGGTCTATTCATGGCAAAGCTCCAGCCAAGAACACAGTGCCGTGTGCTTATCGCACCAGTCGTTGCCGAGAAACCGATGTAGGATCTATCTTTGAGAATCGCTGAGAGATTATAGATAGCTGAAAGAAGAGGCCTTACAGGTTTCTCTGCTCCTACTGGAGCCAAGGCCACCTCAATTTGTGTGGTATCTCCATCATAGTCTGCCCACACCTGCATCGCCTTCCCACTAATCAGAGTCAGGTTACTGAAGGAACCAGCCCCGTCTTCGTAATATCCAGCGTGATGGGCTTGCAAAGAGGTGAGACTATCGATGTTGATCCCCACATGGTTGTTGTCGATGTCCTTGAACTCATCATTTTGGGTAGTGTCAAGCTCGACGGCGAACATGTGGTTGCTCTTGTTGCCATTGTTCCCGCTGTTGAGGAGGCCTAGGTACTGCGCCCATGTGTTTGAGAGGTTCTTGGTTGGGGCAACAAAGAAGGCCATGCCATCGGCGCTAATGTCGGCATGGACCGAGAGGATTGCGAACACAAATGAGACGGAGAAGGATTGCACGGTGCCGTTGAGCTGTTGGTGGAAGCTCAGTGGAGTAGGATGAAATGCATGGCCTAGATTGACTGTGCCATTGGTGAGCTCAAGGAGGCCTTCTGGTGTGACTAAGGCGTTTCCATCAAGGGTGAGGTTAACTCCGGCAAAGCCATGGTAGACAAACTGGTCATCATCACCGGCTACAAAATCTGAAAAGGTGAGAACAAGGGAGATGATGGAGAACAATAAGAAGGACCTATGCTTCGACTGGTGCATATCTGATGATCTGAAGCTTGGCTAGCTAGCTATGGCGCTAGGGGAAGATTGTATTAACAGGGCCTGTGTGTGTGTGTGTGTGTCGCTCTTTTCGTCTCCCCCAGCCCTCTCTTACTCAAAGGAGCAGGGTAGAACAACAGCTCTTGATAAATCATGGCTTACTGTGGTTATTGCTGCCTATATTTTTCTTCTTAGCACATTTTTTATAGAACCGTTACATACAATGGTCATGGATGCCCTGCTTAATTTGACCACTTCCTCCAACTTGATGATTGTTACTTGATGAATAGCCTTAATCAATGGCCACGACAAAGTCAATTATTGCAACGAAAGGGTCTTGCAGACTTCACATACACCAAAGAATAACTGGTCCACGTAGGTTCATTTTGAGCTGCACGAGTACAATTATTCTCTTGACTGTACTGGGTCACGATAGGCCGTAGAAAGTATCACACCTATGGTTAGAAGTGTATGAGACCATGGAACAATAAAGCAACGACATTTCTAGTACACCCGATTTTGCCCTTAAAAACTTGTGATTTTCTTTTGCATTGTGGTTTTTTTTTTCAGCAGTTGAATTTTCAACTCATAATTTATTTGTGAATTTTAGGGGGAAATACATGATTTGCATCATCCCCTGGAAAAGACTATTAGCTAGCATGTGCCTTACGGCGTCGAGAACAGCAGAGATTGACCTTAGAGATAACAAGACGAGAAGGACCTTTTCTTCTACCTAATCAGCTAGGAAATGATAACTGAGGGGTTTTTTTTTAAGGTAAGCACGTAGGTTTGTTTGGATCAATCATTTCTGATCGGAATTGAAAGGAAATAGAGAGGATTGGGAGAAGATTAGTTCATTTCCCCCTCAGTTCCCTCCAATACCTTTCAATTCCGAAGGGAAATGAGTTTTGCCAAATGAGCCCTACACGGTTTGAAAAAAATCAGTCAATGCCATGCATTTATGCTAGCTGCATCCTGTTCACGATGCGAAAATTTCTAAATACCTGCGATATTCCAGTGAAAATTCCATAAAGTCTGTGTTTTAACTGCGGAATAACCGTCCACTTGCGTTCGCTATTTAACATGTAGTAACCCCATCTTGAATTGCAGTATTCTGGCATGCTGTCAGCACCATGCTACCGTTGTCAACACTCCTAGGGCATGGGCTGCCGTGCAGCAAGGGGATGGATTCACCGGTCCGTGGTCACAGCACAACCAGCGTACCTGCTCCATCATTATTATTGACCGTTATTATGCATAAACATTACTTATATTCTGGCATTCTCCAGATTTTCTATGTGCCGTAGTCAACAGGTGATCTCAGGATTGACTATATGCTTTGTGCGTGTCCACATTGCATGCGTGTTTGGACCGTACTGAAGGCTACTCAAATGCAAGTACACTTCCGCTTCCAAATTTAGATGATTTTTTCCTTAATTTTAAACTATTATAAAAACTTATGATAAATTGTATTCATTTAGGCAATTTGGTGCTGGACATCACTTTCACTATCAATCCAATGTTTGCTTTTGTTGTACTTTGTGTGCTGAACTAAAAACTTTGGTCTAGATTAGAGTTTTCAATACTCCAAAAAATATTGTAGTATTCCTAAAATCATAGTTTTCAAAACAGAGTTTTCCAAAGAGGTACCAAACACCTTTTACCTAAATACTATAGTATTTTTCAGTGCCATAGTATTACTTAAAAACTGCAAATATATTGCATGTTCCAAACATGCCATATTAGTGGACACCTCAATGCGTGTTCCTTTACCACCCTTGCCCTTAATTCCTTAGCTGTACTAGGAGACCACAGTGCGCACTCTGTCACCAAACTTCTACGTTTCAATAATTTTTTGGCATTTTCTTAGTAATTTCAATAAGAAAATGAATAAATTCAATTTTATAGTCCATTTCATTTTTTGAAGTCATTTTTAAAAAATCTCATTTATCCTTATGCTTTTAAGCACAAAGAAATTTACATTGATCTTGAGCTTCAAATGAATAACTGATAATAATAAGTTCATTGGAACTTGTTGCCTTCTGAAATAAAGTGTACAATCGTAACATCTTTATAGGTGACTTGAATTTATTGAGGACAAACTATACAAACGAGTTTCACATGAATATAATGTTATATTTGGAATGTTACACCTTGACATATGCTCTGATGTTATTACAAGCTCTGCATACATAATGCTACCCTTTAATAAAATAATCTGCCCTTTAATACAGTTTTGCATAGCATCAGTTATATATGTTGACCACTGAGTGGCAACCAAGCACACCCAGAATACATCATCTTCCACCAGAAAGAACAGTTGCTGTACCATTGCTTGCTGTGGATCCCGTGATGTAGTCATCAAATCCTTCGTTCTCCATTATTGTCATCATGTGAAACCTCATATCTGTTGGTGCCATCTCCGGTAACGGCATCTCACCATCAAGGTACTGCATGACCTGCCGCATGGTAGGCCTTTGGTTGGAGAATGGATGAGAGCATAACAGTCCTAGCTTTAGGGCCAAACATGCCTCATCAATGTCGTAGTTTCCCTGAAGCCTGCTATCCACAGTTTCTAGCAGAGATCCATTGATCCAATGCCCAAGAACCCAATCGACCAACATGCATTGACTGTCTTGAGAGCTTTCGTTGATAGGCCTCTGGCCACATGTGATCTCAAGAAGAAACATGCCAAAAGCAAATACATCAGTAAGAGGTGTTGCCTTGCTAGTATGTCCTAGCTCAGGAGCTAGGTACCCTATTGTTCCAACCACGTGTGTGGTCTGTGGGTCCGGTGTCATGGTCATACAACCTAGCAAGGCCAAAGTCACCAAGACGTCCATTCATCTCACTGTCTACAAGGACATTACTTGGTTTGATATCCCGATGGATGACAACTTTCTCCCACTCTTCATGGAGGTAGAACAAGCAAGAGGCAATGCCTTTGATGATATGCCACCTATTAGCCCAGCTTAGAATTGGCTTCCCTTGCTTACCATACAAGTACTTGTCAACACTTCCATTTGGCATGTACTCGTACACCAAAAATAATTCACCTCTTCTTCGACAGTAGCCAAGCACACGCACAAGATTGCGATGTTGGATACGCCCTATGCTGACAATCTCCGCAATGAATTCCTTCATGCCCTGCTTAGAATCATGAGATACTCTCTTCACCGCTACCTCCAATTTAGACACCGGAAGGATGCCCTTGTATACCCTCCCAAATCCTCCAATGCCCAACAGGTGCTTGTCCTTGAACCCTTCCGTTGCATTGAATAAATCCTTGTAGGAGAATCGGTGAGGTCCAAACTCAACCTCCCAAGCTTCCCGCAGCTCAGCGTACTTCAAATGCCTCCGGATGAGTAGCAAAACAACAGTACCCACAGCGAACACGAACGTAGCTGTGGCTATTGGCAGAACGATGTCCAACACCTTGGATAGGGGTTTCGGGCCCATACGCGGCAACTTTGGTAGCCTAGCAGTATCAATGGCTGGAGCAGAACCATTCATGCTGAAGCTCCAGCCAAGCACATAATGCCGTGTGTTGATTGTGCCTGTTGCCGAGGAGAAGCCGACATAGGCAACATCTGTGACAACACTTGTGAGGTTGTAGGTGGCTGTGAACAGTGGTTTTAGGGGCCGGGCAACCTTCAATGGTGCCATGGTAACGGTGATGCCTGAAACCCTGTCATCATAGTCTATCCAAACTTGCATAGCCTCACGGCTAATCAGGCTCAAGTTGCGGAAGATACCGTCCTCGTCAGCATAGTAGCCAGCAGAGCTGGACTTCAGTGATTTGAGACCATTGACGTTGGCACCGGCATGGTTGGCATTGAGGTCATCGAACTCCTTGTTTTGGATGGTGTCGAGCTCGACAGCGAAGAAGTGGTTACTGGTGTTGCCGTTGTTCTGGATGTCCGTGAGGCCTAGGTACTGCTCGGGCAATGCGCCCGAGAAGTTTCTGCTACGACGAAGGCCATGCCATGAGCACTTAGGTCAGTGTAGACAGACAGGATTGCGAACACGAAGGAGGTGGAGAAAGACTGCACCGTTCCATTGGGCGACCTCGCGAACCGCAGCGGAGTTGGGTAGAAGGCGTGGCCTTGCTGCAGGTCCGTTCCATTGGTGAGCTCAAGGAGGCCATTTGATGTGATCGTGGTAGTTCCGTCGACGACGAGATCGTTGTTGGAGAAGCCAGAGTAGACAAACTGATGGTCATCGCCACCAGTGAAAGCTGCTAGGTTAAGGCTAAGGAAGATGATCAGTTGTAGAAGCATGGACACAGGCTTTGTTTCGGAGGACATGGTATTGTGTTGTGGAGATGGAAGCAATGGTGTGAGGGTATTCACAGAATTGAGGCAAGGCTGGCTATCTACTTCACAATTATATCTTTCACGCTAGAGTCTGACAGCATGTCCTCTAGTCAGTGCAGTCATCTGAATCCTCACCTCTAGCTTGTTTTTCCGCTAAGAATCATGAAGCTTATGTGCTCTGAACTGGAGACAAACAGTAAACTGATTTTATTATCATGTGCACTGAGAAGTTCCCTCTAGTTACGCGTAAGAGATACTCCTATTGACTAATTCAAGGTATGCTGAGCTGCTGTCAAAGAGAAATTGTTGCTTTCTTATTGACTAATTCAAGGTAAATACGCTGAGTCATTACCTAGATGTGGAAGAAAACAAAAACTTGTTTCCATGAATGATTTTTCAACCTGTTCTAGAGACACAGAGAAACAGGAGTCAAAAATTCATAGCACCCCATTAAGCTTGCTAGTCAAGCTTGGGTACTGCCTAAGCTATGCGACCCCGTCCATATGCTTTGTCTTATCTGTTGTTCTCGACCCACGTCATACGTAGACTTTAATGTATTCTTGATTAACTTTGACAAAGTAGATAGCTGACATCGTGGAGTCTATTGCCCACCAGTTTTGTGAGGTGATGGATAACCACTTATATACAAAATTCTGACGGTGAGACTGTTTTATTATATGATTTTTTTATGCATGTTCAATGATTTGTTGGCTGGTGGGTATCCTTTTCTTGCAAATAATGTCTTTGTCTTAGGTGGAAATGGATGTGAATTTAGTATTTTAAAGCAGCAAGGACAAAGCAACAATGATCTATACAATATTTTTTCTGATTTAATGTGTTGTGTGTTGGGAAAATGTATAGTTAATAGGCAGCGTTATATGTTACTCCCTCCAACCCAATTTATTTGACACAATTTAACTTCCTTGTCTTACTTAAAAATTCCATAATTACTATTTATTTTCATTGCGATTTAGTTTATCATATAATATACTTTAACTATGATTTTAATTTTTTTTCATATTTTTACAATTTTTTTAAAATAAAATGAGTTGGTCAAAGTTGGTGAAAAAAAATCAAACAAGTATAAATTGGGACGGATGGAGTAGCAGTTAGTTCTTTGTACCCCCAGCTTTTGTGCCATATTTGGTACCTATTCATAATGGCACTGAATTCTACATGTACTCTCAATTTTTGTATATGCGAAAACTACTTTATTTCCGTACCCACTTTCATGTGTGCATAATAAACATCTTTAAAATGTGGGAAATGATATGGAATAGCTAGGTGCATGAATCCGATTCAATTACACCCCCTACCAGCTGCAATTAGGCACCGTTTCTTTGGACATAGCAGTAGCAGAAAATTACTACCCATAGGTCCTGCCTATCTTCATCCACATCCATTCATCGTATCTCACGGCGCTCAGTGCACCGGAGCACTGTGGGCAGGAAGTTTCTACTACTGCTGCTCTGCCCAAAGAAACACAGCCTTAGAATCATATCCCTACTCTTGGCCCATTCGAGCCTTTAACTTCTATTTTCAATGGTCCAGCTAAGTGGAACTAGGGAGGCACATTAAACAGCCCCAGCCACCGGGCCATCCTATCTCTGCCCCGGCTTCTTGCCACGTGGCATCTTGTACAGTTAAATTTCCTTTCCGACATTGGCTTATTCCTTCAGTGCATACTATCTTCGTCCCATAAAGAGTGCTAACATAGTGTTTTATAATTTTCCACAAAAAACGCCAATCTTGCTATTTTAATGCACCAGGACAGAAGGAAATTGGGTGACACATGCGTCAATTAACTAACCTGTCCTAAAAAGGAGGCTGATGCCCCGCAGTTCTCCGGGATCCTGTATCGGGGCCAGCAGTCGGGCGGCGGTGGGGACTGGGGAGAAATCCAGGAAGCGAACCGCCGACGGCGACGGCGGCGCCAGCAGTCGAGGCCGCGGGGAGAAAGGCAGGCAGCGCCGCCGCCGCATACGTCAGCATCGGCGGGCGTTGAGAAGGCCACGCGTGGGTGCGGCAGCCGGCGAGGACGCGCGGGTGCGGCAGCTGGCAAGGACGCGTGGCCGGAGGCGGGGCGGCGTAGCCTCCTGTGCGGCACTCAACGGGGAAGAGCAGCGTCTGCCGAGACACCGCGACTCCGCGCACCAGGGCGGAGGACGGGGAAGAGCGGCGTCGGCCTCGGCAACCTGGAAAGCATCGGATCGACGCACATCTCCAAGTCCGGTGGGATCGACTCCGACGGCGAATCTCAACCACGAGCTCCAGTCGACGGCAAGGGGTATCGGGCAGATCGAAGAAGACGCCAACAAGTCTTGGATCCATGGCCTACGTCATGAAAGCGTCCTTGCTGTTCAAGGTATGCACCGTTTTCTAAAATTCATGGTGAAACTGAATTCTTTGGCTTGCGATCCGAGGCCTGTAGAAATTTGGTCCGGTTAGATGTATTATGCAGTAAGTTTTTTCAGTAAAATCTGCTAGTCATCCAGTGATCCACTAGCATTTTGTAGGTCAAGTATTATAGTTGAGAATATTTTGCTTTGTATTCCTGAAATCTAGTTGCTCTTTCTGTAAAGATAAGCTCATTTATTATCTTATTCCAAATACAATCTTTCAAGATCAAGTAATTTATTGGATGATATGACTCTTCTATCAGATGAATGTATGATTTTTTTTTATAATGGTGTCAGGATGGATGAGTACATGGCCTCCCTCGAGGATGCATCAGTTGGAATATCAAGAGAAGGCCTTTTAGATGCAGAGGGTACTGGGTCTAGAGCCATGCCTCCCCCTCCTACCGTGGCATCAGAACAATCTGAGGCTGCTATGAGTTCTTCTGGTGGAGTAGAAAACAGTGGTGTGGTTGGGCCTGGCAAGACAACGGCAACAAAGAACAAGCAGTCCAATTTCTCTGTGTATGAAGACAATGTGCTATGCAAATCGTGACTGGAGATTAGTTGTGATCCCGTCACCAACACCGGCCAGAGGAAGGAGTCCTTTTGGGGTCGTGTAACTACCAGATACAACTCACAGCGCGGCAACTATCCACAGAGGTCACTAAAATCCATCAATACTCGTTGGGACTTCATCAAAGCCGAAGTGAGCAAATTCGCAGGTTACATGGCTCAGCAGATTTGGTCCAATGCTAATGGGTTGTCAGATGCAGATAAGGTACTGCTTGTCAAAGCCCAGTAATTGTTTGTTTCTTGTAGTAATCTTTTGTCAATTTTTCAGTTGTGCAGCATTCAGTTCTAGGTGCAACAACTAATATTGTGTCTTTTTCACTTGTAGTCTGTGGCGGCAGCAACTAACTTTGCAACTTTTGAGAAACATAATTTTTCCCTCATGCATTGCTGGCATATACTAAAGGACGAGCCCAAATGGATGGAACTCAAGAGAAGCATGGACAAGCCTAAGAAGAGCTCACAAGAAGCTACTCCTCACAACTCCAACTCTAACACGGTGGATCTTGATCTGAACGAGTCTCCAGTGGATATCTCATCTGGGAAACGTCCCATGGGGAGGGATACAGCAAAAGCAGCAAAGAAGAAGGCTAACACATCATATGAGTTTGCTTCCAAGATGCATGAACTCTCCGTTCAAAAGATGTCGCTGTTCAAGGAGAGTGAGGATGAGCGAAAAGCCCGACTTGATGAAATTGTCACTCTAGAGAAAGTGAAGGTTGAGGAGGCCCAGGAACACCGTAGGACAATGGTAGAGCTTGAGAAGGAAAGTTTGGCATTGGATAAGCAACGTCTTCAAATGGAGGCTGAAAACCAAGAGAAGAAAGAGGATGAGCGCATCTTGGGCATCAACCTTGATCAATGTCAACCGTACCATTTGCAGCAAGACATCATCGAGAAGTTGAATGCTCGTCGTCGGGGTCCAAGTCAATGAGTTGCTTGAACCTTGAGAAGTTGAATCTTGAATGCATGTAATAAAGCTAGTTTGAGAACCAGTTTTCTATTTTTATCCATTTTGAAGTACCAGTTTTGCTGTATGTGTTTGAACCTTGGTTTGCATTTTGAACTTAAGTGTACTTGTTATCTATGCTACTTGAATTGGAAACTGGATGGAAATGTTGTTGAGAGATATTGAATGTTGATCTGTAGGGTGCAAGATAGTTGCAATTGATGATGTATGTTTGTTCAGTGCAGTAGAACTAAACTGAACTGTTGTATGCTTTAAGTTCTACTACAGTTCACTGCTGTATGAGTTCAGTGCTGGCCATGTTTTTTTCTGTGCTATATCAGTTTTCAAGAGTTCCACTTCTGTATCAAGTTAAAAAATGTCTGTGGAAACTGTAGCTGGCCCTTTTCTGCAGACATTCAGCTAACTGGAAGGTGAGAATACTGGAAACAGAAATATAATCACAAAAATTTTTACTGCATAATCACAAAAAATTTTACTGTAAAAATTTTTACTCCATTTTTACTGCATGTCATCTGCAGAAACAGAAATATAATCACAAAAATTCAGGAAGTAAGTACCATTCTATGCTGATTAGGTAGAACCACATCGCATCCAGTTGTGCTCAATGAGATCACGTTGAAGCTGGAAATGGAGAGATTGATTACATAACTTGTGATTTGCTGCTACAAAAGCTTCCCGATCCGCATGGTTTCCCCTCGATGGATCGACTAAAGTGCCCATGTTGTCAAAGTTGGTATTGGTGGCCCCAGACTTGTCATCCTCAACAATCATATTATGCATGATAATGCAGGCGGTCATAATATCTGATAGACGCTCCCTGTCCCATCCATAAGCCGGTCCACGGATTACTGCCCACCTTGCCTGAAGCACTCCAAAAGCTCTCTCAATGTCCTTGTGCTCACTCTCTTGCAAAGCAGCAAAATGTTGTGTCTTTCTCTCCATAGGATGACGAACACTCTTCACGAAGGCAGGCCAATCAGGGTATATACCATCAGCTAGGTAGTATCCCATGTCATATGTTCGTCCATTGACCGTGAACTGAACCGGAGGTGCCTCCCCATGGACATATGCTGAGAAAATAGGCGACCTATGCAATACATTGATATCGTTGCAGCTGCCTGGTAGGCCAAAGTAGGCATGCCATATCCACACAGATCATGTGATGCTGCGGCCTCTAAGATCATGGATGGGTGCTTTCCACGTCCAGTGAACATGCCCTTCCAAGTAGTAGGACTGGCATGCCACTCCCAATGCATACAATATATGCTACCAAGCATACCGGGAAAGCCACGTGCCTCACCCTCTCGCAGTAGACGAGCTACATCGGTGGGCATTGGGGAACGAAGGTATTCCTTACCAAAGGCAGCTATGACAGCACTGCAGAAATGGATAAGAGCCTCACGAGCTGTTGACTCTGCGATTTGCACAAACTCGTCTACGGCATCAGCCGGCATGCCATACGCGAGTATGAGCATTGATGCTACCACCTTCTGCAAAGCAGTCAACCCAGGCAACCCTGTACAGTCATTACGTTGCGTGAAGTATGGGTCCACCGAAATAACACCCATAAGAATGCGGTTGAACGTGTCACGATTCATCCGGAACCTGCGAGTTCAAAAACGTAAGCAATGTGTATATATTGATAGAACACAATATCTTGACATAGGAGGTGCTCTACCTTCTACGGAACTGCTCGGGGGTGTAGATGGGTTAGCACCAAAGTAGTGGCATCTGATCCTTGAGTCTCCATCATAACGCTCTCTAGGAATAAGTCTTCTTGGAGAAAATGTGTGGCGGTGTGAGCTCTCCTCGCCCATGATTGCCACCACGGCGTCCACCAGTTCGTCGTCATCATCGATCAACTCATAATTTGGAGTATCCACTGCAACCAGGTACCAAAGCAATGGGTCTTCATGGTCATCCGTTGCATAGACCGCCTAGGGACGTACAGACAGTGGACTCCCTCCAACTCCTCGGTCCCCAACGTCGATGTTCCGGGGGTCGTCCAGGGCCAACCAGAGGGCGGAGGACGAGGAGAGCGGCCGCAGGGATGGAGACGGCGGCGCCGGGAGCTGGATCACCGCAGTGGAGGAGATCGAGCGACTGCAAGGCGTCTCCGTCTGTACGGGCGGCGGCGTCTCGGGGGTTGACGGCGTGCGTGCGGGCTGGCGGCGGCGCACGCGTTTGGGAGACGAGCGGCGCGCGTGGCCGGTGCTGGACCCTCGAGGCAGGGCGACGGGTGCGGGGGATGCGGTGGAGGATGGATCCACCGCGACGCAGAGGGACGACGTGCGGGCGCACTGGCTAGCGGTGTGCTGGCCAGCAGAGGAGGAGTCTGCGGCGGCGGCCAGCGGTGGGGGAGGCGGCGATGCTCGGGCGTGGGGCGCTCGGCCGACGACGGTGGGAAGGGGGCGAGATGTATACAAGATCAGAATACAAGGTACCACTGCGGCGAAATAAAATTTAGAGGCCCAAATTTGTTAGAGAAACCTGTGAATATCAATTTAGGGGGATGAAATTTAGAGTGTACTGCTGCGGTCAGGCTTAGGCTGTATCCGAACGTTCTTCTAATTAAAATGCTTTTTTCTATATATTCTCGGAGAGAGAAAACCCAAAAAAGAAAGGATGGATACGCTTCCCTAGGTTGGCTTTTTGGGCCGCCATTCCGCTCCGCTCGGCCCGCTGCCCTTCCTCGTTCCAGTCCCCGGCTCTTCCGCTCCCATCTCTTTTCCCTCGCAGGTCTCCGTTCGGCGGCGGCGGGAACACCGGCCGTGCTCTGCGGCGGACGGCCATCAGGTACGATTCGAGGCTCTGTACGTCCCGGGGTTTCCCGGTTACATTCTGGAATCCGGATGATCATTGCCCCCCTTAGATTCTCTCCCGGCGGGCTCACTCCATCATCCTTCCGTTACAAGCAACCCAGGGTGAGAAGGCCGGTGCAATCGGCATGGGAGAGGCCGCAGCGAGCAAGAGGGCCAAGCGGGGCCAGGACTCGCCGCTCGGAGGAACCGGCGGCGGCGGCGGCCCTGACCTGATCAGCCGCCTCCCCGACGACGTCCTCGGCGGCATCGTCACGCTCCTCCCCACCAAGGACGGCGCCCTCAGCGTGCTCGATCTACGCTGGCAGACGGAGTTCCCCAGCGAGACGGCCTGCAGGCTCGAATTCCCGAGGCTCAAGCAGCTCACCCTCGCCTACGTCGATATCGCCGAGAGCACCCTCCATGGCATTCTGTCCAGGTGCCCTCTCCTGGAGAGCCTGTTGCTGGATGGGCTCATGGGCTGCCGTCGTCTCCGGATCAGCTCCCCGACCCTCCGTAGCCTTGGCGTGACGGTCGGTGAGACGCTTCGTGAAGCTAGCGTGTTGGGTGGTCAGGTGATCTGGGAGGGAAGCCTGGAAGAGCTCATCATCGTCGACGCCCCTCTCCTGGTCAAATGCATTTCGAATGAATGAAATGCACATTCATTATTAATGCAGATTTGGGCTTCAGATTTTTCATCATTAGGTTACTACTCTCATGATATTCTTCCATGTGCTTACTTGAACATGTTCATACACCCTGGCCAGTGGAAATTGAATACTGATTTCGTATTATTCCATCAGGTGACCCCAGCCAGTGAAAGTCAAATGCTGATTTTGTATTGTTCTCTGAAGCGTTTGTGAGTGAGTAGGAAAAATGTAATCGTTATACTATATTTGGAAGAAAGTTTCAATAACTAATCAATATTTACTCTTGACGTTTTTTGTACCGCGAACCATTGATTTCCTAATATGTATGCCAATATGGCACCTATTATAAACTTTACCTTATAAAGAAATAACTGGGACTGTGTGAAAATCCATTGGTACGTTCCTATTTAAAAAGAATTGTAACGCAAGTCGATGGAAGCTAGCTAATAATTATCAATGCTGCTTAGAATAATACTTTCCATTATGTAGAAGCTAACTTAGTCGTATTTGGTTGCAGTCTAGTGAAAATACATTGTAGTTTAGACTTTATGGTGGGCCTCTAAAGATTAACTGTGTGATTTTCCTAGCATATCAGAAGAACTTTTTATCCATGTAAAACCTAACTTAGTAGTATTTGGTTACAATCTGGTGAACATATGATGTAGTCTGGAATTGGCCTACAAGGACATTGTGTGCTTTTTTTTCCTAGCATACCTCTTATTTTGCGTTTTTCTGGAATCATTGCGGCTAAACCAATTTGTAACAAGTCCGGTATTACTGTCTTTTAAGTTTCAGCTTAACTATCTTTGTTGTACCTGATGATGGAGCGTGTTGAGAGTCATTAATTAGCCAGTTTATTTATTTCACTAACTCCTGACATCAGAGCTCATCAAGTCAATTCCTTGATCCTCCCCACCAGACCACCACATGCCTTGCTCCATGGTTTCCCTTCCTCCTGGCTGTTGTGGATGATGATGGCATCACTCCAGCAAGCACCTTGCATGAATTGCTCTTCCCCCTTATTCGAGTCGTCCCTTTATTTTCTCATCTTGTCCTCGTATGTCCCCTAGGCCTGTTCTAGCCTGGTCTGAGGTGAAATTTCTAGAATAAGGCCATGTGAGCATTTTGAATTGGGAATGTTGAGTATTGAATTCATTATGGTCAGGCATAAAAGTTGATGCAGTCACAATCATGTGCTACGTGGGGTTTGTCTTGGAAACTTCAGTTTTATGCTGTAGAGGTGTTAGCCTGTAAGCTGAGTTTCAGTTCAGGCCATATTATGTTCATTGCTCAAAATTCCACAAGCAAGGTTCTTCCTTCTGATTTCTATGTTTCTATCAATTAGCTTTCTTCCTCACATGAAAGGTCCAATAGAAGTTGTGGTTTTGAAGGTTTGAAACGAAATCAAGTAAAGAATCCCCTCAATTGTACAGTTATTTGAATTATTCTTGTTTTGTACAAATTAGATTGCATATAAAAACATCTAAGATTATCTATAAAAAAAAGCAAAAGTCAAACAGAGTCTGAGATGGCTGGGACTATATCAAATCTATTCTGGAAATTAGATTGAAAAGTGTATGTACTGGTAGTCAGATTTGAAATTTTCTTGTTTAGATACTTTGGGTTCTGCTGCTGGACTCCATCCATTTTTGTGACAATCTAATTGTAGAAAAATCTGATTGCAGTATTCTATTTGCAGGTGCTCAACGTATTTTGATGTAACTAGGTGAAAGGCTTGCTGCTGCTACCGAGATACCCAGGATTATTTTGTCTTGCCGCTGGACTCATGTTTCTCTTGGGCAGATTTTACTACTGACGGAATTATGTTATGTCAGTGATGCACTCTAATATTATCATGAATTATGTTCAAATATAATGATGAATTATGTTCGCCTTTTGTGTGGCCATGATGGTATACTCATGTTTAACGTGGCTGAGAATAGACCATTCCCTGATGTCATGTGATGGGAGGCAGGTTTAGTTGCTGTGTTGTTTTTAGTCCCTTCAATATTTCTATGGAAGTCTCATCTCTTGTATTGTCTTGTGAAAATGGATCATGCTCAGTTACTTGGTAGTAGTTGGAACTGCTGCAATAGGTCAGCATATGATTTTTTTAAATGCCCAGCCATCTATCGCTTTAGATCGTCTCAGAAGTTTGATTGGAATTGTTGTCTGGTATTTGGCAATTAAGTAGCCATTGGTGACTTCTGGGGCTGTCCACAGCAGGACTCTGTAAGCCATCCTGTACCCTAAAATTACAGGTGTTTGCATCCGGTAAAAGCACCCCTAAACTTACCGTGAGGAGAGAGAACTGCCATAGGTGGAGATGGTATGGCGCTCGCTATCCTCCTCTTTGTGGGCCATGGCAACAGCTAGCTCACTGGAGTAGGAGTAGGTAGCAGGTGGAGGAAGTGTAGCGTCGGCCAGCCACGAATGAGGAGGTTGGCGACAGCGGTGGGAGCAGGAGGGGCGGTTTTTGGTGGGAAAGTGGTGGTAGAGGCACCGCAACCGTAACAGGGACAAAGCTAGACCTGAACGTTAGGGGAATAAATTGCTATTTGTGTTAACAAAACTACCTAAATTATCAAGACCGCTATATATTTTTTATTACCAAAAGGACCTTCATCAGGACCTAGGCCGCCGCCCTTGGGGGTAGCGGTGGTGGAACGGCCACGGGGAGCAACGCATCAATAGGAGGGGAGCAGTCGGACACGGGGAGGCATGGTGGAAGCGGAAGGAGATGTGGGGTGGAAGAAGGAAGGGATGTTGTTGATTTTTATGGAAAAATAACACAAAAGGAGAAATGGAAGGGTTTAAAAATGTTGGAGGCGTGGTTAGAGTTATAAGTGTTTAAAATATTAGATGGTCAAGTACTGTGGATGTGGTATATGGCCGTATGGGATGTTGGAGAGTATTTTGATATAGAGGATGTAATTGTTTCAAGGGAGAATATGAAATTTGGATGCATCGTTGTGGATAGTCGAGGCCTTGTTCCTTTTAGTAGTTGTCTAGCGAAGTACCTGCCTAAAACAGTGTGGTGCACTTCCTAGATACTACCTGTTTCAATTGAGTGGATATAAGGAGCCACCTCTCCCACATGCATATTATTTGGCATAAAATTTCTATTATGCTACAAGTAGAAAGAACGAAGCCTGTCAATGTAAGGGTAAGGGTTCTACTTGGAGTTCTTTGGAAGTTCCAGATGAATTTTCATAAAACTTTCTAGTATTCACAGACTTATTCATAACGTTATAAACCTCAAGTAAGGGTGTTGAACCAACTGGTCGCAAGTAATGATTCTTCAAAAAGAAGTTTATCATTCTTTTCTGCCTGAGATAATGAGTGCATAAGTTGTGAATAAATTGTCGTTGTTTATGATATTGATTGCACAATATCTTATCCAAAGGATGCATGGTAGATAAAGTTTTCTATACTTTTTTCGTCCTATGGTTCTTTTTCGCAAAAGCTTAGTCTAATACAGATGTTATGAACTACATGATTGTATTCACCAACAGATTTAAAATCTTGTATACAGAGGTGATATCATTCATGTTCCTGCACCAAGAAAATAATTTCCTTTTGTTATTCATAATACTCTTTGAGTGAAACTCACAGTGTATAAGGACCTCCTCCAATTGATACTCTTTTGGAGATCTATATGGATGGAGGCCCTTAACAAGAGTAAGGCAGTATACTTGAATTGATCAGTGATCATGTGGTGTATTTTCCACGGATCTTGATAGTTATGATAGTTAAAATTTCATGAGATGCAAAAACAATCTTGATATCAGTAGCTCATGTAGGATAATTACTCCCGTGAAGGGTGAGTTCTTCAAACTCTTTAAACATTTGTATTTTCCTACTCTCTCCATCCTGGAATATATCGTTTCCTAGGTTTGTACTAAGTCAAACAATTTTAGTTTTGACCTACGGCTACAACGTATACAACATATATAGAAGGGGTCGTAAACAACATCTAATTAAAGATGCATATTTTTGCTGCGATAGCATCTAATGATCTCATAAAACTATGAGCAAAAGTTTAAATCCAAACTTATGTATAAAAAATTGTACGAAAACAATAGACTTTATATACAAAGCGCACTAGATTTCCGTGTGAACTTTCAGCTACAATAAGTTTGTGCCTCAATTTTTGCAACGTGGTAACTTTATGAATGAACTATGCATGTGCAAAAGTTTCAAAATTTGGGAAACATCTAAATATATTTTTTTGAGAGTGCTTGTTAGAGAGTTTTCATGTTTTCACCGACCGGATGGTTTGTGTCCAATATATTTCCCAAAAAGTGAGTGCGCTGATTCACAAAATTAAGTATGCATTTCCGGCTAGAGGTAGCCGCAAAAGCAATAATATTTTGCACTTTCTAAATACCTTACCGTAGCTTGAGAAAGAACATGCTTTGGCCCTGTTTAAGCTAAGTATTCTTACAGTTTTGGAATAATACCATATTATTTGATAATACTAGTGGTTTTAGAAACTAAAAGGTATTTGGTTGATACTAGTAAAACACTATTTTAGATACTATGGTTTATCCAAATCCATGGTATTTTTGAAGTTTTGAATACTGAGACATCCAGTTTTTCTCTGGTTTTTTTCCCACCTGAGCCTGTCTCTCTCTCTGCTCGATGCCTCGCCTCAACACCAGCCCGCCGTTCGGCTCCTCCCGCGGGCCAGCCCTGCCAGCCGGCTCCTCCTCCAGCAGTTGGCACCTTTTCCCGCCGTTGGTCCCTACTCCCATGGATGGCCCCGTCGCCACAGACGGCCATGCTCCTCCACGCCATGCGCCATGCTCCTCGCTCCCCACGCCACCCCTCCTCCGACCAGTCATCCTCTAGGCCGGCGTCGCCTCCGCCCCTTCCCTGCAGTGCTATCCCCCTTCCTCGAGCTCGCCAGCGCAGCCCAGCCTCCCCACAGCCGCTCACCACCCGCGCCACCGCCCATCCGTCGCAGCGGCGACCTCCCATCTCCCGACGCGGCCGCTTGTCAGCGCAGGGGACGTGCTAGCCGCTCGCTAGCGGGGGAGAGGGAGAGGGCGATGGAGGGAGGAGACTATGGCCGCGACAAGGGAGAGGGCGGGGCGGCGGAGGGAGAGCACGGTCCTGTAGCCTAGCGCCGGATACTGTGCAAGCAAACGATGTATGGTTTCTCAAAAATACTAAACCTGTTTGGGAACAAAGTATTTTCATGGTTCAAAACAATACTATGGTATTTAAGAATACAATGATATCTAGATCAGAAGGTGTTTGGGAGTTCTTAAAAAAACTATGTATCTAAAACCATGGTTTTATCAATACCAAGGTATTTATGGAGTATTATAAACTCCACTCTATACCAAAGTTTTCTCATCCAAGTGAAGAAGAGACCAATAAAACTATAGTATGGCTATGGAATCAAATACTTTCTAGAACATCATAGTTTTAGTAGAAAAGAGAAATATTATAGTTATGTCACGACTAATATAAACCATGGTATTCTAAAACTATAGTATTGAAAAACTTTGCTCCCAAACAAAGCCCTAATTTTACTGGAGTATTGAAAAATCATGGTATATTTGTTACGTGCACTAGTTCGCCTAAACGATCAGTTTAGCTCGTTTAAACGCTAAACAGCAGCGGACCGTTTCTGTTTAATTGGCCATTTACACCATTTGGTGCCACGGAGGACCTATACCCCTAAGGCATCCACTAGGCGCCTCCTCGTCATAAAGAAATCCCTGTGACAGTACATCAATCCGCCTTCGCAAGGAGGACCCACAAGATCTCTGCTTAAATGGCCTTGGCCTCGGGCCTGCATGAGGCCAGTCCCCGGGACTGGCAGACAGCTCATAAGCCCAGGCGGCAAACCCTGGGTCCCACCGGGTCTAGACACGTAAGGCCAGCCCCCAAGGGTTGGCAGACAGCTCATAAGCCCTGGGCGGCAAACCCCAGGGTCCCGCCGGGGCTAGACACGTAAGCCCCGGGGAGAGATCCCTTCCAATCGAAGGAGCTCACTAGGCAGGTGGGTGAGTAAAAAAGGAACCCTTACACGATGCGCGAGACGTGCGGGTCCGTCGCCGTCCGACGGGGCAGACAAGACCGCCTCCTCTCGCACAGTGCCTCCTACAGTCGTGCGTCCACGGACCAGCTACGAGGCCGCCAGGTGTCCCGTGAGCTGGCACGGGGACGTAACTGCACAGGGTGCGCGCACGTCGTGGGCAGCTTTTGACGCCCCTCAGCAGGTCAAGAATACTGTGCGGTGTGCCGGCCGTCACACCGAACCATGCCCGTTGGTATCAGGACCATACCGTAGTAGGTATTTTATTGAAACCACCAACTCTGTACAAGGACCTTCCCTTGATCTATAAAAGGAGGGGTAATGGTCCCAAGAGAAGGATCGAACCAGATAGAAACCCTACACTCTCGTTCTCAGCTAAGCTCCAAGGTCCTTGGCGGCTCGGCTTGTAATCCACCTTTCAACTCTAAGCAAACATCTCGAAGAGGAAATAGTGTGTTACACCACACTGGTGATCCGAACCTCTCTAAATCCTCCTTGTTGTCGGGGTTTAATACTGGCAGTGCACCACGGGATATATCACGCAGTACTTTTTAGGGCAGGCGAGTCCGACTGTAGCTCGATGGTTCGCGTGTAATGCGACGGGAGACAAAAACACACAATTTATACAGGTTCGGGCCGCAAGATGCATAGTACCCTATATCCTGTTTGTGGCTGATTGTATCGCTTTGAGCTCTTGAGGTTACTGTGTGGGTATATGAAGTTGAGGGAGTTGTTGAGAGAGTTCTGATCTTAAGGTGTAGAGATATGTCTGGAAGGAGCCCCTAGCCCGCCTTATATAGCCCGCCTTATATAGTCTGGCGTGGCTTGGGTTACAAGGAGTTCTAGTCCTAATAGGATTGATTTCATCTCCTACTAAGATTCTTCTTAGATCTTTCTCGTACACGTCGAGTCCTTGTCTTGTGCGCCAAGATAGTCGATCATCCTCTGGATTGGGTCCTCCGATAACCCGCTTCATGAGGATCCAGGGGATATCTACCCCTACACTTTTTTCAAGAGCTCCATCGTGCACAGCAGAAGCGCCCACGCCCCTACGTAACTTCCTACTCGCAAGGTGCTTATGCGATACCTCAGGCGTCGATTTCCTTCGACAACACCGTTTAAACTCGTTTAAACAGCCGTTTAGCACCGAATAATAGCTAAACAGTAGGGTATGTTTAACGTGGTTTAAGCATGTGATTGTTCTGGCCTGCACTTTGCTAGTACCTAGATTTCCTAGACTATAGTGCAAGTGGATAGCAGCTGGAAAAATATTCTCATCGACGGGGGAATTTCGAGACTACAGTTTGTTCAAGATGTGGAACTGAATGCCTTGGTTTAGTCTTTCTTAAACATGAGAATATAAGCTAATCCGTCTGTTCCAAATTCTAAGCTGCTAGATTTTGTTTGGCACTGACTTTGACCATCTATCGTATTAAAAAAATTGTAAAAGTCTCAAAAGGTTTGAATCATATTTGAAGTATATTATATGGTAAATTAAATATCATGGAAACAAAGAATAAATTGGAACTTTTTGAAATAAGATGAGTGGTCAAATTTGGTGTCTAAAAAAGTCAAACGACATACGATTTGGAATGGAGTCCTTGTACCAAGCAGTAGAAATTACTCCTATGTTTTCAAATTTAAGACATTGTAGGATTTTTGAACAACTTAAGCTATATGAGAATTGCCACATATGCCCTCGTTAAAGATTACCCTCTATCAATACTACATTAAATACAGTATTTGGATGGCCCTATTAGCCAACATGGACTAGAAAAACTAAAGTTTTCCCCCCAAAAAAGTAAATATTTTCTTATATAAGGCAGTTAATGAAAACAACTGGTAATGTAAAATAGTGGTCCATAATATGGATTCTTTATAGTTCTAGAATGTTTGGATGCCATATATTTTAAGACAACTTATAGTACTTTTTATTTTGTCTATGATTATGAATTTGGGACAGCGACATTTGCCACGGCTACATGTACGTGCCTTGCCACATCTGCATATACTGTAGAAACCTCATCAAAGAGGCATCTTTTCGTTGTGATCTCATCTAATAAAAAAATGTATATTTTCCAAGTTGCAAAAATTGAGATGCCAAACTTATTATATAAAAATCCGTACTGAAATAACAGATCGAGTTCATATGCAAAGTGCACTAGATTTTTCGTATGTATTTTTTTGTACAAGGAGTTTGCGTTTCAACATCTGCAACATGGACATCTATGAATGAACTATGCTTGTGTAAATTTTGGAAACATCTAAACAGATTTTTCGAGAGCGAGGGTTTTTCATGTCTCCACCGAGCAGATGGTTTGCATCTAATATTTTTTTCTAAAAAGAGTCAGTGTGTAGATTCAAAAGCTTAAGTATACACTTTCGGCTAGAGGCCCAAAAGCAAGAATATAGAGTGCTCAACAATATATTTTGACGGTTCCGACCATACCTTCCGAAAGAAAAGGAAATTTCGTTAGTTTTTGGGCCCCCGCTGCTTGTCGTTCTTCTTCTATAGGAGTCGTCCTGACTCTTCCGCTCCCATTCTTCACTTCCTCGTCGTCTCCGACCGGCGGCGGTGGAGGCCTGCTCGGAACGCCGGCGAGTGCAGTGTCGCGTCGACGGGGCGGTGCTCTCCTGCTGTTAGGAAGCGGCCCGCGGCCGACGGCGGCCATCGGGTACGTGCAAGGACTCTCACTTCACGAGGTTCTTTCTTGCTGAAATGGGGTTTTCTGGCGCAATCGACATGGCGGCGGATAAAGGAAGCAAGAGGGCAAAGCGGGGCCAGCAAGAAGTGCCGCCCGGAGGAAGCGGAGGCGGAGAGGGCGGCGGCCCTGACCTGATCAGCCGCCTCCCCGACGAGGTTCTTGGCAGCATCATCACGCTTCTTCCCACCAAGGACGGCGCCCGCACCCAAATCCTCTCGCGCCGGTGGTGCCGCCTCTGGTGCTCCGCACCTCTCAACCTTGAGGCCCAGGTCGGCGGCCTCGATGTCCACGAGGAGAAGCAGCTGGTCTCCGCCTTCTGCAAGATACTGAGCACCCACGAGGCCCCTGCCCGTCGCCTCTCCCTCGTCGTCTATCGGCCTTGCGATCCATCCCCCCATATCGGTGATTCATTTCTCCGATACCCCGGTTTGGACAGATTCCAGGAGATCGAGCTGCATTTACAAACAGAACTTCCGCTGCCTTTGGTCCGTCTTTTCCCGGAAGTCAGTGTGCTCAGCATACGCTGGCAAAGGGAATTGCCCATGGAGACTAGCATCTTCAATTTCCCAAGCCTCAAGCAGCTCACCCTCTCTGACGTCGATGTCTCCGAGGACACTCTGCATGCCATCCTGTCCAGATGCCCTGTCCTAGAGAGCTTGCTATTGGACATGATCATGGGCTGTCGTCAGCTCCGGATCAGCTCCCCCACCCTTCGTAGCCTTGGTGTGACCGTGACGGATAGTTGTGTGCGGTGGGAGGTCAGGCTGGAAGAGCTCATTATTGTGGATGCCCCTCTCCTTGAAAGGCTGATCCCACGTATCCCAAGCTATGTCCTGGCGATACACATAATTCAGGCACCCAGACTGAGGACATTGGGCTATCTACATGATGACATCCCTAGATTTCAGATTGGAACCATGCATTTCAAGGTAGCTGTGGTCACTTGTGCCCCAAATGTTTCCGGGTCTCGATGTGTACCTGCTGCTTGCTCATAAGTTTCATTTCATTGTTTATTTCAGAAAATGGTGCCTGTTAGCCTGCCTGTTGCAATCCGCTCTGTGAAGATTTTAGGCCTCCTCACTGCTCCCAATTTGGATTTCGTTACTTGCTTGTTGAAATGCTTTCCCTGCGTGGAGAAGTTACACATTGTGGTTAAAGTTTCTTCTTTTTTAAATTATTATATATTGTTTGCATTATCTATGCTGTGTGATTGTCATTCATATAACAATTAATTGATATTGTGGTTGACTCCACCTGTTCTTCCATTTCAGTCATATACTTGTATGATTCACAAGAACGATATGCAATGCTATGCTCCTCTCGAATGCCTTGATCGACACCTCAAGAAGATGCAGATAATTAATTATGAGGATAAGAGGCCAGATGTAAACTTCATCAAGTTCTTTGTCTTAAATGCTAGAGTGCTTGAATCTATGAAGTTTGTAGTCCATCGTGACACATGTGGTGCAAAATGGATTGCTCGTCAGCATAAGAAGCTACATGTGAATGACCGAGCTTCTCAAGGTGCTAGATTTGATTTTGAAGCAGACTGTAGCCAGTGGGCCATCTAGCGTGCTTCACATGAAGCATGTCCATGATTTGGCAATGGATCCATTTGATAGATCATGTGGTTGCCTTCACTCGGTGATGATTTAAATGGAAGTGGATCATTACTTTACAGTTTGGTAAGTAGCAAGTACTTGGTTATTTTTCCATAGCTCACATTTCTGAGTTTAGTTTCTTTTGGCAGCAATGCTATTTTTGGCAAGATTATACTCTTTTATATGTGAATAGCTGCAGCACTGCACATTTTATTTTGCCATAAAAGCTTGAAAGATATTAGTTTATGTAGTTTTTACTGCTTCATTTGGTATGATCTTGTGTGCTTCCTACCCTACTACACTTTTGTCATGTTCCTGTTGTATATAGACTTGGCAACTTCGTTTGTTAACTTGCATCGTTGACATTTACTAGAATATTCAATATTCAAATAATAATGGCGCCAACTTCTTGTCTCTTTTTACATCTTGCAGTTTATGCAGATGTGGAAGCATGAATGTTTAGATGTGTCAATTTGAGTTTTTTTTATAGCTTGATCAACTTTTCTTGTAAGTGCTGCCTCGATGCTTATACTAGAGCAACTCTATCGATATTAACTGTTACATAAAAGCATTCAGTAAACGTCCCATGCATTACCAGTAGTTTTTTTCTCGAACACGCAGAAGAGTTGCGTATTATTATATTAAGAAGAAAAGGGGGTAAAGACTAAAGAGCCCCTAACATCACAAACACAACTCACCCGAATACACGCAACTCAAAACTGAAACGAAAACAAACGCACCAAATTTTTTTTAAAAAAAACCCGATCCCAACCAAGGAGCTTCGCTCTAATCTACTCCTCCCATGGCTGGTAGGGAGGAAAGACCTATGGTCCCTGCCAAACACTAAATTGCAGCTTCCTCGGCTGCAAGCAGGACTCTTGCAATTTGGGTGTGTTTGTTTAAAAAAAAGAGGTTTGTTATAGAGCTTGACAGGAACTGGTGGTTCCTTCTCATCTGATTATTATCAACAGTTGATGTAAATAAGATGTGTGTTTTTTTAAACAAGGGTATTCTAGCAACTATCCTTCGTATCATTAACCTGCCATCGTCTCCATGAGCCCCTGCTCCTTTACCACACCTTTGGCCCCAGTGCATCTAGCTCTGCTGGGCGACATTTAGCCATCGTGGAATAGCCGTTATCCGGCATTTGTTCCCCCCATACATTAGGCATAGGTGCATAGCAGCAGTACGTCGGCCACACCATCCCTGGCCTCGCCGTACTGCGCCAGAAATGCCAGAATCATAGCCGATAGCTCCAGCTCCATTGCCACCGCCATGTCGCTGTGGTCCGCGATGCACTTCAGGATTCACCCACGTATGCTTCATCCGTCATGAGTATCACATTGTTCAAGCAGGGCTACGACATGGCTGATTCTAGCTACGGGTGGAGCGTTGGGAGATCCTCAATGGCATGCTGCGAACCCAGCAGATCAGGAGGGGGGTTGGTGCCTTTCCAGACAGCCACATCACCGTGCGCCAAACAGCCACTCTACAGAAAATACCATTATAGCCTTCAAATAAAAATTAGAATAAATTCCTAGCCCACTAATTTTGAGTTCTGGCCCACAGCTTAAGTTCCTATTAATCGGTTCCTTCCAATTTGAGTCAGTAGATCTTGATAAATGAATGGCTACCATTATTCACAAGCACCGTAAAATTTCTACTAAGAAAAGAGTGTTCAGTAACTAATGCATATTTACTGTTGTCATTTTTTTCTTTGGCTGTGAACCATTAATGTACAAATGTGTATTTCTGGCACCTATTATAACTTTTAACTTATGAAGCAATATCTGGGATTGTAAGACTAGTCGGTGGGAGCTAGCTAATTATCCACACTGCTCAGAAGAACTTTTTCCATTATCTCGAAGCTAACTTAGTATTTGATTCATTCTAGTGAAATAATGTTGTAGTTTAGACTTTAGAGTGAACATCTAAACATTAACTGAGGTGTGCTTTTCATAGCATATCAGAAGAACTTCTTCATTACGTAGAAGGTAACTTAGTATTCGCCACAGTCTAGTGAAAATATGTTGTAGTCTGCAATTGGCCTACAAAGATACATTGACTGCACACCTTTATTTTGTGCTTTTCTGGCATCATTGCAGCTAAACTAATTCTTGTTACGAGTCATGTTATTACTGTCAAAGTGTCCGATTAGCTATCTTTGCTATACCTAAAGATGGAACATGCTGATGGTCATTACTCATTAATTAATTACTTGTTCTTTTATTTCACCCACTCCTTACAGCAGGGCTCATCAAGTCAGTTCCTTGTTCTCTCCACCAATTGCCTCGTTCCATGCTTCCCTTCCTTCTAGCTGCTGCGGATGATGGTGGCATCTCCACTCGATCCAGCACTGCGTTGCTCTGCTCCTGAACCCCTACCCTATTCAGTTGTCCCCTAATTTTCTCATCTTGTCGTCTTGTGTCCCCTAGGCCACGTAAACATTTTGAAGTGGTGATTTTGAGTATTGAACGCACTGTGGTCAGGCTTAAAAGTTATTGTGGTTATAACTTATAATCATGTGCCACGTGGGGTTTGTCTTGAAAACTTCAGTTTATGCTGTAGAGTTATTGGCCTGAAACTGTAAGTTGATATTTCTTCAGGCCATCTTATATTCATTGCTCAAAATTCCATGAGCAAGCTCCTTTGTTCTGAGTTTCATGTTTCTACCAATTTGCCTTCCTCACATGAAAAGTCCTATGGAAGTTATTGTTTCGAAGGTTTGCCATGAAATCAAGTAAAGAATTCCCCTCAATTCTACAAATTATCTGTTTATTCTTGTATTGTAGATTGCATATAAACATTAAAGAACCAAGATCATCTACAAAAAGAATGCAAAGTCATAAAAGAATCCGTGATGGTTGGGACCTTTCAAATCTACTGTGGAAATAATCCTGAAACCTATCTTACTAGTAGTAAGATTTCAAAATATCTTGTTTGGATAATACTTTTGGGCTCTGCTGCTCGACTCCATTTTTTGAGCTAATCTAATTGTAGAAAATTCTGATTGCGGTATTCTACTTGCAGTTGTCCAACATATTTTGATGTAACGAGGTGTAAGACTTCTGCTGCTACTGAGATGCCTGAGGATCCCGAAGATTCTTTTGCCTTGCTGCTGGACTCATTATTCTATATGGCATGTTTTACTACTGACGGAATTATGTTATGTCAGTGATGCACTCAAATGTAGTAATGAATTATGTCCGCCTTATGTGGTCATGCTGTTGCTCATGTTTCAATGTGACCATTCCCTGATGTCATGTGATCGAGGCAGGTTTAGTTGCTGCGTTGCTCTTAGTCCTTAAATATTTCTATGGAAGTCTCGTCTCTTGTACTGTATTGTGAAAATGGATCATGCTCAGCTGCTTGGTAATTTAGGTCAGCATATGATCTTGTAAATGCGCAGTCATCTATCGCTATAAATCCTATCAGTCCGATTTAACTTGTTTAGTGTTTGGCGACTTCTGCTCAATTAGTTTGTTCTGTACTGGATATCGTGGTTTAATCATGTGATTGTTGACCCTGGCTTTGTTCATGAATAATGCTGGCGGATAGCAACTGGAAAAAATATTCACATCCACCGGAAAAAAATGAGAGACTGCAATTTGTTCAAGATATGAGGAGCTGGATGCCTTGGTTCAGTCCTTTTTTAACATGAGAACATAAGTTACCTGTACGAAGCAGTAGAAACTACTCGCTATGTTCTGATGTGAGGCGTTTTAGGATTTTGAAAGAAGTTAAGATATATAACTTGATAAAGATAGCAAAATAAAGTAAGATTGACAGCAGATCAAATTATCTATGCAGCAGCTGGAATTTTGGATAAACGGATAACAGGATACAGCTTACCGGAGATAGCTAGTGTTTCTGAATGTAAGCAGAAACTGTAACAGATGCCATCTGAAGTTTACAGAAAACAGGCAAGCGCACCAGCTTAGAGTAACTGAAAACCCTTGCAGGTACATAACGTCAGGTCGAAGGGGTCACCAATGCTCATATCATGCATATGGCTGATGTGCATGGAATCATTTGAGTAGGAATGGCACGATATGCAAAATTGGGCATTCTGAGAAGCCCTGTTCTCCAGCTGCAGTTTCTTGCGCTGTGCAGAAAAATACTTTGAATCACAGTTGTGACGAGGTGTTGCCAATTCCAGCATTCCAAGCACTTTAGCATTCAAAAGAAAGAACTTGGCAAATTCCACATCTCTCTTTATCCCTCGATAGTTTATCATAATAATTTCTTCAGATGGAGATCAAGGCATTCGAGATAATCATGTGGATCATTACGACGCACTCGTTTTGACTTCTCACTGAGAGATATCTGAATGCAGAACAGAACATTCAGAAAGTCAATGCCTATCATATCGTGGTTGGACATGGAAACAGATTGGACAGAATAATATATATGGAACAGAACAGCCAGAAATAGAAATTGAGAAAAGTGGGTGAGAATTTATTACCACGGCGTACAGCTTCTGCAAGCAGGGAAACCGTTTCATAAGGCCAATAACATCATCGATACTAGGAGGGGACAGGTGCACAACCAAAATCTTCACGGTTCGCACCACAACCGTCGAGTTCAGAGGCAGTGTCTCCTGAAATAAATCATTTTTTAATACAAAGAAACAGTAAGAGCAGGAAATAGCACATGTATATAGATAAATACTCCACAAGAGAAGAATTGACACATTGCACCTTCAGAACAGCAGTTCCAAGCTCAAGTGTTGTAATCCTGTATGTGACGGAGCCCAGGAACTCAAGTTTGGGCGCCCCAGATATCCGAACCGATAGACGACCATCTCCGTCGTCGTCTTCGTCCGAATGCCGGATAAAGAACCTTTCTAGGAGAGGGGCATCCTCAACAATGACTTGTCTCAGCCTCTGAAGTGCCCACAGTTCCTCGCGGTCGTCCGTGACACCAACGCTTCTGAGGGTAGGGGAGCTAATGCGGAGGCACCGGAAGCCATCATTTTGGCTCAGCGCCAAGCTCTCAAGCACAGGGCAGTTGGACAGCAGAGCGTGGAGCGCGCTCTCCATGACGTCGATGCAGTGGACGGTGAGCTGCCTGAGGTGGGGGAAGTGGTCAAGTGGAGCCTCTCCACGTCGTCAGCGGGGAAATGGACGTACTCGCCGCCGCAGAAGTCGCTGCCGCAGGCGCTGAGGGCGAGCGCGCGGAGGGAGGCCGCCAGCCGGAACGCCGCCGGCTCCGCGAACCCGCGCCACAGCTCGAGCTCCTGCAGGTCGTCGAGCGCGGGGGACCGGAGCCAGGCGTCGAGGTCGGGGTAGTCGTTGCTCCGGCCGCGCCAGCCGAGGGAGAGGCGGCGGACGGGGCCGCGGTGATCGGAGAGCACGCGGGAGGGAGACGACGGCCGCGGCGTCGCGGCTGGAGGCACGCCCGTTGACGTCGTAGTCGCAGAGGTTGAGCGGGGACGAGCGCCAGAGGTGGCGCCACCGCGTGGAGAAGGACTGCGTCCGGGCGCCGTCGTCGGTGGGGAGGAGGGAGATTATGGTACCGAGGATGGCGTCCGGGAGGTCGGGACCGCCAGCAACGCGCTCTGGCGGCGGTTCGTGACTCCCGTCGCCGGCCTCCGCCGCCGACACCCGAGGTTTCTTGGGTATTGTTCCCTTTTGATTGCCGAACATTTGCAAGCTAAAATTTTGTCAAATTTGATCCTAATTAAATTTAGATAAAAAATTAATCAAATAATGAATTTTTAATTCTTATGAGTTGTTTAGACCCTAACCGTGTGTTTGGTTCCGAGACATCAGGAGATGGGATGACTCTATCCCTTATTTTTAGAATGGAACCGTTTCATCTCGTGTTTGGTTAATAGGGATAGGACCATCCTTGTTTTTTGTTTGGTTCCAAGGATTGATGTTGGAGCATATGAATGACGTCGGAGTCCGTTAAACACTGTTGTAGTAGGGCCACTGTCAGCGGCACCTTCTCCTTCCTCGTTCCGCTACCAGAAGCCGTCCGTCGCCGGCGCCGCTCCGACCTGCCCCACCACCCCGCGCCGTTGCCGCTTCGACCCACCCAACCCTCTGCCTCATCCCGTCGCCGCCGGCCGCACCTCCACCTCGCCGGACCGCCGGCCAGCCCTGCCTCATGCCTCCGCCTCAGGGACCGCCACTATGCCCATCTCCGTGTTGCGCCTCCGCGTCGGGGACCGCCACCACGCCGGCCGCCGGCTGCCTCCGCGTCACGCAGGACCGGCGACGGCAGCCTCGCTAGGACCACCGCTGGCCAGATCCGCCTCACCGCACTGCCGTCGGCTGGCTCCGCCTCGCGGCACCGCCGCCGTCCCTCGCACCGCTGCTAGCCGGCTCCGCCTCGTGTCGGCCCGCCGTCGCCCATGGCCGCACCGCTTGCCCACGACTCAGACGAGAGAGAGACGGAGCGAGATGGCGGCGAAATGGGACATCCCCGTCCACTCATTTTCTGGGACAGGGGTAGCCCACATCTACAAGGTATATCCCTTCCAGGGGATGGTCATGTCCCAGTAGTTCTCCAACTAAACACAACCAAATAAGGGATCATTCCATCACATCCCTTTTGGTCCTCCTATCCAAACACACGATAAATAACTCATCCGAATGAGAAAATTGTCCTTTAGATGAATTTTAGTTCAAATTCAAACACAATCAAATTTACCAACCAAAGGTTTGGCAACCAACCAAACAGGTCCTTGGAACCATCACCATTGACGGCGAATGTGGAGGAATGAATGCCAAGGGTTTTGCTTGCCACTATATATCGACGACGACAAGGAAGTAAAGGCCAGGCAGCCCAGCACCGGCTGGACGAGGCCCAAAGAATCACAGATGGTTTTGTCACTTGTTTTGTTTTTGTTTTTGTTTTTCTAGCTAAAAAAACTTGTTTTGTTTAGGAAGCGTCTAATACATGTATGTCCTTATTTTAGGTTTACGGCATGCACACTCCATTTTTAACAAAATATATGGACCCACCGATCCACCTTAAAATTAATATGCACACGTACACCGTCTGTGAGACACCCCCCAGAAGAAGAAAATGCACAAATAGAAATCACAAACATACAATAGTAGGCACTAGTAAACACAATGTCATTTTTTCCTAATGTAAACCAAAATGTTGACTAATGAAAACCTACAAATTTGCCTAATGAAGGGGGACCGGGAAAGTACGCGCGGCTGCCACCAGCGGCCAGCGGGCCGAGGATGAGGGTGAGCAGGACAAGGCAGCAATGCAGGGGAGGTAGAACGCGGCGGCGCGCCCACGAGGAGCGCGGCGGCTAGCTCCAGCTCCTAGATCTGCGGCGCGCGTGGTTGGAAGGAGGCACGATAGAGCGAGAGGAGGGCATGGCGGCGCGGGGGAGGCTCCTTCCCCGCCTTCAGATCTTGCCACAACGGAGTGAGAGGAGGAGGGCGTGATAGCGCAGTTGAGGCTCCTTCCCCGTGCTTCCTCATCGGCCGTGGTTGCCGGATCCGGACCGTTGTTCCACCTGGGCGGCAGCGATGTGAATCCCGTGACGGAAGGGCGGGCGGGACCTTGGGACGAGACGACGGCCGGATGTCGCCGCAACGGAGCAAAAGGAGGAGGAGGAGGTCATAACAGCTAGATCTAGCCTCGCATCGAGAGGAGGATGGTTGGCGAGAACAAGACGAGGGCAGGCGAGAGAAGGACGAGGAGGGGGCGAGACTAAGTGGGGAAAGAATAACGTTGTGGAGGGAGAAATGAATTTGGGAGGAGAGAGGGGGACGAAAGTGTTCGCGCCAGGGGGGCAAAAAGCACACACGGCTTTAGTGTAGTCTTTACCTAACAATTAAATTTAATATGAAGTTTATTTTAACCCCCTCCCTCATCTTGTCTCTGAGTCTAGAAACCCCACTCGAACTCAAAAACCAGAAATGTTACACCCCCTAACTTCTGAAACCATGCAAAATACCCCCTAAGCCCAGATTCCGTAGTTTTGTGCCATGTCACTTGTTTTTCATGCCACATCACCAAACTTGGGCCCACATGCCACTTCCACATCTTCTTATTCCTCCCTTCTCTCTTCGCCACATACCCGCCGCTACATGCCATCTTCCTTGCGCTGCCCACCTCCTCGCTCCAACCGCGTCATCGGTGGCCATCCGCAGCATGGCCATGGCAGTCCAGGTACGGGCCGGCCCACGCGCACGTCGATGGTGCAGGCTGGGGCCATCCTTGCACTTGCGTTGGCTGTGGCGACCTCACTCACAGCCGCCGCGGAGTCCTAGGCTCCACGCTGCAGCCACTGCACTGGCGGAGGCCGCCCGCTACAGTAACAGCGCCGCCGACGTGGTCGAGGTGGCGGCCACCGTGACCGACGTCTCTCTGCGCGCGCGCCGGCAGGGCGACACAGTGCCTCTCTTCTTCCCCCTTTCCTCCTTTCTCTCTCTTCCTCCTCCGCAGTGCCACCCTACCCTCACCCCCCCGAAGGCCGCCAGTGCATCGGCACCCTCGACACGACCTACCCGCCCGCCGGCCGCCACCCCTCTTCGCGCCGACCCGACCCGCGTCCTCCACCGCCATGGCGGCCGCCGCGTGGAGCTCCCCTACCCTACCCTTGCTCAACTGTCGTCCGACCCCACCCCACCGGTGGCGCCCTCGCTGTCGGTCTCAGCTGCCGTCCACCCCGCCACCACCACCCTCGGCCATCTCTCTAAGGCCAGGGGTAGAGGAGAGAAAGGGATGGCCATGGCGGCGGAGGAGCCCCCACCCCTAACCCAAACCGTAACCCCGGCGACGGCGGCGACGGCGACAGTCATGGCGGCAGCGGAGGTGGAGGAAGGCGGTGGCAACGGACATGGCTAGCCGGTGGAGAAAGGCGGCGGCCGCCCCCGCCCCCTCCCGCACCGGCCGTCCCGACAGCTGCCACGTGGCTGCTGCTGGACGCCGCGCGCCGGGAGGTGCTGTCAGCACGTGCGCGCCGGCTAGCAACGCTCCACCGTGACAGGCGGATGATCTGGGTGGGGCCAACGGGGCGTGAGGCCACCGTGGCGGCGATGTGGCTGTCCTGCTGTGCGGGCGGTAAGGAGGAATGCGCGAGGCCATGGTGTCCATGCCTGAGGCCGTGGCGCTGTTGGGGCTCCTTGTGGCCCTAACCCACCGGCGCTAGTCGAGGTTTGGGGATGCGAAGACGATGGCCATCACACCACCGACGTGGGGCATGGGAACTAACCCCATTGACGTTGTTAGGGGAGATTGACGTAGGCGGTGGCAACTTCACGTTCTCATCCAAGGAGATGGGCCAAGTGGCGGATGCGGGCCCGCTCCTTCTTCAACGCCGACGTGTGAGCCGCGCCACGGTGCTCCTCCACCTCCGCCTTCGGACGCAGACCGTGCATGCCCTCCGCCTTCGGTTGTCGCACGCTGCACTCCTCCGACGCTGGTGGACGCGGGTCGCGCCACGCTGCTCCTCCTCCAATGTCGGCGGACATGGGCTGCACCATCTTCCACCGTTGGCTGCTACACACCGCATCCCGCCCCTCCGCACGATGGCGGCCATGCCGCAGTGCTCCTCCTCCTCCACTGGTGGATTTCTTGCTAGATCTAGGGCGGGGAAACCATGAATGGATGACGGAGCTTGTCGGTGACCTCCTTGGCGAACTCGAGGAGGAGATGGCGGCGGCACCTGAGATGATGGAGGTAGCGACGGCGGCATGGATAATGGAGTGAAAAGGCTAGGGTGGGACCCCACATGTAGGTAGGAGAGGGGTAAAAGTGGGGGCCACACATCAATAAAGAAAACAGGCCGTAAAACCACTTTGAACAAGTCAGGGGGTTATGCGTCCGGTTTATAGAACTAGCGTAGAGGTATATGCAACATGCACGTGGTGAATCCAAAACATTAAAAGAAAGGAAAGAACTGGTCGGCCATCAATTAAGGAAGGAGTAAAAGGGAAGAGAAATAAGAAATTAAAAAAAGAAGACCGCTTGATTGATGTTTTCTTTTTTCATTAATTTCTAAGACATGGAAACTATTTTGTGGTTATAGGTACAAAATGAGGTGAGAAAATAAAGGACCAAAGGACAAAAACATTTTCCTTCAATTTTAGGTCTTTTCCTGCCCTTTCCAACCTTCTCTAATTTGCGTAGCAAGACCAACGTGAAGGGTATAGATTGGCTTTCGTAGGTAAAAAATGTTTAGCGAAAACTCGCTCTTTTACAGTGTAGATTCAAGTGTCTATGTTGTCTGGTATTTGAGTACAGGAAAGTTTTCTAAACTCGTTCAGGAGGTAAAATAGACCTCACTCTTAAATTTAATTACTTCGTAGATGTATGACCTTCTACTGGTCACAAGTTTACTATTGCACTCCCTCCATTCCAAAAAATAGAGCATGGAATTGCAAGACTCAACATTCTAAATATTTGACTAATAATACAGTCAAAAACTTAAATTTTTAATGTACGCATGTTACACACGCTTAGTTTCATATTTTTGTAAGTACTTAAATATGATGATAATTGACTAGTAGACCTAAATATGTTCTTGTTGTGGTATAGCAAAATTTAGAGCGTATCTAATCAAACGAAGAGCATATGTGTAGAGTATGTAACGATATTACATCTAAGATACTTTCAGGGAGTCAGTGGCGGAGCTGGCGGTTTTCCACGCCTAGGGCTAGGGCCTAGGGCCACATCTAATACATATCATGCCACAAACTGATAATTCACTAATGGATAAAAGCTACGTCACATATCAATTACATGCAGAAAATCAAATCAGAGTAGTTGAGCAAGGCGACATGTCCAATAATCGTTCTAAAGAAACTCTCCACATTTACCTTGAGTTGCTGAATCATGGAACAGCAGCCTTTATAAAAGCGTGTGGGCTGAAGTGAACGGGTGCCGTCATGGTGAGTTGACCAAGTACATCACAGTGCGTCATCCCGAGAATGATATATAGCCATTATTTTTCCTTTCAGATCATGACTAGAAGCAAAGTTCAGAAACTTAGACTCTAATAGTACATGCATCAGGAGATGGGTTTGTCACCCAATAGAGATGACGGCGGTAACTGCAGCCAATAACACCGTGCGGTGTCATTCACACATCAAATTCTACATAATGCTCTACCAACGTGCAAGTTTTGAAACCAAGAGGCCAATTCAAACCGCTCCAAGTCAGAAGGGCCTATCAAACCCACTGCTGAAAAAACATAAGGAGTTCCGGAGATTCCTGAAGTTATCAGAACAAAAGAAGCAGGGTCAGTCATAGCCTCATTGTTTCCAAAGCAGCGGGTACTTCTTGATTTCTGAAGAGATGGCTTGTGATGTCGTTGTCACGAGTCCTCGCTATCGTAGTCATCTACTGTGCATCAACATCTGGGTACCACAAGGCCAAAGCCGCTGATTTGGCAAAGGAACAAGTAAAGTCAGGGATACAGTTAGGCACTGAATTAGCAGCATGAATTTGTGAAGTAGATGTTGCAACAGTTCAAAATACTGACATCAAAAATATTGATTGACAAGTGAAAACACCAAAATCCATGCACAATCAAACTGTAAACACACACAGATCTAAGATCCACATTACGAATATAATCACACATGCAGCGGGATATCGATCTTATTTGAAATTGAACACACTAGCCTCACAACAGCATTTTTATGGGATCTCACGTTAATCTTTAATTAATTACTAAAAATATAGAAATCCTAAAAGGAAAAGAGAAGGTGTAGACTCTCAACAATATCCCTCGAGTCTAATTTGCTACTAAATTAATTATAAACTTGAGAATTAGGAAAGCACTAATAAACTAGCACACCAAATTTGTATCTAAATTTATAATATACATCATTATAAAAACAAGTCATAGTAACTTGAGTATAGTTTAGTGCCTAGAATACTCCTGCATTTTTCTAAAAATAATCAAAGATGGGTCTCGAATAAGGGCCACAACACAACAAAAGATAGGATTTGTTAACGCAAGTGAAAATTGGTACATCTAGAAGTACTATACTGAAAAAAACAGCATTATCTTTTTACATAACTTTTTGCTTAACAAGAATTTGTTAACACATGAGTCAGGATAAAGACCACTGTTTGTCTAAGAGATATAGGTACATTGTTCCAATAACGCATACGTGTATGAAACTTGTTGAAACAAGGTAAGCATGTTTGCACCTTCAAACAGAGGTAGCTACTTAGGACTTACAAGAGCACAGAGTTTGAAGTTGGGTTTTGGACAGGAAAATACATAATCTTCTGAAAGACCATCTAATTCTCCATCAGCTTGGCAAAGAGCTGCCAAGGGCAGTGGCAGAGGCTTGATGACTCCCCGCTCCCCATGGAAACCCTTATTGCATCACAGAATATTCCATGACCCCATGATGATTAATTCAACGTTCTAGCATACCTAAGGATACCTTCCTGATTATTCCACTCAAAGGGATCAGCCTTCGAAAAAGCAAAACTGGGGCTGGGCATGTGGTCAGAATAAGATACAAATGCAAATTGAGCGCCTTGTGAAGCTTTGTTGTCCAATCTAAGTCGTCTATGTTGATTAGCCATCCACTTATCGTTGCAGTTGTTAGTGTCTCCAAAAATCATTTTCCTTATCACTCTTCCATTCAAAACAAAGAACTTGGCAAAGTCAACATCAGGCCTCATGCCCCAATAATTAGTGATGACCACTTTTCTAAGATGAAGCTCAAGACATTCGATTGGATCCAGCGGATTATAGCTCCTTGCATTTTTCATACTCTTCTGCAAACGAGACTGAAAAGGGAAGCAAAATCGCTATGAGCGCATTTGCTAAGGAGTAATACTTTGGCTCACTAGATTATACTATATCTCAGATTTACATTCTGCTATTCAAAGCAAGACAGACAAATACTCACCGTGATATATAGCTTCTCCACACAGGGGAAACACTTAAGGAACTCAACAACTGAGTCCAGATTAGGCCCTAAAGAGTCAAGCGCCAAAACCTTTACAGTGCGCATTGATGTTGTCAAGCTTACGGCAATCATGCCCTGACAAATCACCAAGATATGTCATGACGAATCAATAGCTAGCATATAGAAAAGAAGAATACAAGATGCAAGGTGGTTGCAGCTACCTGAAAAACTGTGGTTCCAAGCACGAGTTTGGAGATGCTAGGTGAAAGTATGCCCAGTATCTCGAGTATAGGTGCCTGCATTACACGGATGGTTACCAGACCAATTTCTCGATCATAATGTTGCAACCTTTGAAGGCTGGGGGCATTTTCGATGACAAGTTCTTGGAGCAAGGTAGGATTTTGTACTCTGTCCCAATAGCAACTGACTCGGAAGCCAATGCTCCTGAGAGTTGGCGAGCTAATGCGGAGGCAACCAACGCCAACATTACCGTCAAGAGAGAGGCTCTCCAGGACAGGGCAACCAGAGAGCATGCTGTGAAGGGCGTCCTCCGACATGGTGACCTCGCGCAGGGTAAGCTGCTTGAGGCAGGGAAAGTTCAGCGACGGGGGCATCTGGCTGGGGAAGTCGCAGTCGCGGATGGTGGCGACGCAGAGGGTGGGCGCGAAGCGGAACACGGACGGCGGCAGCGGGAGCGGGTACGTCACCGTCCGTTCCTCGATGTCGATGTGGTAGCCGAACTCGATCTCCCGGAGGCCGGTGAGGGCCTGGGAGCGCAACCATCCGTCGATCCGAGCGTAGCGGTCGCGGAGGCGGATGCTGGGGACGGCGAGGCGGCGGGCGGGGCCGGGGTGGTCGGAGAGGATCTTGGACACGGCGACGATGCGCCGGCGGTCCTGGCCGCTGAGCCTGTGGTCGACCTGCAGGTTGAGAGGCGCGGAGCGCCAGAGCGGGCGCCACCGGAGGGAGAGTGCCTGCGTGCGGGCGCCGTCCTTGGTGGGGAGGAGGGAGATGATGGTGCCGAGAACCTCGTCGGGGAGGCGGCCGATGAGGTCCAGACTGCCTCCGCCCTCTCCGCCGCCATTCCCCGGCGATTCTTGGCCATCGATTCGATCGGGTTTCCTCCTTTTGGCGGCGTCGGCGGATGCAGCCTCCATGGCCGGCCGGCGCCCGGCGGCAGCAGGCGAGGAGGGTTTGGGTGTGCTCGGGGGAGGATTGGGGAATGGGGAATAGTGGGTATCTCCGTATATGCGAGTGGAGTTGGATCTACGACCGGTGGGATGAAATGAACGGTTGAGAGTCGCTGCTTGATTGGCGCCAAAAAAGCGAGGGAAGGCAACAACTTGGCGCCAAAAAACCATTTTAGGGTTTGCATAGAGGACAACTACGAAATATGGTGAAACGGTAGCAATAGCACTACACTAAATAAATACTCTGCTTCGTTATGTTGACTTTATTTAAAAAAAATTACTTCCTATAAGTAGTGGTTGATTTTTTAAATTTCAGTTACTCATCTTATTTAAAAAAAATTATAAGTTACTATTTATTTTGTTGTGATTTGTTTTATTATTGTATCGAGTTTGAGCGTGACTTGTTTTATTCTATGTCTACACAAATTTTTTAAATAAAACGAATGGTTGATGTTTGAAAAAACCAAGCATGACTTATATTTAAATATGGAGAGAGTATAAGGTATCATTTATTTTTATTGTGATTTATTTTATTATTAGATATAATTTAATCATGACTTGTACTTTTTGTTTTTACAAATTTTCTAAGTAAGATGCACGATCGAAGTCAAAGAAAAAACATCAACTGCAACAAATATTTGAGAACTGAAGAAGCACTAGAAAATTGTGCAAATCGCTCGTTTATAACAAGTCTCCATCGATGTCAATACAACCACCTATCAAAATTTGGATATGACTTATTTCTCAACTATTTTAGTTGGTCCAATGCTTCTAAATAAAATTTAACTTTTTTCTGCACGTACTAGTTCAGATTTAAGTTTACATGATTTTATAGGGTGATAACATATGTAAAATGAATACATTTTGATGTTTCATCATTATTTTTATATAATTTTGTATTCTATGGTTAATTTATTATTAGATGTCCTAGTTTAAATGATGAAAAATCGCAATCCATTGTTAACGTAACTGTTGATGTTCATTATCACCTACCAAAGTTAAACATAAAACTCAACTTGTACATAAAGAAACAGGAAAATAGATAGAGCTTACTAATTGGTGGATTTGAATAACTATAATAGTTGGAGCAATAAGTTGAAATAAAATTTCGTTTAAAGAGTTATCTAAACAATGGAGAGAAGTAATTCTACAATTCAAGGCCCTTCAGGACCCCTAATAGTAGCCAGAGTAATTTTTAGCCATGTCAAAGTTATAAGAGCAGACAAAACGCACACAATAATATCCATGTCAACGAGATAAAAGAATATAAGAATGCTAAGCAAGATAATAAATAGCACACAACACATTCGTGGGATTAGTGTCAGTATAGCAAATAACATGTAGTTGACACTATTGCAGACGGTCGCAAATGTAACTTGATATCATCGGTCAATCATAGAGGTCTACGCGTATGGAGTGGTATGGTGTCTTGAGTGTGTGGCCATGCGTAGGCTTGACTTGATCAAGGATCGGGCAGGAGCTGGTTGATGCAATTTTGAGGCATCACAGGTGTGGGAGCCAGCTAGCGGAGTGGTAGTGGTATGGGAGAGAGGGAGGGAGAGGCGATGGGGGCTTTGATTTGGATATAGCCATCTAGCTAGGAGTGATCACATTGCAGGTAAACGGCTGGTGGTAATTCCTTTGCAAAAGAGGGTAAGGGTTTGTGCCACAAGCACAACTACCAACACACCACCAATTACATGATCATAATTTTAACAACTGCATCCTAAATTAGCCATCAAAGATGGTTCTTGTACATTTTCCCTGCTCCTTTTCCTGCTAGATGGTTCAGAAAGTACTAGTATCAAAAACTAAATTGCCAAAAACAGAAGGTAACACCAAGTTAAGCTTTTGTGGGCATAAAAAGATGCAATATATAGATTAAAAAACATTATATATTCACACACATTCTGCAGGTACGAATGAAGTCGCATATAAATCAGTTGCAATTATAGGCTATATATAGTAAAACAACAAGAGATCTTGTTGGTACCGTGGATAGGAGTAGGGCACAGCTCTAGGATTTAAGCATCACTTCAAAATCAAATCAGAGAAGGCCATACACCACTATAACACATTAGTCCGGATATTGCATCACAGATTATTTAACTTTAAACAACCATGTAACAGTAACTCTATTAGAGATAGAGGAGCAACCCCATGGTCCAAATCAAATGTCCAAATTAAATGAACAGGATGAATGGTGCTCATGCAGATCAGATATCAAAACAAAAATACACGATGCGGTAAATTTTGAATCACAAGTTATCAGTCACAAGTGGAAACGATGCACATAAGTTCACCCTCTCGATATAGAACTGAAACAAAATTTACAGGAAGAAATCTAAATTATTATAGTGTACATAACATCTGCTGCCAAAAATTGTGAGCCTTCAATTGCATTACTAGAAAGTACTAAGAGTTTGCTAGCTCACAAACGGTTGGTTATCTCAAAAACAAGTATAGTTAGAAAGGGACATAATTGCAGCTTTTACCTATCTATATCTGACATTAACAGTGAGTGTAGGAAAATAGTTACACAATATCACATCAGTGCAGACAATTATAATGCAACACTTCAGTTTGGCCCGAACTTAATAAATGTTTCTATATTGGCAGTAGTTTATTTCATCGATGTTGATTGCTTAATGAATACGAAAACAAAATATAGAGAAGAAATGGCTAGGTACTCTTACAAAAAAAATAGGAGGGGGGAGCTAGGTACTCATACAAAATATGGAGAAGAAAAGGCTAGCTACAGTAATGGGAAAAGGCAACATATACATGGAGATTAACTCCAAGATTTCACATGGTTTTGTTAGTAAACAACTACCGAGACAAGAAATACAGTTGTTAACACATAAAAACAGTAAAAAGATGGGACTTCTAAAAACATGCAAGTAAAGTTGGCTGTGCATCGAGTTATAGCACACATACTGATACTGTTTGCAATTTCAATAAAATGATCCCAGTAACTTAGCACCAGTCTGTTGCAAATAATGCAAATTTAAGGCTGCAAAATAAGGGCAGGAAAATTAAAATTTGGGCAGTAGACAGAATGACAAGACAATCTTCTGAACTGGCATTCAAACTTCATAAATCATCTGCCTAAGTAGCTGCGAAAGGGATCATCCATGCGCAAATCATGTGTATCCCCGTCGGAGCGTGTGAATCCATACAGACGATCTCTTTTGAATATAAATCGAGCATCTTTAGCAGCCCTATTGTCCAGCTGAAGCCTTCTGCGTTGACTAGCCATCCATTTAGCATTGCCGTTGTTAAAAGCTCCAAAGAGCATTTTCTTTAGCACTTTTGCATTCAAAATAATGAACTTGGCAAAGTCAACATCAGGTCTCATGCCCCAGTAGTTATACAAGACCACTTCAGTGAGATGAGTCTCAAGACATTCAATTGGATCCAGTGGATTATA
The DNA here is from genome assembly GCA_030272315.1 of Paspalum vaginatum. Lineage (NCBI taxonomy): Eukaryota > Viridiplantae > Streptophyta > Magnoliopsida > Poales > Poaceae > Paspalum > Paspalum vaginatum. The sequence continues at coordinate 37,024,940 of CM059013.1, read as the reverse complement.
GCTCCGCTTATTCTTCATATCCTTAGTTAGGTGAGACTGGATAAAGAAAAGAAAGAAAGCAGGTGATATGTAGTCAAGTAATATTCTACAATAGATCAATGCTAGATTATATGCCTCAAATATTCGTTTTGACATTTGAAGCAAGCAACCATACAAACTCACCAAGATATACAACTTCTGCACGCAGGGGAAACACCTGAGGAAGTCAACCACTGAGTTCAGATTAGGTCCACAAGAGTCAAGGGCCAAAATCTTAACAGTGCGCATCGAGGTTGTCAAGCTGAGGGAAATCATTTTCTGGACAAAAGAACCAAGAGACACCACATTTAGTCACTGCCAAATAAGAAAAACCAGAATGCAAGATGGAAGAAGGCTGAGATGCTACCTGAAAAACAGCGGTTCCAACCTCCAGTGTGGTGATGCCATCTGACAGCGTGCCCAGTATTTTCAGTTTCGGCGCCCGCATGACCCGGATGATTACCAGACTACGCCCATCGTTCGAGTCAAGCGGTAACAATCTCTCAAGGCACGGGGCATCTTCTATGATAAGCTCTTTCAAATTGACAGGATTCTGTCCTCTGTTACCGTAGCAAGAAACAGAGAAGCCGAAGCTCCTTAGGGACGACGACTTGATGCGGAGGCAACCAACTCCGAGATTCGACTCCAGCAGGAAGCTCTCAAGAACAGGGCAACCAGAGAGCATGCTGTGAAGGGCGTCCTGCGATATGGCGACGCCGTACAGGGTAAGCTGCTTGAGACAGGGAAACCTGAGCGACGGAGCCATCTGGTTGGGGAAGTCGCAGGAGCAGATGCTGGCGACGCGGAGGGTGGGCGCGAAGCGCAACGCGGACGGCGGCAGCGGGTACCGCAGCATCGGGTCCTCGATGTCGTAGCTGAAGTGGAGCTCCTGGAGGCCGCCGAGGGCTCGGGAGCGCAGCCAGCCGTCGACCTTGGCGTAGCGGTTGCGGAGGCGGAATCCGGGGAGCTTGAAGCGGCGGGCGGGGCCGGGGTGGTCGGCGAGGATCTTGGAGACGAACAAGACGCACTTCCGGTCCTGGCCGGTGAGGTCGCTGCCGGCGTCCAGGTTGAGAGGCGTGGCGCGCCAGAGCGGGCGCCACCGGCGGGAGATGGCCTGCGTGCGGGCGCCGTCCTTGGTGGGGAGAAGGGAGATGATGGTGCCAAGAACCTCGTCGGGCAGGCGGCCGATGAAGTCGAGGCTTTCGTCGCCGCCGGCGCTGTTGCCAATCTCCGGAGGTCCTTGGCCGTCGATTCCATCCGGTTTGATCTTCTTGGCGGCGGTGGGCGTGTCCTCCTCCATGGCTGGCGGCTGGCAAGCCACCAAGCGGAGGGAGGGTTTCGCGAGGATAGCTGCGTGGTGGGAGGGAGGAATGGAGGCCTGGGCAATCAGGGCCGATTTTTCCAATTGGTATTTGATATTGAGAGCTGCGGTCGTGCGTTGGCGTCAAACGAAAAGTTGAGGGGAGGAGGATGAGCGGGAATGGATGCTCTGCCCCATGGCGCCAAAACTTCTCTTCGACATCGGCTCCGAATTTTATATTTGCCCCTTTCGAGGGGAAAAAAAAAGGCTTCTGCACTTTGCCCCTGAGTTGTTGTTTGAATCCTGTAGACTGAATCCTTGAGCTGCCCCCAACAAGCGCAAAAATAACCCTTTCTAGCTAATCATCCAACGGAGATACTTCCACGGTTTTTTTTTAATTTAACGCTGATCAGTGTAAAATTTTGCTATTTGGCGCCAAACAAATGAAATTGGGGGTAGTAAAACGGAGGACATAAAATTTCTCTCCAGCTCTCCATCTTGTCCTCAGTGAAAATGAGAATAGAGACAAATATTTATATTTTTTGCTATATGCAAATTCTACGTGGGTGCTCGAGCGCATCAATGCATGAGGGTAATCATTTAGAATTTTTTTTATCTTTGTCGCTTTGTTTTGGCGTTTGATCATTCTTCTTATTTCAAATCTCTACCTAATAAAAATATAAAAGAGAAGAAGGTTTTTTGATCCGCCTATTCAGAAATATGACGGGTGAGCCCGGCTTTACACGACACGGTTAATCCAAGTTACAAATCTACTCCGAATCTGAATTGAATTCAAATTTACTCGCGAGCCCGGTTCGGACAGCAGGAGTAGGCTGCATGAAAACATACGTCCAAATCGCATACGGACTCCGTTTTCGACGTTCTAAGAGATAAGCTTTTTCAACCCAACTAACACCATCATAAAATTCATTGGCAATCAACGTGATCGTCGAAACAATACAACGTGTAATTTGTTTGCGAATCTGATTCAGATTGCACGAGGTGCCTACGTGAAAATGGACGCCCAGGTAGCATGTGGGCTCTGTTTTTTACATTCTACATAGTGACTGGAAAGCTAAAACATATTCTTTCTGACCCAACTGATACTACCTTAAAATTCGCTCGCAATTAATAGGGAAAGTCGAACCAATATGCCGTGAAATTTATTCGTGAGGCTCATTCTTATATGTATTTGACTTAGATGTGTTTAAGGATTTTTTTTCTCCCGTTGCAACGCACAAGCATTTTGCTATAAAACTTAAGTCTCATAGTTTTTTTTATTCATTTTTTCACAAAAGATACTTTAAACACATATTATATTGCCATCATTATTTGGTATGATTGTATAAAATTTTCATTTAACACAATAGTCAAACATTATTCCACAATGTAAAAACGACAAACATAAAAAAATCAGGAGGTAATAAGTAAATCCTCCGTGCTTTTTTATTTATTTGGCGTTTTTTACTTCAAAAGTGAACCTAGCGGTCAACAAATATTTAAGAACAAAGGTAATGGTAGATGGTGTTTTGTACGGTGATAACAGAATCATAACTTATATTGAAAGAATGTCTTGCAGATTTTCAATCACTATTATTCATACAATTTTGTATTCTATGGTTAGTTTGTTATTAGATGTTCTAACATGTTAAAAATGATGAAAGAACTATAATGTATTTTTAACATAAGTTATGTGATGTTCGCTATCGCCCTGCAATATTGAAATTTAAAAGTCAATTTTACATAATGAAACTAAAAGAAAAGAAAATCTTACTAAGAGATGGATTGGGACATTTGAAGTAGTTGGAGTGCGTCGAATAGAAATTTTGTTTAAGGGCGGTTATATAGAATAAGAACAAACTTGATGGAAGTACTTTGTTAATATATATTAGCATAGTGACTAGGGACGGTAAAGGGCCACAGACTTATGATTTTTTTTTGTGCTTGTGCCTACACATATTTAAAATTATCTGTGCATGGTAAATCATTCATTTGATTTTAAAAATATTTTCAAATATTATTTATTTTTTACAATTTTGTTTGTAAATCATATTATAAACATAATTATAGAAAAATAAATAATTTTAAAATAAGACGAACGATTTACCATGCACTGAAATAAAAAAGAGTAACGACTATTTTAGGACGGAGTGAGTATGATAAAGAGGAAAAATACAAGGAGAACAACCTCCCAAAGAGATGGCACCCACCAAAAATAACTAGACCAAATGCACTCTACGAAAGATAGAAAGACTAGCTAGGGCTGCTGGCAAAACTGGTCAAATGATGGGGACTACACGGTGAAAATGGCAATGTTCCCAATAGGGCCAACTACGTCCAAAGAAGAAATCATTATCAGCCCAACCTAAACCCGGCAATAAATATTTCGCTCAACTCACCCTCATCCCCGCCCCTGACAACTGAAAGACATAGCAAGCAGCCCTTAAATAAGCCTTGAAGAACAAACATGACGCAACGGACCTCTACCCCAACAATGACACCCCAATGATGATCTAACCACCATAGAGACGGAGGCAAGGAGCAAAGCACCTCCCCACCAAGCAGCAACTACAACGACGACGCAAGGGAGCAAAGGATCACCCAAGCAACACAACAAACAAGACAAAAGCAGCAAGGGCCTGGGTAGATTTGATCATTTTTAGGAACAGGGATCAGCCCTAAGAGAGTCTATTCTTGTTGGGCTAGGCCGTGTGATGGTTCGTTGGGCTGTTGGTGTCGTGGTGGTAGTTTTTGTCAGCCGTTGGGTTAGACCGCGGGTTAAATTCTTAGCACGTGCCCGACTTGAGATTTTTCACCGGGCTAAGAATTACAGCAGGCGTCCACCCACCCCACTGATCGGGTCAAGTCGGCTTGGGTATTTTTCGGGCGGGTTCATCGGGCCAGGCGGCCCATGCTCAGGTCTAGCCAGGGCAACACTCCTACGAGCAACACGAATGACAACAAAGAGCCAAGCATCTCAACAAGGGCCAGCAATGGGGACTGGTCGCCTACTGATATCAATTTGTTTTGTTGACGCTGAATGCTTAATGAATATGAAAAAAATATATGAACAGAAGACTTGACACTCCTACAATTCATACTTTTCAAACATGGGCAACATCTGAAGATAGGTTGTAGCAAATATCAATCAAAGAAAATAAGGTTTCCATTTCCCCTAGCTTCTGTCAGTGAGATCGAAGTCCCAAAAGTTAAAATTTTGTGTAGAGAGAAACTTCTGGCAGTGAGATCAAAGTCCTAAAAAGTTAAAATTTTGTGTAGAGAGAAAAAAAGAGAAACATATACATGAAATCAACCCCAGAATTTCACATGCCTTTGTTAGCAAACAACCACATAAAAACAGTAGAAAGATAAGGACTTCTATAAACAGGTGCGTAAAGGTAGCTGTTGAACCGAGCTGTGGCCTGTGGCACACATACTGAATTACTGATAATGCTTTCAAGTTCAGACGGTTCCAATAACTTAGTAACAGCCTGTCAAATTTGGAAGGAGGAAATTTAAGGTTACAGCCTACAAATAAGAGCAGGAAAATAAAAATTTGGGCTTTAGACAGAAATACAAGACAATCTCCATCTCCTGAACAGATATCGAATCTTCATGCATCATGCCATAAGTGGCTGTCAAAGGGATCATCCATCCACAGATCGTGTGTGTGCAGGTCGTGTGTGAATGTTGGCAGACGATCTCTTGCGAATTTAAACCGGGCATCTTTAGCAGCCCTATTGTCCAGTTGAAGCCTTCTGTATTGATCAGCCATCCACTTACCGCTGTTGCTGTCAACAGTTACAAATACCATTTTCTTTAGCACTTTCGCATTCAAAATAATGAACTTGGCAAAGTCAACATCAGGTCCCATGCCCCAGTAATTGTTCACGATCACTTGTTGGAGATGAGTCTCAAGACATTCTAAAGGATCCAGTGGATCGTAGCTCAGTTTATTTGTCATATCCATATTTGGTTGAGACTGCATAACGGAAAAAAAAATTGAAAGCAGTTGGTAGGCGGCTGGTAATATGACAGATTATATGCCTCAAATGTTCATTTTGGCATTTAGAACAAGCAACGATAATTACTCACCATGACATACAACTTCTGCAAGCAGGGGAAACACCTGAGGAAATCAACAACTGAGTTCAGATTAGGTCCCGCAGAGTCAAGAGCCAAAACCTTAAGAGTGCGCATCGAGGTAGTCAAGCTTAGGGCAATCATTTTCTGGAGAAAGTAACAAAGAGGCAGCACACTTGGTAGCTTGCAAATATGAAATTCAGAATGCAAGATGCAAGAAAGCTCATGCTACCTGAAAAACAATGGTTCCAAGCTCTAGTATTGCGATGCCACTCGACAGCATTCCCAATATCTCCAGTTTTGGCGCACGCATAACCCGGATGATTACCGGGCCATTGCTTAGATCATGTGGTAACAGTCTTTCAAGGCGAGGGGCATCTTCTATGGCAAGCTCTTCAAACATTGTAGGATTATGCTGCCCTCTCTCCCAACGGGAAGGACCAGAGAAGCATATGCTCCTTAGAGTCGACGAACTAATGCGGACGCAAGCAACACCGATATTGTACTCCAGCTGGAGGCTCTCAAGAACCAGGCAACCGGAGAGAAGGTTGTGAAGGGCATCCTGCGATATGGCGACGCCGTACAGGATGAGCCGCTTGAGACAGGGAAAGAGCAACGGCGCCATCTCAGTGGGGAAGTCGCAGGGGCCAAACTCGGCAGCGCAGAGGGTGGGCGCGAAGCGCAACGCGGACGGCGGCAGCGGGTACGGCAGCAGCGGGTCCTCGATCTCGTAAGTGAACTGGATCTCCTGGAGGCCGTCGAGGGCTCGGGACCGCAACCAGCCGTCAATCTTGGCGTAGCGGTCGCGGAGGCGGATGTAGGGGAGCAGGAAGCGGCGGGCGGGGCCGTGGTGATCGGCGAGGATCTTGGAGACGAACACGATGCGCTTGTGGTCCTGGCCGGTGAGGTCGTAGCCGGCGCCCAGGTTGAGAGGCGCGGCGCGCCAGAGCGGGCGCCACCGGCGCGAGACGGCCTGCGTGCGGGCGCCGGCCTTGGTGGGGAGAAGGGAGATGATGGTGCCAAGAACCTCGTCGGGGAGGCGGCCGATGTAGTCGAGGCATTCGTCGCCGCCGGCGCTGTTGCCAGCCTTCGGAGGTCCTTGGCCGTCGATTCTATCTGGTTTGATCTTCTTGGTGGCGGTGGGTGCGTCATCCTCCATGGCTGGCGGCGCCAAGCGGAGGGAGGGTTTTGCGTCGATAGTGGCGTGGTGGGAGGAATGGGGGGCCTGGGCAATTAGGGCCGATATTTTCCGATTGGTATTTGGGAGCTTTTTTGGGACATCGGCTCCGCATTGTATGTTTGCCCATTTCCGATAAAAAAAACTTGCACTCTTGCCCTGCCCATTAGAAATTTTACAGGTGTCACAATGAATTTTCAAAATAGTTCGATTTTATAAAAAATGAGATTGATGTTCATACTCCTACTAGCAATTTCAATTGTGTTTTTAGTCTCGTTTTTAGAACTTTGTGATTTTATCTCTACGTTTTTAAAACAAAGACTCTTTTATTCCTATTTCTAACCCTATAGATACAGTTAGACTAAACCATTTAAAACAAATAGAAAAAACTTTTGAAATAGGGGGAATAGACTAGAATGACCTCTAATCTTTCACCCACAACTGACCGGAGTCCCTAGGATCAAACCTGGGCGTGGCATGGCCTGGGCGCGGAACAACATAGGGAGACCTGGCGGCGGCACAGTTGTCTGGGCCCGACCCGTCGGGTTAGCGTGAATAGGAGTACTATCACAATTCATTAAAAAAATAGGGGCAAAATCATATGGGTACGATGTGTTGTTTCGGCATTGGAATTGATATTATTAAGAAAAGCTAACTGAACAGGGATGAATTCTATCTTTGATTTGAAAACATGATAGTGAGAGCAAAATTACTATTAGACTACAGAGTGAGGGTAGAAAACATACCAACGGAAAAATTTTCCATTGTTCCATACATGCCCTCAAGGCCATCCCGTTGGTGTTTGGATCCTTTGTTCCAAACACTGGCGTAGCGCCATGGAGGCGAAACAGGCGACGCCCCCCCCCCCTCCCGATTGGTTTGCTCTACGTCACTTGCTACTAGACGGCGTCAGTTAGCTCCTCAGCTTGTCTGCGCCGGCTTGTTGTGCTCCCACCACAGCGATTGGCCCCTGCTTATTTCAATCTCACTCTACGCCACTGGTTCCAAATAGCTAGTATTTGATCCTATAAGGCAAGGCCATGCACATTATATCCATGTCTTCACTACAATGCATACCGTAAGAGGTAGAGTAAAAAAGTGCACAGCCCAAGAAACGTTCCGCTATGCTCTAGGGGGAGTACAGATGTTCCGCCATCTATGGCGGACGTACGACGATTTCGAGATATTCTCTCTTTGTCGCTCATGGCAACTACTGCATCTTCGAGCTCTTGTCACACGCAGGTGCCGAGGAGGAGCACCCAACGAGCAGCAATGCAGTGTTGCTACTCCAATTCAAGGCGGCAAGGCTGTGCTTCTCTAATCGATGACAATGGGGCGAATTCGGGGCAGAGAAGGGAGACGTTGCGGACGGAAGCAGATCTGGCGCCACCATTGATGCTCCACGCAATCACTTGGGTGGGGAGAGATGGAGACGAGTGGAGCGACAGCTCCTTGGCTCCTCATTGTCGTGAGGCAGGGAAGGCAGCCATCGGAGAAGTGGAGCCTAGGGCCGCCTCCAAGACAGGAGGTGGCGTGCGGGCAACGAGGGACTGCGTGGCAATGTTCTTGGCGCTGGGAAGGTTGAGGACAGGGTGCATTGTCTCATGGAGAAATACGCCCTCTATTGTGTGACGCGCCGTGGCACAAGCACTGCAGCTACACAGTTGATATCCCGGTGGAGAGTAGTAGGATGAGGAGGATGCAGGCTGTCGTGCGAGGGAATGAGGGGATGGGGCAAACTGCGAAGACTAGGACCGAACACATAGATGCAATTGATGCGAGTGGAGTTGGGTGAAACATCATATGATGCATCGTTTGATAATAAAAAGGGTAAAAAAGATTGCATATGTTCGATAGTTATTAATGAATTAAGTGAAAAATATATGGTACTTGTAGATCCACCAGTCATACAAACTATTTTATTATATTAATATAAACTTGCATAGCAATACAATTACAAATATATTACCATATTGATTGTATTTTCTAATAGATATGATAGTTGATAATAGAAAATGGTAGTTGGAGGTAGGTGGTTATATAAAATATCAGTAGTAGGGCATAGAGGAAACATATAGGATTTAAATGCATGGGCGCTCATGTGGACCCGATTTGTGGGGGCCACTATCAACCCCGTCTATCTCCTCCATCCCTATCCATTCGCATATGTCTTCTTCTCCACCGCCAAGTAATTGCGGCCGCTTAATTGTCGCCATAGCATATTGCCTCACTTCCCTGATGTTGTGTCATTAGCTGTCCACTCTGCCTTGCACAGTTGGGTAATGTCGTGTCAACGTATGCCTTACCTTGCTCACTCGCCACCACCCAAGGCATCACATGTGGCCACCTCATTGTCTCCATAGTGCATCGCCTCACTTGCTACTACCGCTATCGCGTGTGAGAAGCATGCTTGCCGCTAGCGTCGATCTACACACCCATGTGTTGCACGACAGCGCTGCGACATTTGAGCGCCACACCGTCAACGTGCCAAGCAAGCTCAAGCTCACGCCGCCATGCCATGGAGAGATCAAGCGCTACGGTATTGCTGCTACCCTATGACTCCTTCCCTCTAGTTGCGCCGTCATCACCTCACGTATTGCCATCGGGCTAACATGTGGGGCCCCACATGTCGGTCCATGCGAGCGCATAATCACCACATCGACAACCATCTAGGAGAGCTGCTCCTGAACAACCACCAGTATAGACCTAAATAGCATATTTAAATAAGTTTATCGTACAATAATTTGAGAGTGCATAGACCTAAGTGGCATAATTAAACAAGTTTAGTGTACAATTTAGGAGTTCATAGACCTAAATAGCATACTTAGACAAGTTTAGGGGTGTGATTTTGAAATCCATAGACCTAATGGCGCAATTAAATAACTTTAGAGTGCATATTATATGATTTGAGAGTTCGTGGACCTATTTGCCATCATCTCACGAGTTTCAGGGCTGTCTATGCATTTAACTCAACATACAGAGAAGAGTAAAATGCACCATTAGTCCATTAACGTTTTGCACTGTGTCGGTTAGGTCCATCAACTATCAATGTGTATTTTTTGGGTCCATTAACTTTTTATAGTGTATCATACATGTCCATATAACACCTAACATTAACGAAAAATTACATATCAAATCATGTACATATCTAAAAATTAAAAAAACAATTTTGATAGCTCTATCTTGATGAGATCTACACATCGGAACTAACATTGACCACTTCGCCTCTATTTAAGTGGTAAAATAGATTTAAATGCTGAAACTTTTTTTATTTATTTTGATCCCAAAATAGAAAGCGTTATTCATGAATTTTTTACTAATACGTACTAAAATACAAACAACATTATTTTTGTGACATTTATTAAGTACTACAACAAGCCATACATTTTTTCATTTAAAAGACCATGATTCATAAAGACATCCTTTCTTTAAAAAATAGCAATCTCTACCATGATAAATGTATACATGTATAAATAGAGCATAACATACACAATGGTATTTTTCCAAGATTTTTAGATGCACCAAACAATAAATATGATTACACTTGTTACACTTGAAGGTCTCCTCCTAGATGGCGAGAGTGTCCTGAAGGTTACTCGGCTTGTCATGCCACATCTCTAGCTTGTAATCACACCGCTCTTCGGAGCACTGCTTAGTAAGCAGCCTCATCGTACTTTGGTGGTTGGTGAGGGGAGGTCGTGAGTTGAAAATGACTCGAGCTCTTGGTGGACGCCTCAGCGAGGACGTAAGGACACTTGCGGGTGTTCCCGAACCTTAGGAATTAAATTCCTTGTCCTGTGTGCTGTGCCCCTGCTGAGACCAAGCTTTGTGCTTATTGTATTATCTTTATTGCTTCCGCTACTTCTCTTGCGTGCAAGTTCTTGTTGTGATGGTAGGGTTTCAGTGCAGTAGAGTTATACATCACCATAGAAACACGTGTGCCACCTCTGCTCAACTCGATAAGTGTTTATACGCATATTTATAATTGTGGGGGTTTGCTCTCTGTGTGATACCAGATTATCTGGTGAGCGTTACCGGACTATATGGTATCGAACTGTCACGTAGACAGTGCCGGACTGGTGTAGAGCTGACAGATTTGTTTTTAAGTGTTAATTTTTCCAGATTAACTTATTCACTCCATCTAGATGACATTAAGATCATTTCAAAGTCCATACCGCACCTAACATTAACGAAAAATTACATATCAAATCGTATACATATCCAAAAATTATAAAATTAATCAATTTTGATAGCTCTATCTCGATGAGATCTACACGTTGGAACTGACATTGACCGCTTTGCCTCTAATTAAGTGGTAAAATAGATTTAAATGCTAAAACTTATTTTTATTTGTTTTGATCCCAAAATAGAAAGCGTTATTCATGAAATTTTTACAAATACATATACCGACTAAAATACAAATAACATTATTTTGTGACATTTATTAAGTACTACAAGAAGCCACACCTTTTTCATTTAAAAGACCATGATTCATAAATACATCCTTTCTTTAAGAAAATAGCAATCAGTACCATGATAAATGTATACCTGTATACATTGAGCATAACATGCACAGTGGTATTTTTCCAAGGTTTTTAGATGCAATAAACAATAGTTATGATTAAAAAGTAACTAAACATTTATTTAGTATTAATAGAGATAACATGGTCATTTTGCATGTCAAATTAATTCCATTGTGTAGATTTCATCAATACAAAGATAGAAAAAATGATTATATATATTTTGGATACATACATGATTTTTTATGTAATTTTTTTTGTTAATATTAGATGTGGTATGGATCTATATGATACACTTTAAAAAGTTAATGGACCAAAAAATGCACATCGATAGTTGATGGACCTAACTAACACTTTTCAAAAAGTTAATGGACTACTCTATAGAGAAACATGGACATGAGACAAGTTGACACAGATGAAAGAATCTATTTTTTAGAGAAGAAATATAAATGAATAGCAGTGCATATAGCCTAAACTGAATCCTTGAGCTGCCCCTAACAAGGGCAAAAATACCCCTTTCTAACTAATCATCCTATGGAGATACTTCCTCCATTTTTTCTATTTGATATTGATAAGTGCAATTTTTGTGCTATTTGACATCAAACAAATGAAATTAGAGGTAGTAAAAAAGAGGACACGCAATTTTTGAGCCAATTGGGATTAAACAAATGAAATTAGAGGTGACCATGGGGCCTAGATCTAGATGCTTACTGGTATTAACTTATTTCGTTGATGTCAAATGTTTAAAGAATATGGAAAACAAAATATGGAGAAGAAAATGCTTCTCTTACAATTCATGCTTTTCAGACAAAGGCAACATCTAAAGATAGGTTGTAGCCATTAAAGAAAATATGTTTTCATTTTCTCCTAGCTTTTATATCTTCTGTCAATGAGATCAAAATCCTCAAAAGTTAAACTTTTCTGTAGAGAGAAAAAAGAGAATCTTATAGCCCTTATACATGAAATCAAACCCCAGAATTCCACATGCCTTTGTTAGCAAACAACCACATAAAAACAGTAAAAGATAGGACTTTTATAAACAGGTATGTAATGTTGGCTGTTGAAACGAGCTGTGGCACACATACTGAATTACTGAAACTGTTTTCAAGTTCAAATGGTCCCAATAACTTAGTAACAGACTGTGAAAATTGGGAAGGAGGAAATTCAGGGCTAAGAATAAGAGCAGGAAAACTAAAATTTGGCCTTTAGCCAGAAATGCAAGACAATGCCCTGAACAGATATAGAATCTTCATGCATCATGCCATAAGTGGCTGTCAAAGGGATCATCCATGCACAAAGCATGTGTATGCAGATCGTGTGCGAGCAGACAATCTACTGTGAATTTAAACTGAGCATCTTTAGCAGCCCTTTTGTCCAGCTGAAGCCTTCTGAGTTGATTAGTCATCCACCTTCCATTGTTGTTGTGAACAGTTCCAAATACCATTTTGTTTAGCACTTTTGCATTCAAAATAATGAACTTGGCAAAGTCAACATCAGGTCTCAAGCCCCAGTAATTGTTCACGACAACTTGTTGGAGATGAGTCTCAAAACATTCAATTGGATCCAGTGGATTGTAGCTCAGTTTATTTTTCATATCCTTATTCACGTGAGACTGCATTAAGGAAAAAAATGAAAGCAGTTGGTAGGTAGTCAGTAATGTACTACAATTGCTCAATGACTGATTATATGCCTCAAGTATTCATTTTGGCAAATGGGGCAATCAGCGATCGTTAGTTCGTTACTCACCATGATATGCAACTTCTGCAAGCAGGGGAAACATCTGAGGAAATCAACAACTAATTTCAGATTAGGCCCCGCAGAGTCAAGAGCCAAAACCTTCACAGTGCGCATCGAGGTTGTCAAGCTTAGGGCAATCATTTTCTGGAGAAAGTAACAAAGGGACACCACACTTAGTAACTTGCAAATATGGAATCCAGAATGCAAGATGCAAGAAGGCTGATGCTACCTGAAAAACAGTGGTTCCAAGATCCAGTCTACTGATGCAACTTGACAGCAAGCCCAATATCTGCAGTTTTGGCGCATGCATAACCCGGATGATTACCGGGCCGTTGCTTGGATCAAGTGGTAACAGTCTTTCAAGGCAAGGGGCATCTTCTATGACAAGCTCTTGGAACTTTATAGGATTACGGTTATGCCCTCTCCTCCAAAAGGAGAAACCACAGAAGCCTATGCTCCTTAGAGTCGACGAACTAATGCGGAGGCAACCAACACCGATACTGTACTCCAGCAGGAGGCTCTCAAGAACAAGGCAACAGGAGAGAAGGTTGTGAAGGGCGTCCTGCGATATGTCGACGCTGTACAAGGTGAGCTGCTTGAGACAGGGGAACTTGAGCGACGGCGCAATCTCACTGGGGAAGTCGCAGGGCCCAAACTCGGCAAAGCGGAGGGTGGGCGCGAAGCGCAACGCGGACGGCGGCATCGGGTACGGCAGCAGCGGGTCCTCGATCGCGTAACTGAACTCGATCTTCTGGAGGCCGTCGAGGGCTCGGGACCGCAGCCAGCCGTCGATCTTGGCGTAGCGGTCGCGGAGGCGGAATTCGGGGAGCTCGAAGCGGCGGGCGGGGCCGGTGTGATCGGCGAGGATCTTGGAGACGAACGCGGTGCGCTTGCGGTCCTGGCCGCTGAGGTCGCTGTCGACGCGGAGGCTGAGTGGCGCTGCGCGCCAGAGCGGGCGCCACCGGCGCGAGACGGCCTGCGTGCGGGCGCCGGCCTTGGTGGGGAGAAGGGAGATGATGGTGGCAAGAACCTCGTCGGGGAGGCGGTCGATGAAGTTGAGGCTTTCGTCGCCGCCGGCGCGGTTTCCAGTCTTCGGATTTCCTTGGACGTCGATTGGATCACGCTTGATCCTCTTGGAAGCGGTGGCCGCGTCCTCCTCCATGGCCGCCGGCGCCGCCAGGCGGACGGAGGGATTCGCGTGGGTAGTGGTGTGATCTGTCGTGGGGTGATTTGGGCATTTTGCAATCAGGGCCTCGGGGGACGGTTGGTATTTGAGAGCTGTGACCGTGGGGAATGAATTTTTTTTTGTTGTTGTGGCCCACTGATGAGCGGGAAGATGGCGCCAAAACTAAATTGGGTCAACGATTCTCAATCGTGCATTTGCCGGTATGCCTTTTCGAAAAATGGATCGGCGCTATTTTTCCCCAAGCCCTTATTGGTAGCCTGGATACTAAAATTTTACATATCCCAAAAGCTAAACGGAGAGGGGTCTCTATCTGTTTAGGCTTAAAGGGAGACCCTAAAATTTTTCTAAAACACAAGCATATGATCCCATTATTTTACTACAATAATAAAGTTAAAATTTTTAAATACGTTGAGCACATTTTTCATTAAGGAGAAAACATGAGTACAACAAACAAAGAACACATAGAGAGAACACACGACGACCCACGACACACCAAAAAGAGAGGGAAAATGATACAACGCCACCACAAAAGAAGACATAAACCTAACCCCACAGTCAGAAGACGACCGAAACAACCACGAGAGAAAGCTTGCAATCCAACACAAGTCATCAGTTGCCAAGCGCAGCCAGAAGTTAGCAGGTCTGACTTCCATGGCTGAACCACCACCAACGCCCACAAACAAACCAACAATGGCTGAAAGGATGCACCGAGTGTCATCGTTGCCGAGCTAGGTTGCACCCAACCACAAATAATCTCCTGACTTCACCACAACACACGCCTTAGAGGGTCCTGCAGGCCAGCGCAAGACCCATTCACAAACCAACAACCGATGAAATGGTACACCAACTGCCGAAAAGGTGCACTGAGTGTCATCGTTGTCGAGCTAGGTTGCACCCCAATCACGAAGCAGCTCCAACTTCACCACAGCACAGGCCTCCAAGCAAGACAGCCACTGCCGACAGCAGCACTGAGTGCCCAAGACAAGCACACCACCACCAAAGTGCTAGAGCCGAGCAACCAAAGGTCGGGGAGGAAACCTCCTGCAAAATGACACCTTCTAAAAGGAAACAACACCACGCCCCATCATCCGTCCAACAAAAAGGGTCACATACGCCAAGCGCGCAATGACCCTGACCAAGGAAGGAACCTGGTTTTCACCCAAGGAGCTACAAGGGCTAGGAGCACCAAGACAACTCCCTCGAGAGTGGAAACTATGCCAAGTGTAACCGTTGCTGGCTGACAAAATAGGCAGAGCTTTCACGCATGAGCATGCTAAATACTAAGCAAAGCAATTAGTAGCTAGAGGAAGGAATGTCTTGTAGAGAGGTGGAGAAAGAAGCGAACAGAGCACCAGGAGACCTAATAGTGACCAGATGGGAGAGAGGACAGCCTAACAAGCCTTGCACCAATGACCAACGATGACATGACCGGAGGAGCAGGCAACCACCAGCATATGCTTGACGACCTAGCCAACACCACCGAACCTAGCTGCCACCACCTAGGATACCACGCCACCAACATGGGAGGGTAGGGACAATCCCCCTCCATCGTTGCCCTAGATTCGAGCGACCAAAACGGAGATCAAGAAGCGACCTTGACAGGGAACCAGGACTGCATGAAAGAGACAACCCTGAGCAGCATGCCCCCTGGCAGCAGCCCTAGGGGGAGGTGGCTCCCTGGCGGCAATGGTGGCCCAGGCGAGGGAGGCCGGATGGCTTCTAGGTGCACCAAAGCTAGGACAAATTGGCACTGACGTAGAGGCAGGAAGCGACAACGCGGGGGCGAGCTGGCACGACGGCGTAGGGCTGACCTAGTGCGGCGAGATGGCCTTAGGAACTCGAGGCGCCACCATGCCCATGCCGTAGCGTCGGGGTGAGCCGCCGAGCACCCCTAGCAGCCTCAGGCGGAGGTGACACTTGGCGGCAGCGACTGAGTTGAGGAAGGCTGATAGATGGCTAGGCACACCGGCAATAACCACAAGCTCTCGGAGCTGTGGCCATTGATGTGGGCATGGAATCACGACAACGTCACCGGCACGGCACGCATGTCCCCACAACCTAGCGCGGTGTAGAGGTAGAGGCTGGCGCGGCAGCGTGGGGCCAACCCAAAGCGGTGATACGACCTTGCCGCAGCCGCCGGGTCGTGGTCGCACCACCCGGCTTCGCGACCATAGGGGCAAGGCGGCCAGGAGCGAGCCGCCGCCACCATCAGGCCACCATCGGATCTGGAAGAGTTGCTGCTCCCGCCGCCGGGGCACCGCCGGGTTTGGAGGAGCCGAGGAGGAGGTCCCTGCCGCAGCCATGGCCGGATCTAGAGGAGGAGGCTGTTGCGCAGCCAAGGCCGTATCTGGAAGGGGAGAGGGACGGAGGGAGGGGGAGGCGGAGGCGGAGGCGGAGGCCGCCGCGGCAGGGCGGCAAAGGTAGGCGGGCCGTGGCTCCTGCACAGAGTAACACATGAGTATTAGAAAAAGTAATTCTGTGATAGAAAAAGTAACTTTATTGCGAAAACTTACCTTTTCTATCATAATGTTTCTTTTTTCGCTAAATGATAAAGTTACATTTTTTATTCCCTCAAAATTTCCTAAAATACAAGCAAAGCCTCAAGAAAGGCCTAAGCAAGAGTATACAAGCAATAGCTATGCCAAAATATGCACTATTATCTCTCTTGATGAATTGGGATATCAAGAATGTGTCTCAACACTAGTATGAGAACATGAGTCACCAACCATACAATGAAAGTTGGGCAAGGGTGTATATATGGCCCAAACCTCAAAACTAGCTGTTAGAAGAAAGTTACAGCTTTATTGTTCTCGCTAGATGGTGCGGTGTGTACACCAATGAAGTTCGGTGTGTCTACCTAGACTAGCTGTTGGAGTCAATTGTTGGAATGGAACTTCATTTGGCCCTTGTCGATCACCAGACGGTTGATGTTGGTGTCCTGGAACCAGGTACCTAGGACACTGGCAAACATGCCCGCAGAACCACCCAACTGGGTCCAGAGCCGCCATGTGGGTGGCAGGGTCCGGCCTTGCCCGCCTCGGCAGGACCCTGGCCACTTCCTAGAGGGTGGCTCGGAGCCCACTCCCATACCGGGTTGGTGAGTCTCAGCGGTGCAAAGCCAGCGGCAGTCGCTGAGGTAGGGCTCAACATGGGCCCAGGCATGTGCCGGTCGACTGCGCAACATTTAATGCAAGGATACGCAACAAAGGCATCATATTTGGCTTGTCTGCGCCCCTACTGGGCGGATCAAAGGAGAGCCCTGTGCGCATTTAATGCACCTAGAGGCAATTGGGATGGGGCATGAAGCGCCAGGCGGGATAAGACGTGAGCCGCAGCCCCTGCTGGAGAGGCACTCGGGTATATTCAAAAAGGGAATGCCACATCCTACATAGCACAAGTAAAGGCCTACTAATGTAGCTACTCCTGTGTACTCGTATAGTATAATAAGAACACCCTGCATGGGTAGATAGGACTTTTTTACATAAACAAGCCCTAGCCAGGGTGCTTGTATGGGTCGGTTCTTTCTTGACTATAAAAGGGACAACCCCCGCATGTAAACCAAAAAAGGACAGTTGATCTTTACAACTTGCGTCCGCTTGTATACACCACACGAAGGACATATATAGAGTATTATGCTTTGGCGGCCCGAAGCTCTCTAAATCCCTTTGTTCATCATCTCCCAGCTAGGATCTACATCGTCGCATGCCGCTTGTTGACCCCTCCTACTTACAAAGGAGCCACTCAGGGTGACCCCATCTGCTTTTCATACAACGGTGGTGTGTACCATTGGACTGCCCCGTGTGTAATTGCCTAAGGTCTTCGAATTGTACATCTTTCGGCCTATAAGGTCATGTGTGATGATCGAACCGTCTAGTGTGTGCTACACCGATTCGTGCAAACTGCATGCGGCCACTCCTTCTCTTCAGCCACTACCTTCCGGTGTGTGCACACCAGACTATTCGGTACATATCATTTGGTGCATGTATTTTGCCCTGGGTTTGGAGTCTTCAATTGGTGGCGTTTCCTTCTGATCCGGACCATCCTGCATCACTGGACCCCGGTGCATGCAAAAATCTAGCATGCATGCAAAAATCTAGCCTGCTGACTGGCTGGTCAGCGGGACCGGTGTATCTGGTACCGTGGCTTTGATCGTTGATGTCTTTGGTCTTGCCTTGTGCTCTTTCAACGCTCCTTTGAGATGTTTGCTCTCCAAGTCTATGAATTGCATCCCTAGAACTTAAACAAATAAACTCGCACACACATTCATCCCAAATGGTGCATGTTGCCATTTTAACCACCAAAATCATTTTAGACATTCTAAGCATGAGGCTTAGGGCCCATTTTCCTTACTCATTCAGTCAGAGGGATGAACCGGTGAGTGAAAAAAAAAACAGCGGAGGGGCGCAGTTCGAAGTTGGCAGTGCCACGAGGCGGTATGGACGTCTACGTGCTTAATAGTTGTAGAGTAGAGAGGAGATGGAAATTTATAAATTTGCAGCAAATATTTTGGTGCTCTTTAAAAAAATAATACCATGACGTAGGCCCTTCCTCACCTTATATTTTCCCACCATCATTTCATCGTATAGTCATTTTGTTTCTCCGGATCTTTGATTCCTATGCCTCTTCTCTCTTTTTTTCTTCCACAAATTCTTTCCTGTCGATCTGATGAGATGGTCTTTCTTTTTAGTACCACGCATTTGCCATATAAAAGTTCTCCTGGCTTTGTCCATACTAGCAATGACTATTTTGTTTAGCATAGATCATATGGGCATGTGAGCAATTGTAAAATTTGTTAAGGCTTGGCTTAATGAGAGTCACCCTTGCAACAATAGATAATGACCCTCCTTTCAATGCATCCAATCTGCCACATATGGACAATGGAGCCGCTAGGGATGACAATTATTACTCCAAGATATTCAAAATAAAATAAGTCAATTTGGCAACTGACCAATACAAACCATTTATCGATTGTGTACGTCCTAGTAGTAGTAGATGGAAAAACATTAGTAGCATGCACACGTGCCACAATAAAAGAGAATGAGGTACTAGTACAAGCTAAGTGATCTGCAACAAACAACTTGTCTTCCACACCCGGCCGGCTTTGTGCTTGCATTGATTTTATGTGGCCAAGCTCTCTAGCCATACCTCGTCGCAGACAATGGCATGGTCATCGTGGTTGCGGTGCCATGTCCAGACTGCTCTCCTCTTGTCCAAGATCCTCAGCCGCCCGTGCCCAAAGCTTTGCTCACGGAATAGAGACAGATGTGCCAACTCATGCTCACTGATGAATCTTCAGAGCAGAAAGAATTATATATATACTGTTAATTAGTGTTGATAAACATTACACACGAGGGGGAGAGAACTGTTGTTGATGCTTAATTATAATGCAGGAGAACATCAGCTTATTGTCGACGTCAGAGCAGATACCTGTGAGCTCTATTGTTGCCAGCGTCGCCGATGGTGATGTACATGGGGCCCTGGCTGTTGGCCTTCTTGTCATAAATCCTCGCCTGTGCGTGTAATCAGCCAACCAATCAGTTAATCAACAGCATATCCTAGCGTTATTACGAATTGACTGACGATCATCAAATTCGGATGGAGAAGAGCATGCAGTCACGCTTACGAAGCGCTCGTAGGTATGGACGTGGGCGGCGAAGACGACATCGACGCGAGCCTCGTAGAGCAGGCTCTCCATGGCGCTGCGCATGCTCTCGCCCTCGCCCTGGTGCGCCCGGTTCGTGTTGTACCACGGCACGTGCATGAGCGCCACCACCCACGGCGTGCTGCGCCGGTCCACCGCCGCGAGGTCCCTCCGCAGCCACGCGTGCTGCTCCGACCCCTCCCGGGACTCGGCGTCGGAGCCCAGCACGACGACGTGCACCGCGCCGCCGCACGCGCCCAAGGAGTAGTAGAGGTTGCAGCGCGAGCCGCTGCCCTCGTGCGGCATCCGCCACCGCGCGTTGTAGGCCACGAAGCGCTCGCGCGGCAGCAGCAGCGCCTCCTTCTCGTGGTTCCCCTCGGCCACCATCCACGGCCGCGCGCTCGCCAGCGGCTCCACCAGCCGCCCCCACGAGTCCCACCGCGGCTGGTGACCGTCCGCGTAGGCGAGGTCGCCGGCGAGCAGCAGCATGTCGTAGTCCACCCCCGCCGCGCTGATCTGGGAGAGCGTCGACGCCGTCCACTCCGTCTGCCCGACGTCACCGATGACGACGAACTCGATGGGAAGAGTGGCCGGAGGCGTCCGGAGGCTGAACTCATCGCCGGCGCCGCCGCACCGGTAGTAGTACGTCGTGCTCGGCTCCAGCGGGCCGATGGTGACGTGGTGTATGGCGCCGGATGCGTAGGACTGGAACTGGTACGTGGCGTGGTAGCCCGTGTCGGACGCGTCGTGTTTCCCCGGAGATGTCCCGTAGTCCACGACGGACGGCGAGCTACGGTCGTCGGTGACCCAGGTAATTCGCATGCCGTGCGCCCCCACAGCTGAGATGTGCACCTGTTGGAGAGAAGACAGCTTAATTACGCTTACAGATGGGAGTATATACGTGCTAAGCCCTCACAATCAGAGCTGCAGCCATGGCACTGGCCTGTTGAGGATGGGATGCCGGCTTATTGTCGTGCTCCATGGGCACCAGTGGCCGCGGCGGCGGCCGGACATACTCATCAGCATGAATAGTGGGCGGCAACATGGCAGCAGGGCCTCAGCTCCGGAGTGAGCAACCTCTGGCCGGCTCTTGTTAGTAGAAGAGCAGCGCCGGAAGGTTCGCAATTGACCGCCTCGGTCATCGTCTTATAATAATGCACTCGACTTGCGAGACAAGTAATCGTCATATGGCACATTTTCGTTTGTCGTTCCTTCAGTATTTGTATACATGACATGAGTACTGCTATAGGAGTATGACAAAACAGCCGGTTCCGTGGCTACCAAGGCGAGGCATACATAAAACATGCGGTATATATAAAACAAGCCATATATATGTTTATTGTCATATTTATTGGTTTCGATTTAAATAAGTTCATTGCTACTCAAATATGCAACAATATATACAGCGCATGTTTAGAACTTCAGATAGGTAGGACTTCATCCATTCTCAGTCAGGGTTTCGTTCTCACTTGAATGAGGTCACCATGACTACCAAGACTGAGACTGCATCAAACGTCGATGAATATGTCACCACAAGTCCACAGCATACGAATAATAGATATACAAAACATTGTACATACACTATAAACAAAGTGAAATTTAACATATATACGGTGTGATAGACAGACAACCGGTGACATTAGCATCCATATATTTGAACTAGGTCTATGCCTGTGCGTTGCCACGGAAGCCTAAAATTTATCACCAGGAAAAGATAATGAAAGAAACTTGGTGATTTGAGATCAGAAGACATTACAATCTACTTTATCATAGCAGCATATTATGTTGAGAAACATTGAAATATATGTGTCATTTTTACATAATTGTGTTAGGCAAGCAACACAACATCTAGTTCAAACTAAAAGAAATGAGTTTTGATCATAATAGCCATTTTTCATTACAACTATCTTCAATTATTTTTTGCTGTGATGCAGCTAAGAAAAATTAACTCTGGACGCAATGCACTGTATCAGCTGGAAATGTTCTATTTCGTAACTGATTCATTGTGCGTACAGGACCTTGAAAGCAAGACTCTCCTTGCTGGGATTTCACAGCCTTGCAATAAGCACACATTATAAAAAAGGATGACCAAGCAACAATGAGTTCTGTAGTACAAGCAGGAGTATCCGTCGTCAGAGCATAGCATATCAGTTTGTGACTCCTAGATCCACCAATGCTCCAACAGAGAGTAATGATAAGGTACCTGCATGAGCAAAATAGGAAAATAAGTTCCTTATCCCCGTGACAACAGAGCCATCACACAACGTATTTAGCAATGAAAAGAAATATATAGAAACTGAATCACTGGATTAATTTAGCAATCATGAGAAGAAATGTTTAAGTTGTGTGCCAGACAAAATGTGTTAAATCTGGTAAAGTCTTTTTGGCAAGCTAGCAGGAAAAACTGAGGAATCCTAACCTGTTCAGAACAACTGCATACTGATAACTGAAATCAGTGTTTTACGTTGTAAAAATCCGAAGTTTTTCAGTCTTGATGCATTATTATGCCCACCAAAGATAATAACAGATTTTTTTTTTTAAATAACCTTTTGCTTGTTGCTTGCTGCAATATAGGACTATCTCATTTCACTGGAAGAAAAAAAATTCCCATTTCACTGGAAGAAAACTATAAGTTTGGGCAGTCCAATCAGCTTGCCGAACCACTCCTCCCGTTTGTGCAGGTGTCCACGTCCAGGTTCTGCTATCTTCTGGCTTGGATGATGGTGGGAAAAGATGCACTGGCGGTCCGGTGAGAGTCAATAGTCGCTTTTTAATTTAGACCTAAATTCATCCACTCCACAGAAACCGTGGACAGATGAAACTACAGTGCACTTTCAGAACTACAAATATACTGAACATTGATCTGGAGGCAAATGTAGCAGAACAACCATAAAGACACATAACAGTTGGTGAGAAAAACTGTGCGACAGGTGAGATATGCCCAATGTGCAGTATTATCATCCACGGATGGTTCAGAGAGAGCAAGATGGTAAGACTGGGAGTGACCTGTTGGCCCGCTAGTCCTTAGCGACGTCCCGCTGAGGCAAATCTGGTCGGAGGCGATGCAGCGCCCGAGCTGGCGACAGAGACGGGCAGCGGGTCGGGCCGCCGTCTCGGGGCGGAGCAGAGGTGGCGCGGGTCGGGTCGTGGCTGGGCGGAGGCGAGGCGGCCGCCGACTTGGGGTGGAGCAGTGGCGTGACGGCGCTAGGACGTGGGTGTGTGGGCGCGGCGAGGGTGGGGCTAGACGGCGGCGAGAGGGCTCCCAGGGACGGGAGTGAGGCGTGTGGGATCCGGGAGGCACGGTCGAGCGAAGGCGTGGCGATGGCGCCGGGGCGGATTGGTCGGGGGAGGGGCAGGGTCGACCGGGGCGTGGGGGCATGGTGGGAGGCGCACCGAGGCGGATCTGTCGGGGGCCCGAGCGGGGCGCGTAGGATTCGGGAGGCACGGTCGAGCAAGTGATGTCGCCGGGTTGGATTGGTGCGGGGGCACGTGGGCGCTGGGGTGGTGGACGCCCCCCTTGCGTGCTTAATAGGTACCCTTGAGTAGTAAAGAAATATGATGGAACCAACCACAACCATGTTTCACACCCGCGACCAATAACACTGCAATCACTTGTAAGCTTTGAAATTGTCAGTTTTTATTAGTACATCTTTCTGTAAGTTGTGGCCGGTCCGTAGACAATTCTGTCAGTGTATCACACTTGCCCATCCAACTGATGCGCGCGGTATGGTCACCACAGGAAAACATATGAAATTTTAGTGTTGGCTCAAGTCTTTCTTAACACAAGGAAACTTGACTAACACAAGGCCTCAACAATTTCATGTATAAAAGTAGCCTTAGTTACACCGCCGAAGCATGTTTGGGGTCCTATCATCGCACGTCAACACCCATTTAGGGAAAGAAGCCTTAGTGGAGGGAGATTGACAACAGGAGAAACATGGAGACCCAAGAGAGGGGACCATGGTTTTGCCAACCCGGCAGAAGATGAGATAACACAACCAGGTACCGGGACGATGGCCCGGCAGTGACACTGTCAAGAACACTTGTCAACACACTATGATGGAAAACATCGAGTACGAAGGCAAAGCTCGAACGGAGAGAAGGAAAATATCCAAAGTGACACTATGGTCTAGAGCTCGAGGTTCTATGATCGTAAAGGTTGTGGGAATCACTATCGCAATGCCTCCAAGGAGGTAAGCAGCTGCTTGAGAGCATCGTCAGTCGCACAACTTTCACCTGTCACTCCCCATACCCACAAACCGCATTTAGCAAATCCAAGGAGGCCAAGGTCCCTTGTGCACACGGGGAGCTAGTGTTGGAGTCCGTAGCATGGCTCTTGCTGGCCAGGCTGAGAGAAAATGATACCTCTATGTTTGGTTGCCTGTTTGGTTAGTCGCATGAATACTAGTTGCATGTGCTTAAAAGACAAGATTAACTATTTAGACCATTATACTTTTATGTAATAATATTGTAATAGCCTATAATTTATCATGTTGAGTCTTAATCCACTTTAGAATAAATTAAAATCATAAAATATGCACTAGTCACGTACTAATACATTATTAAGATAGACTAATAGTTGCATCCCATGAGCCGACTCTAGAGAAATGTCGAATTCCTACGGGCGTGATTGGTTACTTGAATTCAGCGTAGCCAGGCCCTTTGCATGCAGTAACACACTGTTTGGTTGCATGCATGGTGACTCGGGCCTGTCCCTACACATGCAAAAAGCGACTCCGAGCCAGGCTGCGGGCATACGAGAATGAAATCCGTTTCCGGGCGTGCAGGCTCGCGCGATGCGTGATTAAGGCTAGCGCGGAAATCAATAGCACTCATCTATCTCTATTTTTGCTATATCTTTTGATTATACTATCTAATCACCAAACTAATTTTATATTTATGTTCATATTTTTATGAATAAAACTAGACCAATCATGCTACATAAATTATATTAAAATTTTTAATTTTTGTTTCATCTCTAATCTAATACTGGCAACCAAACAATGTCCTCTGGTGTGGATATAAACTAAAACGTGTAATCAAACAGCCATCCTTGCATGAGCTCAGCCAAGCTCACCGATACGAACCAAGTTAGGCTTATGCGAACAACCAATCATGCCCTACGTTTTTTAGAACCAGGCTAGGAAGAGAATCTTGCATCTGCCGAGCCAGACTCAATCAGCACAACAGGCAACCAAACAACGGCTCTGCATCCCGTGAGTCAGGCTGAGCCATATGCAGCCATCCAAAAACGTTCAAAGTGTCCTTAGTCTGTCTTCAATGGGACACCTCATCCCAATTTTTCAAATTCCACTCCTCTCTGTACGTTATATCAGCTACAGTGTAAAACAATGTCGCTGCAGTGCTTTGATGGACTCATTTGAGGACTGCGTTGGGAACAGCCTTATATCTCTGGTGCACTTCGACAACACTGCGTAGCATTTCAAATGCAACAGATAAATGCACTTTAGCAATCAACAGCAAGCAGCAACGTGGGGTCCCCAGATCAACAGGTGCAGTACATAAATGGGGTCGATGAACATCAGAGACAGGTGTCAAAAGAAAGCGCCTCACACCTAAGCACCTTGAATTGAGAACTGCTTCAGAGTGTGCAGTGCATATACAATGACAATTTAATAGAGGGCCTTTGGAAAAACAAAAATTTCAACTATAATAGTCGTTCAAAGCTAAAGAATCCTTTCAGTGGCTCTGTTGCCCTTCCGTGAACTGGAAATAAAGTATTTACATATAATACTATCAAATAAGGAAAGGATCATTCAGAGAACAACCCGAACAGAAGTATGGTTCTGAAGCATCACGTCAGTTCCTACGTTATGATAGTTTTGACAGTTGACAAAAGTAGTCATTTCAAGGTAAGTATAAGAACAAGCTACATGTTCAATCATTTCAGTTGAGATAGATGCATGCCATCAGACATAGCAGCAGAAAATAAGAATACTAACTTGTCAGTCAGAAGGATTTGCAAAGCTTTCATCTACGTTTTTTTTAAAAAAAAGCAAGTTTTAGATAATGTTTAATCTCACACAGTTCTGCATAGGCTACATATTGGGATGACTGCCCTAGTAACCAAACGTGGATACGTGACCGTCCTATCCCACAAAAACGGGATAGAACTATTTTATCCCACTCCGTCTCAAAACCAAACGCCAGTGTACACAACAAACGGACCCCATTCTCTATCTCTGTAATAAAATGAATGATATCAGAAATGAAGAGAACATTCAGTAAGAGTCAAGGGTTAAGTATCAAAGGGGTCAACTAAAGATATGTTGCTTGCTTGCTTCAGAAACCTGATGTAGATCTTGTTGAATTTCTGAAAAACAAATTGCGCCCCCAAAGATGCCCTCTTGTCAGCCTGTAATAGTCTTTTTTGGTTTGCCACCCATGACAAGTTGCACTCATTGTCACACAAGAATTTCATAACCTGTAGAACTCTTGCATGATGAGCAATAAAATTAGCAAGCTGCCGCTCATGTTTCCGCCCGCTATAACCTTTCAGCACCACTGTCTTGAGATGATGGTTGAGGCATTCTACGGGATCACCCATCTCGAAATCGAATATCTCCATGCTCCGGGGAACAACCATGTGAGACTGCAACTCAACAACAAAATCCATCAGTATACTAAGCTGTAACCATAACCAGGAATGATGAACAATCAACCCATTTTCGGTAGAGCAAAAATTACCGTTACATAGAGCGTCTCCAAGCAGGGGAAGCACCGGAGGAAGTCCGCCACCGGCTTCGCCTGCGGGTCTACCATCTCCAGCGCCAGCGTCCTCACACACCGGAGCTCCGCCGCCAGTCTAACGGCGCACATGGAACGGAACAATGCCGAGCCAAGCTGCAGCTCCTGGATTCCGACTCCCAAGTAGCCGAGCATCTGCAGCCTCGGCGCACGCACCACATTTATCGAGGGGCCCCAGTTGACGTCGTGCGCGAGCAGCCTCTCTAGCGCGGGCGCGTCCTCGACGACGAGCCGCTCCAGCTCGCCGGCGCCCTCCAGGGCGCGCCGCGGCGTCAGGGAGACCGACACCGTGAGGCTGCGCAGGGTCCCGGACCGCACGTGAAGCGTCTGGCAGCCGAAGACGCGGTCGAGCGAGAGGCTGGCGAGCGCGGGGCAGCCGGCGAGGAGGCCGTGGAGCGCGGCGGCGGAGGGGGCGCGGGCGAGGCGGAGGCTGAGCTCGGCGAGGCGGGGGAAGCGGGCTTCGCCGCCGTCGGGGAGGCGGCAGTTGGTGAGCTCCGCGGCGCGGAGGGCGCGGCAGGAGAGGAGCGACGGCGGGAGGCGCAGGGGCTCGTCGGAGGGGGTCCGGAGGACGAGCTCCCGGAGGCCCTTGGCGGCGAGGGAGCGGAGCCAGGAGTCGGCGTCGGCGGCGGAGGGGCGCGCGAGGAGGAGGTGGAACCGCGCGGCGCTGCCGCGGTGGGAGGCGAGGATCCGGGAAACGGCGGCGGCGGCGGGGACGGGGAGGTGGGAGTCGAGCAGGTGGAGCGGCGCGGAGGGCCAGAGGCCGCGCCAGCGGCGGGAGAGGATCTGGGTGCGCGCGGCGGCGGGGACGGGGAGGAGGGAGAGGATCGTGGTGAGGATGCAGTCCGGGAGGAGGCTGATCAGGTCGGCGTCCTCGCCCTCGTCGCCGTCGCCGGCGGCGGTGACGGGGTTCGCTGGGGCAGGCGTCATTTTTTGATTTTTTGGAGGAAGAGGACCAGAAATGGATGGACCGTTGGATCCAGATGGACGGCTGGGGAATGGATGGCCGGTTTTCTCCTGCTCCATTATCCATTTGCCGCCTCAAATTTTTCTCTCCAGACACCAAAAGCGAGAGAGAAGGGCCGTCCCCGCCCCCGCTTGCGGTCGCCCTACTGCACCGCCGCCTTGCGCTGCGCGCTGATGGGCGCCGGCGGTCTCCCGGCACCGGTACCCGAACCCTCCTCCCTCCTTCCTTTCTCCTTACGGCTGCCTCTTGCGCTTATTTTAGTTTTTTTTATTTGTGATCATTCTCGTGCAATGGTGAGGCAGAACTTACAAGTTCTAGTCTTGATTCGATGTCATAGGGATTGTGTTTTGTATAAAGTTAGGGATGAACATCTATTTTCTCCAAGCCGCATCAGGGAATAAGTTGTCATTGAACATTTGGATATGACAATGCTGTAGGGATGGGTGCAACAGTTTGGACACAGTGCTGATATCAAGATATTTGGTTCCATTATGACTCCCCATGGAACCCAGAGGATGTTCAATTTTCGATGCTTTGCTTCCGACGGGCGCGGCTTTGGAGCGGATTCAACTAATAAAAGAAAAGTAGGTAGCTTCAATGCTCCATTCTCATCCCTACTTCCTTGCATCTGCAGCAAACTACTCACAAGCACTAGCGTGAGCAAAGAAGTGAAGCCTTCTTCTAACATTATTTGAGAGTCTTAAATCTGTTAAATTTCTGCAATGAAGCTGTAAATCTTGTCAGTGATTAGGAAAGCCAACTTGCAGTGTATCTGAAGAAACTGAAATCACTATTATGCCTTTTCTTTTGCCCCAGATTAAAAGCAAGAGGAGGCAAAATGATGTTGCAGTGGAACCAAGGTACAGTACTTACCTTGAGCATTCTGTTGTATTTTTGCACTGGAAACAATGTATTACTGTAGTTTGGTGTTGCCACTTTTTTTTTTTTTTTGAAAAAGTGTCCAGTTGCAGTTGATTTTAAAATAAAAACTTGGCACAAAAGCTACTCACATCCTAACAGTAAACATTGAAATGCTCTCTCTGTCTCTCTCTGTGAAACGGCAAGATTTAAAGTCCAACCTTGTTAACCATTACTCGGTGATCCAGTGTAAAAATATTGAATTGCTGCTTCTGTCCTGCCACTGAGAGTTTTTTCTTTGTCTTGCACTGTTATTAATTACAACATGGGGGTCCATTGGCCAAAAAGGAAATTGAATTATAATACCAGAACATTTAACTATACAGTCCCAGTATTTTGATTACTATGTTTTCAAACATTTGTGCTTACTATGAGCAATCCAAAATTTTGTTAAGCTTTATTCCCAAAATAAGTTATTATCTTTAAGATAGAATAAAAGTATGTGATCAGCTTTGCTATCAGTTAGAGGTAATATTTTGTGTATGTTCAAATAGAGATTAGACTATATTTGTATTGTAGGGCTATTTAATGTAAAGATGACCACAATATTTATTCCAGACCAAACGATGAAGATTTAATAAATCTAGTTTCTCACCTCATTTTGTTCTACAGTTCCCTCATCATCTCCTACTCCTACTAATAGAATCTACTGGCCATCCTCTCAGTGGTGTTTATTCTCTGATGATCTAGGAGACTAGGAATCAAAACATCATTATGGTGAGGTGGACTTAAGATTACCACGACCTGACACCATGACCTTTAATTCCTATGATATCTAGTTATTGCACTCCCCTTTATCCCCTTTTGAAATCCGAGAACTAAACGCTATCTATTGATAACTAATTTGCAGATGCTAAATAGACCAAATAAGCCAATAGATAGAAGAGTGATGCAGATGGCAAACAATAAATGAGTGAACAGTAAATAATCAGTTGATTGTGCGATAATCAGGGAATTATGCATCTAAATCCATGCTTGTTCTTTCTTTTATCTGTTCTTATTCCATCTTTTAGATTGAAATCTGTTTCTCAAATGCTTCCGATTAACGATTTGAGCAACTGTCAGATCAAGCATCTATTTGCTCAAAATGTCAAACTAAGGATGTGAGCAGCTGTTACTAGCTTTTTTTTTGAACCTTAAAACAGTGCTAAGATCTTGCTTGTTTCTTTAGTTGTAATTTTTTTTCTTCTGATGCAGTAAGGTAATTTCGGGAAATTCAAAGAACAGGGACCAATGTAAGTTGATTGCAATCTTCTGTTCACTGCAAGTACTGTTACACTTAACCCTTGCAAAAGAAGCACTGTTCCACTTCTTCATTTTGTGCTTTGGCTGTCCTCACGATAAGTACATTCTTTCTGAAATTGCAATAAACTGTATTGATTTAATCACCGACATAAGTTCATGTAGACTCTAGCTTGACCATGGCGAATTTATCTGCCAGTAGACAGGATGACACAATTATTAGTTGACTCAGTTAAGTGGTTGCCCTACTATATAATGCTTTCATCATCGTGAGGCCTTTGGTTTTTCATTAACCTGTAAGACCAACCACTGAGGTGTAAAAACCATTTATCTGGGTTGGTTTATCGCTTCATTTCATTTGGCTTACATGAATAGTGACTAGAATCATAGTTGCTAGTTTTTTTCATGTAGTTGTATCTCATTGATCAAGGTTTGGTGTACTCAAATTTGCTAGGGGTTCCATAGATTGGGAAGTTGTTTGTTATCATTTGATTGTTTTGATGTACATGCTAGTTTGTACCTGCAGCTTAATTTACAGGTGGTCTTCCATCAAGGTTTAAAACCATGTTTCTGCTTTTAGCTTTGATTTTTGGTGCTTAAGCCATTATTTGTTACCTAATTTCCCTTTTTTTATGTGAAGCTTACCTAGTTTTACTTTTCCCAGCTGCATGTCTCAATGTTTGGACATTCATTGTTTTTAGGGGGGCCAGAATTAAGAACGGGAAGTGAAAACAGATCAGGCAAACAAGTCATGGATAAACAATTTCTGGAAAAAGTGGAAGCTGTTCGAAGGTACAGACATGTATCATCAATTGTCATGCTACATCTAGCTAAGAGAAATCTTATTTTCCATATGATTACTGTTAGAATACATGAGTATAAATGCTGCTTATTCTTGGCAATCTATAGGTGGAACTCAGAATGCTTGACTAATGTATTACAGATGTTTTTTACCTTTTGTTGTAATATATAAGTAGAAATGTTTCTGATCATTGAAAACTTGTAAATGGGACTCAGAATGCATGGCTAATTTATGTGAAATAATGATGAAGGTGTTTGCCTGAGCATTCCATATTTAGCTAGTTGAATGTCTGATTTTTGTATTCTCAAGGTCCAGGCTACACCTCCTGAAGTTCTGCCTAGATATCCATATGGAAACTTCCTTCATCTTCGATGATTTATTCAGAAACATTTCTTGAAGGCATGTTTACTTCAATGCAGATAATATTTCATAGCGTGCACCATAGTTGTCAGCTCAATAATAGCTGCACTTCTATATTTGCTATATAGGAACTGGAAAATGTATTATTTGCTATACTTGTGAATATTCTCCTGCTTTAGTCTTTGATGTTCTCAATTCAGCTGCTTCGGTTCTTTTTAGGTCTGCACTTGAGAAAAAGAAAGCTGAAGAGAACAAAGATTATCAAGCTATTGATTACGATGCTCCGATTGAGTCAGATAAAAGTACAATTGGCTTTGGTACAAGGGTCAGTATTTATTTTGGAGACTTTTTCATGTTCTCTGTAGTAATTAATCTTCAGATCATATGCTTATCATAATTCACTTAGTAGGTTGGAATTGGCGTTGCAGTTGTTGTCTTTGGACTAGTCTTCGCTTTTGGGGATTTCCTTCCTTATGGAAGGTGAACCTACATCTACTACACAAATTCACCACCTATCAGTTCCTTTGTTACTGTTCTACCTATAGTTCTTGTTTCATACTGTATTATTTTCTTATTTGTGTGGGTTATAATGTTTTTCTACACATTCAAGCATTCAAGCCATCTTTCTGTGTAGCAATTGTTTTCACTTGCCAAGATAGTGCAATTCATTATGTATATGTAACTGACTAAACCAAGCAGTTTTGTCCTTATTGTCTTGATACCAAGAGAGAAGGTGGGGTTTCTTTCTAGCTAGCAAAATAGGAGTACGAACATGTGGAGTTCTAAATACAAATTTTTAAATTGCAAGTGAAGTCAAATTTGCAAAGTTGAAATTGTTGATCGAATGTTTGGCCTTAGTTAGAATGTTTGCTGTCCTACTTTTAAAACTGCCTTTTTTTTTTTCAAAACTGGAAGATTTTCATGATGACTGAAAAGTGGAAAGACGTTCACTCATAAGGGAACCAGCAGATGACTGTAGAAATGGAAATGATACACTTGTAGATAGATATTTCCTTGCGCTTGCTGTGCCTCTATTGTAATTCCTACACTTCCTTTTTCAGTGTTAACCCTAGCAAAGAAACTGCAGTAGTTAAACAAAAACTTTCTCAAGAGGAAGAGGCAAAGTTTAAGGTAACATTTTTTTTCCCCAAATGTTGTATGTTGCATTTGTTACTTGAATGTGAAAAATAAATAAATCAATATAAAGAAATACAGATGGAATTTTATTTTTCTACAAGCTATTCACCTGAACTGTAATTCTGCAACATTGTTCAGGTAATATTTTGCAGCGAACAAATGTTTAGTCTAAATGGCATATAAGACTCAATGGTTGTTTAAAAGTCAGCATCGCCACTCCTTAGCCATAGTTTACTCAAGCATTGCACCATTTATGAATCTGCAATACTGTTGTGTTGTACTTTTGATGGTATGATTGCTTTAGAAGTGAAGTACCATTGTATTCATTTGCATTCTTATATAATTTGCTTTTTGATAATCTGCTATCATACTAAGACATTGGCAGTTTTTTTAAGAGTGCACTACAAGGTTTTGAAGCAACACTGAGTAAGTCACCTAATGATCCTACCGCTCTTGAGGTGAACTGTTATTCCCTTATAATTTCTTGAACTGTTCGTTGTTTGTTAATGCATCAAAATCAGCATTGAAGTTTTTTATCTTCTAGTACATGGCCATAAAAACTCTTTGTTAAGAGTGTCTCTTGTGCAGTTGTGCTTAGACGAGTGGGGTGAGTGGGAACAAATGTGTTTGGAAGGTTGTTCCTGGTACACCTTGAAACAGCCATTTGATGTAAACCTCCATGATTGGTAGTCTATCACCATTGTCTAATATTGCCTTAAGATGAAAGTTATTTCGATAATATCATTCCTTCAAGCACATTTGTTGCCTCGAATAGATAACTAGTTGTGATAGCCATTAGGATGTGAACAAAGCACAATTACTCCATGGTTCATGTTCAGAGGTATTCTGTCTACTAAGAACTGGTTACTTTGAGTCAGTGAAGGCCATGAAGATCATCTAATTCCTGATGCAGTTGAGGCATCAAGTCAGAGCTCTGCATGACCGAAGTCGCAGTTGGGAATGGCGATCGTGGTGAAATGGTTGTTGCGATTTGATGGCATAAAGCTTTTGGAGTTCTTGTCCATGGCTGCAAAATTTTACTACCTTTGAAGTACAGTAAACTACTGCATTTAACCATTAACAATTTCATCAAAGTCCACAGAAAACCTCTGAAAATAGCCTCTAGCTCCCTTTTTGAGATAGACCTATGACCTAAGCATTATATGCATTGTGGCGATGCTTCAGAAAAGCAATGTGTGAAAAGTAATAAGATGAGCATAACTTGTGGTTCGGAAACAGTTGTAGTATCAGGCTACCTATATCTCAGAGACCATATTAGTATCAGCCTAGTGGACCAACCATGACAACTTGTAGCTATGTAACCAGCCGGTATGTAGATGAGGATTCCAATCAAGAGCAATCAAGGTGCACAAGTGGCGTGGGTGGTACTTAGTTAGAGCATTCTTGCTGCAACACCGTAGAGTTCGAACGGCCCAGGGTTACACTACACGCTGAGTAGATCACACACTACAACCTTCCTACACTTTTGTCCTTGCTTCGCGTAAAAGGGTTTACACGGGATTAGTGACATAGACCCTAGAAGCTTACACGTTGCTCTAACTCACCCTCAATTAGTAGGTAGGACTAAACCCCCACAGCCTCACATTCACACACACATGGTCCCACATAGTTTTAATTCAAATTGGGTCAAGATGTCACACTTATACACATGTTAATTTTTCTGGTTGAGATTAGTACTGTGTCCGAAAGGAAATTCTCAGAATGACAATATGCATTTGAATAAATGTTGGGAACATCCATTTAATTACTTCTATTTTCCTGTAGTGTTTTTATTTAATTTCTACCCTTTTCATTACACTTTATGCATATTCAGTTTTCATATGGTCACACAGGGTGCGGCTGTATCGTTGGTTGAACTAGGTGAGTATGAGAAGGCATCAACGTTCCTTGAGAAACTAGTTAAGGTATGCTAATTGTTTGCTCCTTGTTATCATTTAAGTTATGAAATTATTGTCCTGTATAAATACAGACTTTACTTTTTGCAGGTAATCCCTGATAAAGCAGAAGCATACCGTTTACTAGGTGAAGTAAAGTTTGAGCTCAAGGATTACGAAGGGAGTGCATTGTCATACAAAAATGCCTTATCTGTATGTATCACGCTTCTATATGTGCACTCTTATGTTTTGTAGCAATTGTGCAATTTCCTTGTCAATAACACTTACTTTGAGCTATTCTCGTACTAATCTAAATCATTAGGCACTTCTATGTTGTGCACTCTTAGGTTTTGTAGTAATTATACTACTGCCTTTTCAATTTACAGTTACTTTGAGCTATTCTCACACTAACTTGTGAAACAGTCATCAGACGGTATTGATTTTGAAGTTCTCCGTGGGCTGACAAATTCATTACTTGCTGCTAAGAAGCCAGATCAGGTGTGTAAGGCTCTTTCCAGCATCAGTTTTACAAAACGATATGGCTTATTGATTGGTAGATGGACATCAGGATATATCTGCTAACTCACCCTCCCTTTGGGAGCTCTGAGCTGCCTTGATCTATTTTGTGCTTAGCTAATCTAGGATTCCTCAGCTGCCTTCATAGACTAGGATCCTAACAAACTCACTAACAAATCTTATCCAAACAACTAACTAATCTTATCTGCTAATCTGTTGCTGTCGATCTGGTAGGCCTAATGGCAGGGCTCATGCCCTCTTCGCCAACATTGACCAACAACCGAATTGCTTCAGAAATCTACACAGGGACAGGGTCAAGAGTATAATGCCTTCAGGTCCAGCCCGTGAACGGGTGGTGTAGTATTATGGTACTGAGACTGAGCTTTGGCCAGCCACAGAGGACGGGGGCCAGCAGCACGTTATCAGTACCGCATATTGGATTAGATTAAGTTAGTTTGTGCAGGAAAGAGAAGTTAGATTGATTCAGTTAGGATATTTACTTAGGGACAAGCAAGTCGTCTCTATAAAATAGACTGCTTTGTATCAATTCAGATTAAGCAAGAGATAAACCCTATATAGTTCAGAACCTCCAAGGAAGGATGTACTGGTTTATCTTGCTGTCCCCCCAACAAAATACAATTACATATCATGAAAATACTTTGATTTTCACTTTCTGGGATATTAATTAGTGGAGTACATATTTTTTGAAGCATTGACATGCAAATCCTTCATAATGCCTCTGCTAATAAGTGATTATAGTTCTGCAAACTTCTATTATAGCTTGAGATTTTAATTACTTCATTCAATTAAGAACACATACTAGTTTTGATAAATTAACACATGCCTAATTTTCTGAAGGCAGTTGATGTAATCCTGTCGTGCCGTCAAAAGTTGAATGAAAAGAGTCAAACACGGCTTGCCAATTTGGAGGCTTCAAATGATAATGGTGGCCAGGAGCCTCAAGATATTGACCCCATCCAAGTAAGTACATTGCGGTATCATAGGATCTGCTATTACTTATGTTTTTGCAAAAACAAGCCAAATTCTGGTGTGTAGGAGAATGCTTATTTACTGTATAACCATTGTGACTTTGGTGTGATTTGTGTAATTTATGTTAATAGGAGAACTACACTTCACTTTTAAGTTCAACATTCTTTTCAAATTCAATCACAGGTCGACTTGCTTCTAGGGAAGGCTTATTCTGATTGGGGCCATATCAGTGATGCTGTTTCCGTCTATGATAAGCTGATCACTGAACATCCTGAAGATTTCCGTGGTTATTTAGCGAAGGTATTAATGAAATCGTCATTTTTTATTTGAGCTATACCTAGGAGTTTTGGTCAATATTTCTTGAACAAAATAAAGATTGAAGGTCAAATGATCATGACGACATAACGTTTTCAGTAGATGCTAGTCAGAAAAATTGTATTTTGTAGCAAACTATAAATATATGTAAACCTTGAATCAGCGGCTTTGATTACATTAGTTTTCCAGTGCCATCTTCTTAAGATACTCCATTATGTTATTTCTGTTACAAAGCAATGCCAAGCAAAGGCTATATCCATAGCAGCGAAATTCTTATACATAAAGAAGTCTAACTGTTTTGTCTTATCCAATCGTAGGGAATTATTTTGAAGGAAAACGGTAAAGCAGGTGATGCCGAGAGGATGTTTATTCAGGTATTGTTTTCCTTTGTGGTGTGAAATTGAGATTTCTTGTCAACACTAGATGTCGTTCTTCCATTTTTTTATCAGTAGAAAAAAAGGTCTATCTATCAGGGATATATAGGGACCAGCATATTCCAATTGTGCCTTGCTATGCCATCAAAGGCTGATTGGATAGTGGATCTGTGTCCAAATACATAAGACTTGGTTCAAATGTGAACCAAATCCTAAAAATTCCAGAGCACTTCACCTCACCCATCTTAAACAGGCTTTAATACATATATATAAAAGTAGACAGAGATGAAGATAAAAGGGCGTGACCAATAGATTCAAATGTCTTGGATCTTTGTATTTTAGTGTATGACTTAACCTTCCATGCAGGCAAAGTTCTTCGCCCCTGAGGCAGCAAAGGCACTAGTTGATCGTTATGCACAAAGATAATTGAAAGAGCGTGGTCTTGAATCATTGAAATAATTCTGCCCATAATTTGTAGGTAGATGTATCCTCATAGAATGCAAAATAATATCAAACAATGCTGAAACTTAGCCAGAATAATCATTTTGCATACTCCCCTAGAGATAACCTTAGCTACTACAGCCCTCTCGCCAGCAGCACCAGCACGGCTCGTGAAGTACTACTGTATTATACTTTCCCTGTCTCAATTTATTACGCTGTGTTCATCTCATTCATAATATTTCATAATAATTATTTGTTTCCATTATGATTTATTTTAGCATATAACATTTATTAATTATGAATTGATTTGTTATATTTTCATAAATATTTTTGAATGAATCGAATTTGCCAAACTTGATGCTTAAAAAAAATATTAAACAACCTGTATATTGGAAGTTTGGAACGGAGGAATTGTATAATTAGAAGACACGCGGCATCCTCGAATTTCGGTCCGTGGCTGTACAGACCACACTGTCAAACCCTTTTGTAAAACAATAAAACTTTTATATAAAAAAAATAAAAGATGTAACGAACAACTACGGGCTACCAATATAGTATAGTATTCTGATGGGAGCAATCCACGGGCCACGGGTGGCAAGAGTCCAAAGCCGCCGCCATCGTCGTACTCGTAGCAGGCACCAGAAGCTGCCGAGCCACGCACGTCAGCGGATCCCGGCCACAAGTTCCCGGCGGGTGGGCCCGCCTCGCCTCGCTGGAGTCCCGTGAACCTGATCGCGAGCGGTGCGCGCTGACATCGCGCGAGCGGACGCCGGAGATTCACGGGCTCCCTGACGCTGCCTTGGCCGTGCATGCATGCAGCCATGCGCGCGATTATTGCAGGCCGACACCTACCAGCTAGGGCTCGCCTCTTCTTTTTACCAAGCTTAGCTTGACCTAGACCTCCCTGGGTTCTGTGGATATCACTAATCGATCAATTGCCCATGGGTACTGCCATCGCTGCCTGAGGTGCATTCCTGAAAACCGCAATCTCGGAGGTGGCGCCGCCGAAAGAGTCCCAGTGTCCCACGTCCCCCGGTATAAAACCCCCCATTCCCATTCCGTTCGAGACACACACACACACACACACTCATCATTCCATTGTTCACAGCGACAGCGACAGAGCGATCGACGGCGACATGGCCAACAACAACTGCGCCCTCGTCGTCCTCCTCGTCGTCCTGGCCGTCGCCGCCGTGGCGGCGCCGGCGGAGGCGGTGTGCAACATGAGCAACGAGCAGTTCATGTCGTGCCAGCCGGCGGCGGCCAAGACGACGGGCCCGCCGGCGGACCCCACGGCGGCCTGCTGCGACGCGCTGCGGGGCGCCGACCTCGGCTGCCTCTGCCGATACAAGGACTCGCCGTGGATGGGCGTCTACAACATCGACCCGCAGCGCGCCATGGACCTGCCCACCAAGTGCGGCCTCGCTAAGCCACCCAACTGCTAGCCTGCTACGGTCGGCTACGTGTACGTCCGTTTCAGCTGGTGGCCGTAGTGTTTAATCTGCTGCTGCTGCTGCGTGTGTGTCCCCCCTTCGTCCTAGATCTGTGTGTGGTTCACAGCAGCAGCTAGGCATATAGGACGGTACCGTACATATATATGCGTCCATATGCATGTGTCGTCACTAGCTGCCTTGTCATCATGCATGCATATGATGCATGTACTCGGAGGATTATATATGCATGTATGTGTACTGTGTATCTGTACGTGTATCAGTGTATGCCGCCGAGAAAGTGGCATCGCCTGCCCGGCCTCGCTCTGCTGCCTCATCTCGATATACATATAGCTGTGAGCTTTAATTTAATTTATGATCCTAAACATATATTTCTACTTCTACTTGAGTCTTCGAATCGATCGAGTGATGGATTTTTATGGTCCTACATATACTAGTGCCTTCGAATCGATCAAGTGATCGATTTTATGATCCTACATATACTATTATCTCTCTCCCCTGTTATTAATAGAGGGAAAAATGATGAGAACAGATTAGCTAGGGACAGTATATGACGCCGACGTACAGTCAATTTATTTTTGCCTCCATCAGATCCCTCAAGATGAGTTTATTACGTGTAGTATGATTGACGTACGAGCAAGTGAGGCAACACATACGTCGGTCGTACACCTGCCATTGCATGCAATGGTGCGGCACTAGTGTCATCTGCTAAGCTCTAGACATCTCTTTCAGCATCACATCCCTCCAATTTCAAATTCCGCTCTATGTGCAATGTTAAACGGTGTTTTGAACATCTATTCGAGGCAACAACCTACTGCAGATGGCCTGAGATAGCTATCGTACGTGCAGTCGTGAGCAGCAGTTGGTGCGTAGTAGAGTAATAATCCGTACTTTGGCTGGATGCGAGCGACGTCGACTGCATAGCAAAAGTATGGTACGAACAATCCGCTGGAGACGGTCTTACGCATGTATGGATATGGACATATGGGTGGGAATAAAGCAGCATGCATCCCGGCATCATGTCATGCACTAACTAATAAGCCTGCCTGTGCACACTGCAGACAGTAGTGCCGCTGCCGCGCCGGTCACCGGATCTACGTTCCTCTAACTAAAGGTGAAGTGGTACTGCATGTGAGGGCATCGTGCATCAGCAATGCCATTATTGAGAAGGGTCGTCCTCTTAAATTCGACCTTTTACGTTATGTTGATTATAGATAGGCCAGATGGGCCATGACACCCGGGCCGGCCCGCGACACGGCACGCGTAATAGGGCCTTGGCCCGGCACGGCATGGAGCGGAAGCGGGCCGTGCCAGCCCGGCACGAGGGGCGTGCCGTGCCTGGGCTGCCTCCTCGGCACGCAGTGCCGGCCCGGCACGGCCCGCATAAAACGGCCGTCACGGCTGGCCCTCTACGGCCCTCGACCCCCCCCCCCCCGCGTCGTTGCCCTAGTGCCGGCATATATAAACGCCCCCCGGCCCCCCACTCCCCTGTCCTCTCACTCTCCCCCCTGTCCGCCGCAGCGCGCCTGCGCCGCATTCCCCAATCCCCACTGAAACGGTAAAACCCTAGATCTCGCTCTCCCGCTGGCGCTCAGCGCGTCCGTCATCCTCGGTCTTCGCCGCCGCACGCCGGCAACCACCGCCTCCCTCGACGACTCGACTCGACTCGATGTCTCTCTACCCCGCTGGCCGGAGCGCCGGAGCGCCGGTTCCGTTGGCCGTGCCCGTGCCGTGCCGTCCCGTCTGGCCATCTATATGCTTCTGCTTGTCCTCCTCCTTCATCCCCCTCCCTCCTCTTCTTCCCCTCCAGTTGATCTGGAACTACTCTTCAGCACGTTCGTGTATGCAGCCGGCGGAACCGGCGCTCCTGCTTAGGTACGTCCGAACTCCGAAGCCTAGCTGTCCTCTGTCCTCTCGAAACCCTAGATCTAGGTGCTGATTGAGTTCTTTTGCCCTCTCTTTTTTGATCTTGCAGGCAATGAGGAACCGGCGCGCCAGCGATGGAGAATCGGTATGACCCGACCTCCACGAACCACGAGCTCGTGCTGTTGGGGCAGACGCCAGACGATGCGGACGACTTAGGCGCTGATGGGGAGGGGCTGTTCAGCTGCGGCACCACTCACGAGGCTCGAATCGACCCCGGTGATGGTGCCGGTGCCGAGCAATCCCCGGCGGCTGGTACTCCTTCGCCGTCCCCGGCTCCGACCGTGAACAAGGGGAGGAAGAGGAGGTGTACATCCGATGTCTGGGATGACATGGACAAGATCTTCGCCATCGAAGGTGGCCGTGAGGTAAGAGTTGGTGCCACCTGCCATTACTGCAAGAAGGACTTTGCTGCCCGTACCAATATTGGAACGGGCCATTTGTCTCATCACCGAGACAGATGCAAACGCCTTCATGCTCCTGGGCAGCAGAGGCAGTCCGTGCTGAGGTATAATCCTGATGGTACTGTTCAAATGTGGGAGTATAGTGCTGAGGTTGCTAGGATTCAGTTGTGCCGTTTGATTGCTAGATTAGACCTTCCTTTATGCTTTGGTGAATCTGATGCATTCGAGGATTACATTAAAACTGCTCATAACCCTAGACATGCTAATGTTTCTAGGCAATCAACAACTAGAGATATGGAAAAGTACTTTAAAGAAAAACATGCTAAAATTCTGGAGAAACTGAAATCTGTTTCCTATGTTGGCTTAACTTCTGATATTTGGAATGGAAATGTTAAGGAAGACTACCTTAGTGTTGTTGCACATTTTGTTAATCCTGATTGGCAATTAGAAAAGAGGATCCTTGCTATGAGGCTCATTGATGTCTCCCATTCTGGTGTGAACAGTCGCTGAACGTGTACATGCTGTAGTTCAGGAGTATGCATTAACTGATACAGTGTTCTCCATTACTTTGGATAATGCATCAGCTAACACCAAAGCAATGGATACACTTTCACCTTTGTTTTCTGGTTATATTGGTCCTTTATTAATGCATCAGCGTTGTGCATGCCACATTATTAATCTGATGGTTAAGGCTACATTAGATGTACTGAAACCCTATCTTGATGATTTTATAACTGCCATATCTTTTTTGAACTCATCTACCCAAAGGATTGCTGCATACAAAAGTTATTGTGTTGCAATGAATGTACGCCCCCGAAAATTTGGTTTAGACATGGATGTGAGATGGAACTCCACCTGTCTCATGCTAAAACACCTCTTGCCTCACAAAGAAACATTTGAGGTGTTTATACAAACTCACCATCCAAATAGGGACCTCTTAACTAGGAGTCATTGGTATGTAGCTGAAAGGATCTTAGAATTTCTTGAAAGGTTCTATGATTCTACTGCTGTCATGTCTGGTGTGTACTATCCAACATCACCTTTAATGTTGCATCACATTATTCATATGCATAGACACATGAACATGTATGAGAATGATGACTTGCTTAGGCCTGCTGTTGTGGAAATGAAAGACAAGTTCTTAAGATACTGGTCTGAAATACCTTTGCTTTATTCATTTACATTCATACTGGATCCTAGAGCTAAGCTTAGAGGTTTCCACAATGTGGTTCACCTTTTATCTCAGCTCACTGGTAAGAATTTCTCTGAGTACTCTACTTCTGTGAGGGCTTCCCTAACTGATTTATTTAACAAATATGATAACAAATTTGGTGCTGTGAGAACTCAGAGGTCTCAAACTTCTACTCCTGGTGAAGATAGGAGTAAGTATGCATGGGACTTGGTATTTGGTGCTGGTTCAGATTGTACTAGTGCCAGTTCCATGAGGCTTGGTACTGGAACCGCTGGATTTGGTGCTAGTTCCATGGGGCTTGGTACTGGAACCGCTGGATTTGGTGCCAGTTCCATGGGGCTTGGTACTGGAACAGCTGGATTTGGTGCCAGTTCCATGGGACTTAGTGCTGGACCTGCTGGATCCTCTAACCCTGCACTCTTGAGAAGAACATCCGCCACTTCTTTGCTTCATGCAGCAAGTAATCCTCCTAATGTTGGTTCTGAACTTTCATCTTATCTAGACAGTGATAATGTGCAGAAGTTTGATGATGACTTCAACCTCTTGGACTGGTGGCATGATCATAAACTCACTTATCCAGTTCTCTCAATCTTGGCCAAAGATATTCTCTCTGTTCCTGTGTCTACTGTGAGTTCAGAAGCTGCATTTAGTCTTGCAGGGAGGGTGATCGAAGAGCGGCGGCGTCGACCGGCCCCTAGCATGGTGGAGATGCTGTCGCTGCTGAAGGACCGAGAGGTAGTAGATGCAAGGCTGCAGCACATTGCCGAGGACAGATCCTTGGAGGATGCTTTCGAAGACATGTACCTTGATGATGCGGCCTGAGCACTGCGTGGCTGTGCGATGAGCCCTTCGTGGCAGTGTATTTTACTTTCTGCCTTTATTTTCTGCATTGAACATTTGAACTGAGAACTTGAATATTGATGAACTTATTTGAATTATGAGCTGGGCTATACTCTTTTTCTATCTAGGGTTTCTCATGAGGTGTGAGTTTTACCTAGATATGTTTTTAACGAGGCAGCCATTGCACCAGCTTAATCTATTTGTGAATTGCTGTGTCTCTGTGATTGCTTTCTTCTTTGTGTTGAAATGATCCTAGGGTCTAGGCTGTGTTCTTGTGATCTGAAACTGTTGATTGATATGAACTTGTGGTCTTGTGCTTGTGCTCAGTTTTTTGAGAAGTTTGAGTGGTGGCTTGTGCTGGCAAGGTTCGGACCGACACGGCACTGGCGTGCCTGCGGGTCGGCGTGCCTGCACGGCACGCTTAAGCATTAGCCGTGCCTGGGTCGATAGTTGGGCACGCGTGCTGGCACGGCTGGAGCACGGCAAGCGTATCGTGCCGCCCATTTAGCCATCTATAACGTTGATCATCGTCGGTCTCGAGCAACAAGAAAAGATTTAAAAATTAATTATACTAGCCGGCGGCCACCGCACAATGCTATCAGGGCATCAGGCTATCAGCTCACCACCGCTGGCCCGCTGCTCCAGTCCGTGACTATAGATAAGCCAAAAGGACGGTGTCTAACGGACCGGCACGACGGCACCGTTTTGCCGTGCCTTGGTCCGGCATGGAAACTGGCCCGTGCTGGTCTGACACGAGAGCTGTGCCGTGCTTGGATTGACGTATGGTGTACTGCAAGCTTAACATGTCACAATTATATATTTTTTATTTTCTACAGAATTTTTATATATCTCTTAGCAGATTTTTAATCCCTTCGTCTTCTACTATTCCATCCCACGTCATTCTCTCACCTTGAATACGAAAAATGGAAGATTTTTCATCCATTCATCTTCTACTTTTCCATTCCCTTCTCTTTCTCACTACGAAGAAGAAAAAAGTGGAACAAAAGAAAGAT
Organism: Paspalum vaginatum; assembly: GCA_030272315.1. Lineage (NCBI taxonomy): Eukaryota > Viridiplantae > Streptophyta > Magnoliopsida > Poales > Poaceae > Paspalum > Paspalum vaginatum. Next base: position 36,981,733 of record CM059013.1, on the reverse strand, counting down.
AAGTAGGCACTTCCTTCTTCTATATCGATATATGTTATATAATAACATGTTGCTATCTAACAATCACAAATGAGAAGTTGCGGTTAATAGAGCCAAGGTTTCGGACCCCTTCAGAGCACTTTTTTTTTTGTGTGCACATATTCCATTCTAGGCCGATTACACACCATTTGGCCCATTAGCGTCATGGCCCGGCCTGGCACGGCTTATAGGCTGGCATGCCATGGACCCCTTTCAGAGCACGATGCTTGCTATGTTGTAGTAGAATATTTATGGGAAATGCTCCAATGGACCTCTTTCTTGATTTGCACGGTCTTTAAAGGAAACCTGAGTAATTAAATTAATTAATTTTGCATGGGTATTTAGCGCCCTGACCCTACCCAACCCTAAGCGCAGTACAACCCAGACCCTCACACCGTGAGACGATCCGTCAAGTCTCAATCGACCGAATTCACAGGAGCGCATCGGGCTTCTTTTCCGATAGTTTCTTCCTGACGAGATTGAGCCTAGAAGACGGCGCGGGCGGAGATGGAGAGCACCGGGACACGGTGATCCAGTCAGGCGAAGAGGAAGAGCACCGGCGGCTGCTGTAGATCTAAGCGGAGAGGGAGGCTACGAGGGCAGCCGTGTCCTCCAGACAGGAGGTGCGGCGCCGCTAGGCACACCGTGTGCCTCGCCTTTGTCTCCTCTAGACGGGCGGCGCGGTGCCGCCAGGCAGTCCCCGCCCTCGCCTCCGCCTCCTGTCGACGGTCGGCGCTGCAGTAGCGGAGAAGGGTGGCATAGGGGCAGCGTGGCAGCCAAAGGAGGGACAACGCAGCGGCCGGCGGGTCCTGCAGTAGATCGAGGTGGAGACCACCGATGTCTCCCTAGATCAGTGAGCCCACCGCCGCGTCTGATGTGTCGCCGGCCACATGCCTATTTCCTTTGATGCTGAATGGCCCAAAATTCAGGTTAAAAAAACTTTAGGAATGATCAAACTTCCAGCCTAAATCTGTTAGTTCAGGAAATATGAGCTCTTCGGTATCTTTTAGATGGAGAAGAGGTCCTCATTATTCCCATTTGCAAGAAGTTATATAGCTGTTTCAATTACTGTTAAACTATAGCTGTTGCACAATCTCAAAGATGTGAATTTCTCAAAAATAGACATCTATGTGCAGTTACTGATATTAGATATATGGTTTTTGAGAAACAGTCATTGAATTTCTCAAAAAGATCATGGAGAAACTGTACCGTAGAACAACACCTTTTGAGTTACCTGTTGCTTATTGGATATCTATCATGTAGTAATATGCAGTTTCAAGTACGTAAGGGCGAAGTCAGAATATTTTTCATCAAAACTAATGTGATGTTAAGTACATATCATTTACATTAAGACTACTAGTTGTGGTAGGAAGACAAGTTATTGGATGGAAACACATCAGTCCTTTGTCCTCTAAATCTCATACTGCAGTCATCATTTATATTTTCCTTTTCATATAGTGATGGTACCCTGAAAGCACATGTTGCCAAGCAAACCGATGGGTATGGGGTACATCCGTACATGTACAGTGGATAATTGATTGTTCGCCTTTGTCCAATTATCTATTGCCTAATGTTGTTTTCAAATTTGTAGGTTTTCATGCGGGCTGTTTATTATGAAATACATGGAGCTTTGGAATGGCTGTAAACTTCAAAAGAAGTTTGCACAGGTTGGCATTTTAAGTACATTTGTAGTTATTCCCATCGTTGGCGTTGTAACATAACTAAAGCTTATCTATTATAATGTATGTGAGCTGCGGAAGGATGTGGACAGATTCAGGAAAGAGCTTGCTACTGAAATTATATTTCTGGAGGAAAATGAGATCCACGAGACGAAACAAAGCGGTTCTAAGACATCATGAACCGGAACGATTAAAAGCTCGTCGTTTGTCTAATTATTGCTATTATTTTCACAATAGCTTTGGATCATAGATGAAGATTTTTTGTTTCAGATAGGTTATTTTTGTTCAGTGGGACCATCACCTACTCTTAGTCTATCATGTCTTTAGCTGTTAACGTTCAAGGATGATTTGCTTTTGTTATTACTTGTTAATGTTCGAGTGTGGTTTGCTACAACTTAAGTATTCAAGTTTTAGTCTTCAATATTACTATTCCATAATTTAGTTTATGAAACAGTTCACAAATTCCCATCTTAGTCGAAAGCCAAACACCTCGTATCATTTCAGAGTCTGTTTGGGCAAGGAATGATTTGTCAATATAATCTTTTGGTACAAAAAATATGCATTGGTTTGATCATCAGACCTCTTGAGCCGGCATGAGAAACACAGCGTTTCAGTATAGTCAAAATGTATGAAAGAATGTCCAGTGCATGTTTCCTTTAGCAATGGCTTTCTACTGACCTGTTACAATGATAGAACTACAGGGAAAAAAATGTTTCCCAGCGCATTAACAGTTCAACACACATCACTTATTTTATTGAGAGTACGAGAGGGGGGCTTTGAGCAACAAAATTAAACCACAATTTCTGACCTTCTAGGGCATAGAACAGTAGAAATTCGGTACAGATGTACCAGACACAACAGACGAATGACCATCCCTGACCACATCCAGTTGGGCAAAATCAGGGAAGCAGCACAACTGGCTCCAAAGGCTGGTGAAAGCATATAACACGATGATGACTGCAGACTGGTACAGGACTCGATACACCTCTTGGGCATGAGGCCCGACGTGTGGTGACTTGCGGGCGCATATAGACCACAAGCCCACACACGAACCTGACGGTGTCTCAGATGACCAATCATCTTAAGTCCGTGATGGCTAATCCCTCCTGGATTAATCCATCTTACAAATGCTGACTCCGTTCCAGCATTGCCTATATCTCCATGAGCTGTCAGACACAGGATCAACAAGGCTGCATCTGTCGCTTCATGCTCCAATAATAACAATCACAGACACACTGAGACATAGGATTAAAACTGAGTGAAACTGCAAGACCATAGCTCCTGGGTCATTTGCCTCATCCGTAGGGGCAGCTTCATAATTATAAGGAAAATGGATCCTAAGCCTTGTGTTTAGTTTCCTAAATATGATTGTGGTTGAGTTAACAGCACATATCATTTGAGACTAATGTGCAAGTGTTTTTGTTTAAGTCCCAGGGGTGCAAAAGATAGACTTTGTACAAACACATCAAAGGAGGACCTAAAAGACACAAGAGAAGACCCAAGCCATCAATCATCGGAACCGTAAAGTCCTGACACGGCTGGTCCAGTTTTTTGGAGCACCAAGAGGTCCGGAGAAGCCCTGTCGAGAGGTCCGGCAAGAAGAAGAAACCCAAGATTGAAGACTTGAAGAATCGGTGCATTTACATGCACCGGACGGTCCGGTGATCCACCACCGGACATTCTGGGCAGAGAAGAAAAGAGCGACCAAGTCCTGACGCTATATACACTGAACGTCCGGTGGCTCACCGCCGGACAGTCCGTTGGTGCCACCGGACGTTATAGACAGAGGACTCAACATTACGAAGATCCAGCGCCAATACCCTCCGGACCGTCCGGTGGCTCCAACGGACGAATTCTCAAGTCCAACGGTCGACTCAACGGCTAGCTAGCTACACGCACTGGACTATCCAGTGGTGTACCACCGAACCGTCCAGTGGTGACGCAGAAAAGAGGGAGAAAGCTCCCAACGGCTAGTTTGAAGGTGGTGGCTATATGTACTCCCATGGCCGGCCTCCACATAGTGGTTGGAGTATCCTGAGCTAACACAAGTGTTGAGGCACCCATTTGATCCATCCCAAGAGCCTCGTACACACATTTGAGAGCCCAACCACCACAAGAGCAAATAGACATATCCCAGCATAGCGAGAGCTTCCATAGCATCTTGGCTTAGGCCTATTTGTCTGGTATCCGTGCTTGCGTGCACGTCTATCCTTTGTAAGTGTGGGGCTTGTAAGTCTTGCGAGACCCTCCGGAGTGTGGAGTGGCCGCCACCTTTCTTGTGAGAGGGAGGAAGGGCCTCGGCGGTTTGGCCAAAAGCTTCTCCTAGTGGAGTCGGCGGGGTAGCTCCGCGAGAAGGACTCGGAAGACCCCAACGGCCTTATCCATCCTCTACCCTTGCGTGGGCGAGGCCGTAGTTCGTGGAGAACTACGCGTGAGATAGGCTCGGGTGGGTGTGTACTGGGATATCCGGAGACCCGACCATGGTTTGCTTGGCTTCCGCGGAAGTCACTTTGCCATCCTCCACCTTTGCGTGGGCGAGGCCATATTCCTTTGAAGACTACGCGGAGCAAAGCCCTACGGGGGGCACCAAACGAGTAGGGGATAGAGGCACGTTGGCCTCCCCGAACCTCGAGAAAAAATCTCCGTGTCTCCATCGTATGCCATTGTCGACGTCGTCATCGGGAATTTGCATTCTCTATCTCATCTCTTTAGCTTCCGCATTTATATTCATGCAATTATGTGTTTACGTTCTTAGACTAGCTTGATAGGTTAGTTTCTAGGTGGAACTAGATTGCAAGACTTGACCTCGGTAGATTTAGCAATACTTAGCAAAACCTTAGTGCACATAGCTAGATTTATCTTGCATAGGTTTTGCTTAGTAGTTGCAGTTATGGAGCTTTAGTTTTTTAACGACAACCTGCATATTTTTTTCATCACAAACATATCCCTCCAGTGGTAATCCAATTGCAGAAAAGAAACAACCTCTGGAAACAAAATGACAAAAACAAAGAAATGCCACATCATAGTACAAGATCCGCAGTCTGATGCAGAAATGTTCCGTTCTAGTGGTAGTGCTTGGTGCGCTCAGCCTTAGCCAGCCGCCGGAGATGTGTCCGGCGACACATCGGACCGCCGGAGCTCTCTCCCTCGATCTACTGCATGAGCCGCGCAAGGCCGCCACGCTGCCCGTCGGTTTCCGGCTTTCCGCTCGGTCCGCGCCTCGAATCCCTTGTGCCGCCAGTCTCCTCTGGACCGTGTTTCGATGTCCTTCCGCTGCCGCCGGGGTGAAGCTCGCCTCCCTTTGCTGCCCATGCAGATGGACTGTGCTGTCGCCGGTGCTCTCCCTCCCTATCTAGCCTACCTCCCCTCTCTTTGCCACCCGTCCGGATGGGCTGCGGCGTCCGCGTATGGGAAGTGAAATAACGCGAGACGATGCAGTCGACGGAGGGATAAGGCCATTCCAATGGAGGTTTTATTACACGGTTACTAACAGTGCTATGTCAGCATTTTCATCCAGATGAAACTCTCTCTCCTCTCATAAAACTCTCTCATATCTCTCCTCATTAACTGCATTGCCATATCACCATCTTTGCTTACGTGGCATGTCATTTAATGAGATTGAAACTCAAATGAAACTCCCACCGGGAATGGCCTATCAGAGTATCCGACTCCGTCAAAATCTGGGTTGGACTGGGCTTAGGGTTGGGTAGGGTCGGGCCCTAAATACCCAAGAGAAATTAATTAATTTAATTACTCATGTTTGCTTTAAAAATCGTGCAGATCAAGAAAGGGTCCATGGGACCATTTCCCACTATTTATTTAGGAAGGGTTACAATTTGTGGTGGTATTTTTTAAGCGCAACGTTTGATTGTTCGCGGCAATGATTGATGACTCATGACGATATATCACAAACGCAGTGATTAATGACTTGTTGTGATATATTTCAATTTCAATAAACAATGATCCTTGGAAATAGGTTGCTGATCAGGGCAATTGTTTCCTTTTTGCAATGATATATAGAACATAACCTAAAAACAAAAATGAAAAGATCGGTCTAGATAGGGTTAGAACCTAGGAATTTATCCATGTTGCATACGTTACCTTACCATGCATGTTGTACTTAATTTCTTTTGTAAATGTTGCACCACTATTTTTTATAACAATTAGGTCTCGCTAGATGAACGGCTCTTTTTTCCCAACCACTATAAAACTTGTATTGTTATATATTATGTTGCTCAAAGCCTTCACATTTTGTTGAGATGTTCGTTTGAACATCTTTAACTGAGATGAAGTGCTGCATCTCCACAAGTTTTCTCTAGCTTCACCGGCAATGATAAACTCTGTGCCTTCATTATATACCCTTTTTCATGAAAGACTTTTGTATAATTTATATGCAATCTACTACTATCTCCGTTTACAAATATATAATGCGGTGGTTGAGTTTTTTTTCTAAAACTTTAATCATTCGTCGTATTAAAAAATTTGTTCAAAAATGTAAAACTATAAATCTACTCAAACTATACATTTAGTGATAAGTGAAATCAAAATAAAATAAATGATAATTTATTTATTTTTGAATAAGACAAACGATTAAATTTTTTTAAAAAGTCAACCACACCGTACATTTATGAATGGAGGGAATACAAAAACTGCCACTCCACTGTATGCTGGCTTTGGTGCCTCCAGGGAGGGGGGAGGTTTGTTGGCAGCTATTTGGTTGCCCGTTATTAATTGCTTCTCATCAGGTCAACAAGCACGTATTTTCATTAGTAATATAAAATTAATAAAAAAGATGTGTGATTAATTTGATACTTAATGTGAATCCTTTAAAAAAATCCTCTATGATTATGGTCAACAACTTATAGATTGTGGCACCTTAGACCATCTGCAGCCCATCCCTCCACCGGTCGCTACCTGGGTGGAGGAAAGATTTGGCGCAAAAACGCCCGCGCCGTCCCTCCACGACTGTGGAGCCCTCCCGTCCTGCCAGATGTGGTGGAGCCCTCCCCACTTTGCTATGCACTGTGGGTTGTGGGCCCGAGCAACGGCTGCTATGTCGCGCGCGTGGATGGAAGTGGAGAGAGAGGAGGTGGGGGGGCAGTGGCGGTGGAGCCTCAATAGCGGGGCAGAGCCATAGTGCGGAGGCGGTGGAGAAGCCCGTAGCAGACGTAGATCCGGTGGGAGGCAGTGCTCCCGCACGATGTGGCAGAGGGGGCACCGATTGGGACGGCGCACGAGAAGGAGGAGCCTCAGTGGCGGGGCGGAGCCATGGCGCTTCTGAGAGGCAGGTCTCATACATTTAAATTTGTGTCCTCACTTTGTATAAAATGGTTAGCCCAGAGATGCTATGGCTATAGAGAACAAAGGCTTATAAGTTGCTCAGACCCTTTCTCAGAAAAGTGTTACTAAACATTGCAGTAATGGGCCACATCCAAATTGGTTCAAGTTTCATATACACCCCTCCTATGCATCCCCATCGGTCTAACTCCCACACATTCGCTCTTAGCGCACGTTCGGACCACATCGTGTGTCTTACATTACCGCATGGGCACATAGTGACTAGTATACAACTATGAGGGTCATCTCTGCTACCACTTTGTAACACCTTGCCCTCCAAAGCTATAACACCCAGCAATTCCATGGGGGTGGGCCTACATATATATAACACCCCACTTATAGTTTTGTCTTCTTTTCGTATTAAATGGTTAACTAAGAAGTTCTATGAATCGAGGAAAAAGGCTTATAAATTGGCCACAAATTGTTTAAATAGTAAGGTAGTACTAAACATGTGCACATGGCACTCATGCCACTAATGGGCCATGCCCAAATTGGGTCAAGTGTCACGATAATTCACATTATTTCTATTTCATAATTCTTACTGCAATATATTAGTAGTTATAAAGGTATTTATGACAATCTCAAGCTTGATCTATACAAAATATTGTACATGCAAGGGCATAGCCGATACAATCATATACCAATTGTGACATATTTATCTCACCTCTAAAAAACATACTATTATATTCACATCAAAATTACATGTATAGAAACCATCTTGTGTTTCTCCATCTAAAGCTAGTCTCTATGGATAAAGGACCAGTCATGACTACGTCACCACCTTTCAGAGGATATATATCTAGGATCCTATCGATCAATCGATGCCTACCAATGCAAATTGAGCGGAGAATCCTCAATGGATAGGAGAACAGCTGAACAGGGAGATCCAAGAGAGGGGATCATGTAAGGTTCCGCTGACCTAGCGGAGATGATGAGGCGGCAACTAAACGCAAGGATATATATAATGACGATGAGGCCAGGACACCAGTGGAAACATTTGCCTCCCTGCATAAGCAGAGGGGGCTCCAACTAAGGAGAGAAGGAACTCAACAACGACGGCATGGGCAAGAGCTAGGTTTTGCCCTTAGGCTGACCCCAGCGGTGTCCTCTACATATTTACAGGTTCCTCCAAAAAATTTGGTCCCTCGAATCAAATTTTGCTGCAGTGGTGACCTCTATTTTTGTCCCGTATACGCATCCACTCTGCCTCCCACCACCTGATGCACTTGGTCGCCGCCTCGCCGGCCACAAGAACCGGCCGCGCCCCATCTCCTATGCCGCCGCGAACCCCCAAGACGTTGCCATCCCGCGTGCACCGCCGCCGGCTCCGCGCGCCGTCCGTCGCCCGGGCGCGCGCCACCGCTGGCCCGCACGAGCGCCACCGCTAACCCTTGCGCCGCCACCCACCACGGATCCAAGGCTCCTCGGCACCTTCTTCTATCCGGAAAATACCCTTTGCCGACGTGGAGATGCTGCGCCAGCCGGCAGGAGACGCTGCGTTGCTGGGGTTAGCATCCGCCGGCGCAAGGCCATCGCTACCCCCGCCTCTGCTCGTTGCTTGCCTGTGCCTGGCCGTTCGGGGTTGCCGGTCATCGCCCGTCGAGGTGACACCGCCTCTGCTGGTCCGCACGGCCGCTCGTTGCCCAGATCCCGTGCCGCCGCCGGGCGCCGGCCAACCCGCACGCCGCTAGCCCCCGCCCAACCTCAGCCTGCCACCTCCCAACCCCGTGGGAGGCCGAGGGCGGCCACGCGATGCCGTCGCCCTGATGCGCCCGCGCAACGCCCGCCGACGGTGACGTCCGCGGCGGAGGCAGCTCCCTGCCTTTCTCCCCGAGACCCCGACTGCTAGCGCCACCACCGCCTGTTCGCTCCTCGGCCACGTCCAGGGCGCCGGCGCCGGCCTAGTCTCCAACCAGGCGAAGAGGAATATACGGGTAGCAGCTGGATCTCGGAGATTTGCGGGGGGTTGGCCTCATCCCGGAAAATACCGGATCTTTTACGGGATGTCGCTGCAGCGAATGTTTCCCCTTCCGTCCGCTACTTTCCGGGTCCAGGGAGCTTTGCTGGATGCCGCTGCTTGTACCGTGCGCCCTGCGTAAACAGCGTTTTCTCGTTCTGTGTATAGAGCGTAAACAGTATTTTGCACATTCATATCCACGTTCTGGTAATCCTGATCTTAGTAGTCACTACGGATGTAGGGGTGAGAGCACTGCGACATTTCTATCGATGAACTCAAATAAATGACGTGCTATGAAGCGTGGCGCTACTTCTCGTAACCGGTTGTTGTGCTATAAGCTGCCCTTTTTTCGTCTCCTCCTATTACCTTTTCGATGCATTGGAAAAAAATTCGATCGGCCCATCGCACGCCGCTTCCTTAGTCCATACTTACTTTTTCTCTAAAAAATGTCAAATCGTCTTATAACTAACGCTGGAAACCATGCACTCCAATCCTTTGAACCTTTTAGCATGTGTTCTTTTCTGAGTCAATGTTCTCGAAACCAAGTTGGAGCAACCATGGGTATCACTTCGCCAAAAAGAAAAATACTGTAATAAAAAAGACTAACGTTTCCCACTATAAATAAGACCCAAAACCGAACATTCTCCTCACACTCCAAGAAGCGGCAGAGCCAAACCACCACCAAGCCCCTCACAAGGCGTTCCCCATAACAAGCTATGGCAACAAGGAGGGGCGCGCTGGTGGCCGTGGCCGTGCTGTTGGTCCTGGCGGCGTCGGCGGAGACGGCGCACGGCATCTGCAACATCTCGAGCGACGGCCTCCGGGCGTGCCAGCCAGCGGCGGCCGTCCGCAACCCGACGGCGCAGCCGTCGGCGCAGTGCTGCGCCGCGCTTGCGGGGGCCGACCTGGCGTGCCTGTGCCGGTACAAGAAGGCCGCCGGCTTGTGGGCGAGGGTGTACAAGATCGACATCAACCGCGCCTTGGGGCTGCCGGCCAAGTGCGGCCTCGCCACGCCGGCCAACTGCTGATGACCATTATACACTATGTCTCTGCATATGGCTAATGATCACCAGCATATATCAGCAGTGCGCCGTCAAATGCGTATATATACTTTATTAGACCTCGGAGATAGAATAAAAACCAAGCACTGCAATATATCAGTGTTTAGCTTATTATTAATCAGTGTGGAGCTTTATAAGTAGCAAAGCTGTATTATGTATTTACATGCATGTGTCCTCGTCTACGGCAAAAGTTGGACGTATTATTAATTGGAATAAATTCACTTTTGGCCTATCAACTCTTAGTCTATCTTTAGCCCTTTCAACTATTATTTCGGTCAAAACCGGACATCTCATTTCCGAAAACCAGTTAAGCTTAGCACCCCCAAACGGTTTTAAGTGGTATACAAATGACGTGGACATTGATTTTGACACTATTTTGCATCCTCATCGTTGACGTGGACACAAAGCCCACATGTCATCAAACCCTCATCTCTCCCTGCCCCCTCTCTTTTTCTCTCCCATTCGCCTTTATTCCTCCGTCGGCCGCCTCCCATCCCCTCTGCTGCTGCACGTACACCACCCCCTCCGTCGGCCGCCGCTTCCCATGCCTGCACTCACCTCCTCCACCTACCGCCGCCAGCTCTGCCACCCTTCCGCTGGCCGCCGCTCCCCGTGACCGCATCTGCCTCCTCCACGCGCTCTGACAACAGCTCGCAGGCCTCACCAACAGAGCCTGCCTCCTCCATCGGTCGTCGCTTCCTTTTCCCGCCCGAGCGGCAAGGCAGTGCCCTGCAAGCCTGCATAGGTGGCCGGTGGAGGAGGTGACAGGTGTTGGGTGCGGCGGATAGCGGAGTGGGCGGCGGCCGGCGGAGGAGGGGGTGGCGAGCGACAGAGGAGATAGACGCAGAGGGGATAGAAAAGAGAGAGAAGAGATGGGGGGGAGTGGTGACATGTGGGCCCTTGTCCACGTCAACGATGAGGTGGCAAAACAATGTCAAAACCAGTGTCCACATCATCTGTGTACCATTTAAAAACGTATGAGGTGCTAAGTTTAACTGGTTTTCGGAATTGAAGTGTCCGGTTTAGCCAAAATAATAGCTAGGGCTAAAGTTGGACAAACGGAAGAGTTGAGGGGGGCAAAAGTGGACTTGTTCCTTATAAATTAGTATAGGAATGAATGAATGACCTTTTGCGTTCTTCCACCATTTCTTTTATTTGACGTCGTTTTTTTTCAAAACTTTGATCATTTATTTTATTAAAAATCTCATTACTTATGATTTGTTTTATTGTTAGTACTTGTTTTTATTATTAGGGGTAGTTTGAGTAGGACTTGCGTTTATATATTTGTATAATTTTTTTTAAATAGGATGAAATGATAAAGTTTTGAAAAAAAATCAAACTTGGCAGAGGAAGTATGTCACAAAGAGCTGTGTGTCTGTTGAGCAATCTAATCCATTCACACTCCAGATATTATTGTTTGAAGGATGTGGAGGTGAGGTGAATTGGTGGCAACTAGTGGGCAGTGGGCATTTATTTTCCTCTATATATGTATATATATTCTCCATCTCCTTACAGAATTAATATGAAACAGCTGCCAAGTTGTGCCACGGTATATGTTCTGAGGCAAGGCTGAATCCAACACATCGTCTATCCGATTATCTATATTCAAACTTCAATATACTAATACCATATCATTTTCGTAGACGAATGACCCGCTGGACTTAAGCTCTAACAGCCATCACCGGGATGCCAGTACACACTTTAGACAAAAGGAAAACGCTGGTGCCTGTCGGCATCTGCGTCGAACTTTTGGAGTCATGGTCTTCGAATGTGCATGCATGACCAATAAGAACAGAGCTTCGGAGTATCACAGTCCACGACGTCGTCCATGGGTGCTTGCCAAACCCAGTAGCACTGCTGAAGTTGGCAGACAGCTGGCATGTCGCATCCATCCGATGAGATGCCGAGGAGACTGACCTGCGGTGCAGCACGCATGGCGCCCTGTGGCGTACCGGATGGCATGCGTTGCAATTGCAAACAGAGCGTGTACGTAGCCACTAGGCAGTGGGGGGTTTGGCGAGCGAGGTGACCCGAGTCCGGATCGGCGGCGGCCGGGGGTCGTCGGAGCGTGGACTGGAAGAAACAAAACATTGGAGACGGACTGGCAGAGGAGTATCAGTATCAACCACATTGGGTTGGTCCAGTATTGATTTCTTATAAGGGGTTGTTTCTTGAATTAAAATTTTGTTACAATAACTACTTATTCCTCGATAATATGAGAAGAGAAGGAATAATTTGAGAGTCTCGTACGGAACAGAGAGAAGGAACTTCATGATACAATTTTAAATAATTCACTGATGGAGGAGAAAAATTATTTTTTTAGATTAATACACACGTGAAATGATGGATTCTAATCATATACACCGTTGGCTCAACTATTTAGTCACATTTCAATTTTTCTAAATTATTAAGAGCCAAGCAGAGCTAAATTTTTTTTATAGAGTTTGAAAATAACCGTAGAATTTCATCCGTCCAGATTTGATAGCTAAAACAGAGGAACTTCTATTTAAAGAAATTAAAATTGTGGGTTAGAACGAAATAACCGTGGGCTAGGAACTTATAATTTCGTGACCTACAAAATACTAGTTATATATAAAAGGTGTATTTGTACTTTTATATCTCTATTCCTGCATCTCTGCTCGTTGACCTTTCTCTACACTGGAGAGCTTCTACCGACTAGTTCAAATACAATTTTAGGAGGCCATTCAAATGCCATTAAGGGGCATGTTGTTTTTTCATTATCGTAGAGACGAGTAACCTTTTAAAAATATGAATAGATCGAATGAATTTTACGATAAGAGCCTATTGATCGAATGAATTTTAAATTCTTATCTTGAACGGTGTTTGGATATCATTCGTTCTTTTAATAAATTTGAAATTCGTCACATATTTATAACTGACAATTACAAGGCAAATGATCTGGCGTGGGAAGCATCTGGTTATCGTTTATACAAAGGAAAGTTTCATATTTCTGAAAAATCGATGCTCAAAGAAGTTTGTGTGCTGAAGCTGCATACGCCGGACTATCCTGTAGGTTGTACTGGACTGTCCGGTAATTCGTCGGACTGTCCGACAGAAGGTGTCGGACTATCTAGTGCAATGGACAAGGCTCTGATTTTGGCTTTGGGTGATCCTGGCAAGAGATGTGGCCGATTTGGATGATTGGAGGGAACCTTTTGTTACCTATTTACGGGATCCAAGTGCCAGAATATAATAGATAGAAAGGTTCGGCGAGCTGCTTTTCAGTATGCTTTATTTAATGATGAATTATACCATTGAACTATTGCTGGTATTATGCTTAAGTGTTTAGGTCATGATGATGTTGGATTGGCTATGGCGGAGGTGCACGAAGGTGTTTGTGGTATTCATCAATTGGCTTTGAAGATGAAGTGACTTTTGAGAAAGATTGTGTTTTATTGGTCTTGTATGATTGCCGATTGTTTTAAGTAGTATAAAGAATGTCAGGTATTCTAGAAATTCAGAGATCTACGTATGGTTCATGCTGCTAAGATGCATCCCATTATCAAGCCTTGGCCATTTCAGAGGATGAGGTTTGGATTTTATTGAAGAGATTCATCCATCATCTTCCAAAGGGCATCGGTTCGTATTGATGGCTACAGGTTACTTCACCAAGTGGATTGAAGCCGTTGCTTTGAAGAACATGACGCACAAAGAGGTTTGAGTTCATTACACAACATATTATTCATAGATTCAGTATTTTCCAAACTTTAACTATGGATCATGGTGCTTCTTTTATTTTTATGTCTAAGGAGGGCATTAATTTGCCGAGTTTCATAAGATTAAGTTACTTAATTCTTCTCCATATTATGCTCAAGCCAATGGTCAGGCCGAATCTAGCAATAGAGTTGTTATCAATCTAATCAAGAAAAAGATCGCTGATCACCCTCGGCGTTGGCACGAGGTATTGTCTGATGTTTTGTGGCCTCATAGAAAATCTAAACATCGTGATACTAAAGTTTCTCCTTTTGAGCTTGTGTATGGTCAGGATGCTATGTTGTCTGTAAAAGTAAATTTATATGCATAAAGGTTTGCAAGACCGAACAATTTAGATGACGGTAAATATTATGATTTAATGATAGACAACATTGATGAAGTGACCAACAAGAGATTGATGGCCTTGAAGGAGATTGAGAAGGACAAGCTCATGGTTGCCAAAACTTGCAACAAGAAGGCAAAGGTCGAGTCTTTTCAAGTTGAAGAGCTTGTGTGGAAGACGGTGTTGCCATTGAAGACCAAAGATAGAAAATTTGGCAAGTGGTCTCCAAGCTAGAAAGGTCCTTTCAAGGTGACGCGGGTAGTTGTTGGTAATGCTTATATTTTAGAAAATTTGCAAGGTAACGGACTGCCAAAAGCACTGAATGGTCGTTTCTTGAAGAGATATTACCCAAGCATGTGTCCAGATGCTCGAGAAAGGCCGATACCTTGCATCGGAGGATTAGTTTGCTTCGGAATTGTTATATTATGAGAAATTTGTTGATTATGGTGCTTTTAGTTAATGACCTTCACTAAAAGACAGGGGACATGTATTGAGCACCAATTTAGACAGATCTGCATTGGCTACTTCCACTGGACCGGCGGGACTGGACTAATCGATGGGGCGAGCTAGAGCCGGACTGTCCGGTATGGTCGAGTCCGAGATGAATCACGTGATTTGTGTGAAATCTCGCAGAATTGTAAAAGGGTCAAGACCACCATCCCCTGTAAATATAAAAGGGCCAGGCTGATTGAAGTATCCACAATCGAAAGAATTTATTACTTTGATATACTTTTATGCATATTCTATTTTCCGTACCCTAATTCTCTTTTCTAACCTTAATTTGATTTCTTTTTGACTCTACGCTGACTTGAGTAGCTCTAGGTGGCCTGCCGACGCTAGCGTAACCCCTAGCATCAATCCTCTCCGACGAAGTCCCTCCCGAAAGCTTTGATATAGGTTCTACCCGAAGCCCTACCCAACGTCCACCGGACTGTCCCGCGTGGATAGGTCGACCCCAGGGTACCTTACAGCAGCGAGCAGACCCTAGGTTGTTTGAGTGTTCAGCGTGAAATCATGCCAACAGTTTGCCTTCGGGACGACTTCTCAGCAAGACATTTTCTATCTCTCATACGTGACACTGGCTTTCAAATCGCTTTGACTCTGGCTTTGAGTAAAAAGAATACGTGCTCAACCTGGAGAAATAAATAATGCAAGGGGAAAATAAATGGCTCGTTCAATGTAATACCTTAGTATATAAGGATATTATGATATTTTGGCAAAAGTAACGGCGATGACTAGAGGTCTTGTCCTGATATACTAATCGGAGAGCCATCTCTTTTTATCTTTCGGAATATATTTTCATAGTTTATATTTTTATGATATAAGGATGGATATTATGATATTTTAGCCCAAGGGCGTTTGGTTGTATTCTGGAACCATGGCGTGTAGCAGCAGGCCAGCAGCCAACAGCGCTCCGCGACTACCTATCAATCGAATGATTTTGTTGCTAAATATCATCCACTTCTCCCAGTCCTCTTCTTCCTTTCCCGTCTTCCTTCACGGCTCCTTTCTGGCCTCCTCCTGCTGCGCCGCTCCCGTCCCCACCCCTCGTCCCCGTGCCCCCGCCGTGCTGCTCCTCCTCGTGCGTCCCTTCTCCCCGGACCCGCCCACTCTGTGCCCGGACCCGGCCCAGGCCAGCGCTCAAGCATAGCTCTTTGCCGCCCACGTCGAGGCCAGCGCCGCACGCACCCGTGCCAAGGCATGAGGCCGAGGCACTTGCGCACGCCATGGATGCTGTCGACGTCCTCCTCCCCCTCCCTCTCCCCATCCTCCTCCTTCCCGCCTTAGCACCGGCGGCGCAGGGAGCGGTCAGACCAGCGACGGCGACGACCATGGCGCCACGGTGTCGGCGCTCGGCGGGTGCCGCCCTCCTCCAATGCCTCCGTGACGAGCACGGCGGCACGCTCCGCAGCGGTCAGACCAGCGGCAACGGCGTCCATGGCGTCCCGGATGGCCCCGGTGGACGGGGATGGGCGTGCTAGAGGGGGAGGGGCGGCGGACAATGAAAATAAAAAGAAAAGAAAGAAAACTAAAAATGTGCCGGATGGAAAAAGCCCAATATAACGTACACAAATCTTGAAACAATTACAGTCACAGAAAAGTGAATGAGAAGACAGTTGAAAATCATTTGGATGATACACAAATTTTCAGTTGTCTTCTTATTCAATTTTGTCTGATTGCGATTGTTTCAAGATTTGTGTACGTTATATTGGGCCTTTTCTATCCGGCCCATTTTCAATTTTCTCACTCTTTTTTTTTTTTGAGAATGCCAACAGCGTTCGCTTATGCTACACAAACATGGGCCAAGGAGAGAGGACCACGCAGCTCTCACTTGGGCCAGAGAAAAACGCCAGGCGGCTTCCAGGACAACGAAGCGAATAGCATTTTTCGTATCCTATCGGGCCCCAGGTCTAACGGCCTCCGCCGAGCTGGGCTGCACCAACATATGGTGTAGCCTGTACTGCTGCCCCATTCGACCATGCATTCAGCATTATCCAGGCCCACGTTGTCAGTGACGCTGGGCCGCTGGCTATGTGTTAACAGAGTGCTATACAGAGGAAGGAACAGAGGTAGATAGAGTTGGTCACAGCGATAGCTGAGGAAGAAGTAGATCAGGAATACAATGTTCATATTTTTCCCATGCCCTCTCTCCTTAACACCACTCTCTATATAAACTCCTAATACTTAGCATATGGAGCTAACAGAACATTAAGCCACTCTGGCCCAAAGACTTGGCGATTGCTGGTCCTAGCCCGCCTAGCTCGAGGAAGTTCCCGGCCCACTGTAGACACCTCTTCAGTTTCTTGGCCCATTGCGCCATCGTCTTCCAATGATCTGCTAACATTCCCCCCATCTTGAGAAGCTGGATGGCCCCATACAGCTGCACGTGGAAACGGCTGCTGCAAAGCATCGGCATCTTCCCAAGTCGCCAGGGAGGTCGGCATCTGGGACCACTGCGCCAAGACCTAAGAAACAGAGTTAACACCATGAGTAACAGAGCGACGACCCAGGATCTTGATCGGAACACTCCACTCATATGACTGATCAGGCAAGACAGAAGAAGCAGTGTGTCTAGTACCAATCGCCTTCTTCAGTTGAGAAACATGAAAAACTGGGTGGATGGAAGCCGTGGATGGTAACAGCAGCTTATAAGCGACCATACCCACATGAGACAGGATCTTATATGGGCCGAAAAACTTGAATGCCAGCTTCTGATTTGCTCTGGGCGCCAAAGAAGACTGCACATAAGGCTGCAACTTAAAAAATACCCAGTCACCCACTTGAAACTCTCATTCAGATCTTCCTTTGTCAGCCTGTCGCTTCATGCGAACCTTAGCACACTCCAAGTGTTGCTTGATTAATGCAGTCATAAGTTGACGTTCATGTAACCAAGAGGATAAATCAGCAGGAGCAATAACGGTGGTGTCCGAAATGCCAAAATGATGAGGAACACGGCCATATAGAAGCTGAAAGGAAGCTCGACCAGTGGCGGAGTGGGGAGAAGAATTGTACCACAATTGTGCAACCGACAACCAGGAGCTCCATTTATGAGGACAAGCGTGCACAAAACATCGAAGAAATGTTTCCAAACATTGATTAACCATCTCGGTTTGTCCATCTGACTGTGGGTGATAAGCACTGCTCATGCGCAACTGAACGTCAGCCAGCTTGAATAGATGCTGCTAAAACTGACTCAGAAAAATACGATCACGATCAGACACAATAGCGTGAGGCAGACCATGGTGCTTGTAGACCTGATCGTGGAATACGCGGGGCACTGAATTAGCAGTAAACGGATGGTGCAACGCAATGAAATGAGCATACTTGCTGAAAACATCCACGACCACCAAAATACAGTTATAGGTGCTGGATGTCGGTAAACCTTCAACAAAGTCCATAGAAATGACTTCCCAAACAGTATCTGGAACTGCAAGAGGTTGCAACAACCCTAGGCGAGCGGAAGCGATCTGGTTTTGCTTGCTGACACACCTGGCAAGATTGGACAAAATGTCGAACTGTCGAGTTCATACCCCGCCAAGCAAACAATTGCTTCAACCTGGCTAAAGTCACATGTACCCCAGAATGATCACCCACAGCAGAAGAATGGATAGCACTCACCAATTTGGTATGCAGATCAGGAACTTGCCCAATCCAAATGCGATTTTTATAACGAAGTACGCCCTGAGACAGGGTGTAACGAGGATCAGATGCTGGATCCAAGGCCAACTTGGTCAACAACTGAGAACAATGAGAGTCGT
Organism: Paspalum vaginatum; assembly: GCA_030272315.1. Taxonomy (NCBI): domain Eukaryota; kingdom Viridiplantae; phylum Streptophyta; class Magnoliopsida; order Poales; family Poaceae; genus Paspalum; species Paspalum vaginatum. The sequence continues at coordinate 36,963,365 of CM059013.1, read as the reverse complement.
GCCTATAGGAATCAGTGATCTCATTAAGCCACTGTGGTTCACGGACAGATAAGGAATGGCGCGAAAGGGCATCAGCTGCCTTGTTCTCAGCCCCTTTCTTATAGACTATTTTATACTGCAAGCCCAATAACCTTGTGAACACTTTTTGCTGCCATGGTGTATGTAAACGTTGCTCAGAGAGTTGAGCCAAACTCCTGTGATCTTAGTAAATAATAAACTCCCCCAGCTGCAAATAATGTCGCCAATGTTCCACCACCACAAGGATAGCCAAATACTCCTTCTCATAAGCAGATAAGCCAACAGTGCGAGGGCCCAAAGCCTTGCTCAAATAAGCCAAAGGGTGACCTTGTTGCATCAAAATAGCACCGACCCCGAATGCCACTAGCATCAGTTTCGATGCAAAAGGGCTGAGAAAAATTAGGGAGAGCCAAAACAGGAGCAGTCACCAAAGCATTCTTGAGAGCTTGAAAAGCTTCTTCATGGTGGGCAGTCCAGATAAATAAAGTACCTTTTTTCAACAAATCATTTAGTGGCCTTGCAATGACTCCAAAATGCCTAACAAACCTCCTGTAATAGCCAGCCAAGCCAAGGAAACTCCTGAGTTCTTTGACAGACTTGGGAGTAGGCCAATTGGACACACCAGAAATTTTAGAAGGATCTGTAGCTACACCGTCAGAAGAAATAATGTGGCCTAAATACGCAATCTGCTGAGAAGCAAAAGCACACTTAGAAAGCTTCACCTGCCACTGATCCTTGGCTAACAGCTCCAAGACTAATTGAATATGCTGCAAATGGTCCTCAAATGTTTTGCTGTAAATTAATATATCATTAAAGAACACCAAAACAAATTTCCTTAAGTAAGGAGCCAATGTACAATTCATAGCTTTCTGACTCTAAATTCGTAATGCCCTGTGTGAGTTTGAAAAGCTGTTTTCTGCCCTTCACCAGGTTGCAGCAGAATTTGATGGTACCCAGCAGTTAAATCCAAACTAGTGAACCAAGAGGCCTGCCCCAACTCATCCAACAACTCTTCAATGATAGGCACCGGATAAGTAGTCTTGACTGTGATGGCATTTAAATGGCGAAAATCCTCACAAAAACGACAGGAGGAATCTTTCTTCTTAACCAGCAAAACAGGTGAAGAAAAAGCACTATGGCTATGCTGAATGATACCAGTATGCAGCATTTCAGCCACTTGCCTCTCAATCTCATCCTTGATAGCAGGAGGATATCTATAAGGCCTTATATGCACTGGAGATGCCCTAGGAATTAAAGGTATAGCATGATCACAGGCTCGAGATGGTGGCAACCCAGATGGTGTGTCAAACACACGAGCAAAAGTATGTAATAACCGGGCCAAATCAGGATGTAAACTCATGGCAGAAAAATCAAGTGTACTTACAGTAATAGCAGCAACTTCCACCACTGAGCCAACAGGTAATTCAGAGACCAACCCTTGCAGCACCACAGTATCATTATGATAAGGAATAGCCATCCATTTCTGAAGCCAATGTACCTTCATTGGACTGTGAGCCTCAAGCCAATCCATGCCCACAATGAGGTCATAATAAGACAGATCCAAAATCTTCATATCCGAGTAGAAGTGACAATTGTGGAGCTGCCAATGAGCATTCACCAATTGATTAACACATTGCAATCGACCCCCATCAGCAACTTGGACAGAAATGGGTTTAGTCAAAGCAGTAATGCCCAAAACTTTGCTGGCCACCTTGGAGCTAAGGAATGTATGAGAACTGCCGGAATCAACCAAAATAAGCAAGGGATGACCCTGCAACACTCCTTGAAAGCGCATGGTACGGGGAGACTCGGCGCCTTGCACAGCCACCACAGACAGGGTCAAGAACAGGTGCTCAGACACCGAATCCTCAGTAGAAGGTTCTTCTGCAACTGCATCAGATAACTGAAAGAGATCCCAAACCTCTTGAATTGCATGCAACTGTACCATCGGAGGACAACGATGATCTTTAGACCACTTCTCCGCACATCGCCGACAAAGTCCTTTAGCCCGCCGGTAAGCACGCAGAGCAGCCAACTTATCATCCACCGATCGTCCCCGGTCTTGATCAACACGTTTTTGCCTCCTCCATTGCAGCGGTACCGAAGCCAGGCCGAGGTGGCAATGGCAACGGCATGGCACCGCGCAAAGTTGACTTTGCCGAGAATGAACCTTCCTGGCAGCGTGATTCAAGCCGTTTCCCGGATTCCAGGACTTCCTCCTGCAACATGGCAAGCACACAGGCAGAGTCCAAAGTAGAGGGACGCTGAAGAAATACAGTAGCACGAATGTCTGGTCGAAGACCATTGATGAAACTCTAAGCATAGTATAACGGGTCAGTGGAAGTACTATAAGCAACGAGTTGATCCACGAGAGCAGTAAACCTATCCACATACTCAGCAACTGTAGTCGTTTGCCTAATTTGCAGCATCTGACGAATCGACAACTCATGCTCATCCTTGCCAAAGCGGGCTAGCAGTAACTGACAGAAATCAGGCCAAACACATGACTGAACCTGAGTATCAACAGACTGCAACCAACGAGCAGCCGCACCCGAGAAATGCAAAGAAGCCACCCGAATCCACAGATTGGGATCGACATCGTACATATCAAAGTAATCCTTGCTGCGTCGTAACCATAGCTTCGGATTTTCCCCATCAAACACAGGAAAATTCAGCTTAGGCAAATGACCCGTATGTCCACCCCCTGAGCCACCCGCGAATGCAGAGGAACCCAGATTACGTCCACCCCACAACTGGAATTGAGGAGAACGATTGCCAAAGTGTGGAGTAGAATACGCACCCTTGACCGAGGGAATGAATTAGGGCTGTAACTTTCCCTAAACCATTCTCCCGGTGAGATGAGTCGACGCGGTGCCCATGGGGCCGTTCGGCTGTGAATCCGACAGATGGGCGCTCGGCAGCCTGAGGAGGAGAACCCAGCACACCCGCGGTGTCGAGCGGCTTGTCGAGAACAGCACGTTCCCAATGCTTGGACAGCTTCCCGACTTCGAGCTTGATGTCAGTCCACAATCCCTTCGATATTCGGACGCCATTCATCGAACACCGCAGCTGCACGCTCGAGGGCGCCCACTCGTTCCTCCTGAGAGCGAGAGAAGTCGGTGGAGGTTGCATCCCAACGGTCGTCCTGCTCGTGAACACGCCGATCCCACTTCGCATCATGCTTGTCGAAGCGCCGAGAGATCTCATCAAGGATGATCTTCGTGTCAGGATTCATCAAAACTTGACAACGACGAAATCGAGTGAAATGGTGATGGGAACTCGATGAAGCCAGATCCAAAACGCGCCACGAATTCGCCCAGCGGAGACGGGAATTACGGAATCACGAAACGAATTGGCAGCTTACTGAATCGATTCACGTTAGACCGACCCAATCTGTTGCTTAGTGAACCAATGGAATATGCGAATCAGAACAAAACAACCAGAGATCGAACGAGAACCTGATACCAATTGTTAACAGAGTGCTATAGGAACGAACAGAGGTAGATAGAGATGGTCACAGCGATAGCTTAGAGAGGAAGAAGTAGATCAGGAATACAATGTTCATATTTTTCCCATGCCCTCTCTCCTTAACACCACTCTCTATATAAACTCCTAATACTCAGCATATGGAGCTAACAGAACATTAAGCCACTCTGGCCTAAAGACTTGGCGATTGCTGGTCCTAGCCTGCCTAGCTCGAGGAAGTTCCCGGCCCACTGTAGACACCTCTTCAGTTTCTTGGCCCATTGCGCCATCGTCTTCCAATGATCTGCTAACACTATGTCAAATAAGATGGTTAAAAAAGCGCAAATAACTTATAATGGTTTATTTTTCCAAAGGTTGTGAAACATCTTAAACATAAGACAATTCAAGATCTTTTTGGATAATATGTGTCTTAAGTATAAGACATTCTCATACAGCTGTGTACTCAAAACGGTCTTATGTATGAGAAGTATGCCTCTTGCAACGCCATATAATCATCCGGATGTTTCATATACTTTTAGATACAAGAAGACGAACCATCTCATTTAACCAAATGTATAGTAGTGGTTGGTATTTGTGATACCCATCTCAATATATAGGTTTTGTTTATTTCCTTCAACTCGGGGTCTTTTTTTCATCGCATGCTAAGTCAGCAAACAATCTATAACGCTGTTCGCAGAATGGTAACATACACAATATGTGCATGATATGTAAGTATTTGTTTTTTCCTGATGTGTCAAAAGAGAGATTTAGGTGGAAAAAGAAAAAAAAAGTTGTATCTTGAAGAAGGTAATGCTTAGGTACGGCATGAAATCCAAGTCATTAAAATCTATAAGATCTAAGTGTCCCACAAATTAGGATCCGTTCATACATACGTGAGTTACCCGCCCTGCTCCGGCACAAGGTTTGGTGTCCATTCCATGCATCTGCGTTGCTCTTGCCCTGTGCTTTCACTGTATTGTGATCTCACTGTGCTTTCTAAAATTCTATAGAGTTTTGAGCCTGCAACTGGCCTCTCCACCAAGTTCTCCTAGAGTTATTTCCCTACATGCTCTCTGCTTTCCCTTGCAAGTACCTGGAGTACCGCTAGCTACTATCCGAAAGGTGTTGAAGGCTGATTTGCAACCTTTGGTCAATAAGGTCGCAAACCATATTTTGGATTGGAGAATGGTGGTCACGCAAACCACTCTCTCAACCATCCTGGTTTACTTGACCATGGCCGTGGGGCTTTCCACAGATTTCAGGTGGTAAATGTGCGGTCGCTTGGACCTCAGCTTGTTGCCCCAATGAGTACGGGGTCTGGGCCTGCCACAATTGCATTTGCTCACTGGTCGTTGCATAGCTTTGGCTAGCCTCTGACACGGATAGTCGAAGCCTTCGCCTAGAATATGATGCACCAGTCCAGCTCTTGTTTGATACATCCCTTTCCATTCAGGTCAATGATGGCTTGTCACACCCCTCTGTTGGTTGGATCGTCGGATAGATGGTGCTTCGTTCCATTATGGAGATCATGCCGCACCTCTGTGACGTGGACATCCCCGCAAGGGTATCCAAAGTTCGAACAGTTGCAGAGGCGCTTGTAGGCAGAGGCGTTTCATGTGGATGAAATTGGATGTGCACTGTTTTGAGGATGAAACACATCGAAACTACCATGGACAGCTAGATGGTTTTATTTCATCTAATTATGATGATTAAATGGCATGGTTAGCTTATGAAACCGCGAAAATGAAATTGTACATTGAGAGAGACCATGTATTGTTTTATTCATCAACCTCAAACTAATTTTCATGACATGGCTTTTTTGAAAAACTTCGAAATGAAACTCACCCTTGAAAATGGCATAAGGCAGTGCATTAAATCTTATGAAAATTATTTTAAGCCACCGTATTGAGATTGGCCATAACAGTTGCCTCCGATCTTTTTATTCTGAGTAGGAAAGAGGAAGTGCCCCACAGCTGAGCCGCGGCAAAAATCACAGCCGAGATCTATCGCAATGCATTTGCTTGTTAAATAATGGTACAGTTTGCCATGGTGACGTACGAAATAAGTGCGCTTTACGGCCGGTCATGCCGTTTGCCCGGATATCACAAGCTGAGCAGGAATTATGAAGAGAGGTCGGCATACATTATCTTTGCAACTTTTTGGTCGCTTTTGTTGATCAGGACATTTTTGCTACATGTGGCCGTCCCCATCGTTCAGCACAAGTGACACTGATATGATCAACACACAGCACGGTCGACGATCTATTATTAGCAGCTGCTGGTAGAGTGATCTACAGCTCCAAAAAGAAATAAACAGTGTTTGCATCATTACACAGCAGTGCTTGAATATCCGGAAGAATTCGTCAAGGAAAGCTGCGTAGCCTTTAATTATGCATAGGCTTCAATTTCTTAGCTAGCCAAATTATGTCAACAAACGAGAATTTCGCTCTAGTGCTTCCTTTCCACAAAACTTTGTGAATCTCAAAGCAAAATTAGCAATGTGGCAAGTGACAATTGGTTTTGCTCTCATCCAATACTCACATTTCTGTTGGGGAACTTAACACTCATGTTTTGCGTGCATGTAGTTTTTATAGTTTAAACGCGATCTTTGACCGTTTGTTTTTGTATTTTAAAGAACTACGCAAGTATCATGTAGTTTTTAATATTTTTATCATTACTGGTATTTTAAGCATTATTTATCAATAAGAGGGATGGTCAGATATTATATCCAAAATTATAGTGTTATATTCTCACTGTCCTAAAATAGACCAACTTCTACAATTGCCGTAAGTCAAACTATTTTAACTTTGACCAACATTTCACGGAGAAGAGTTCCAACATTTATGTAACCAAATAAGTTATTTTTTAAAAAGAATTGTTTCAGGCCTTTGTGATCCACATAACCAATTCTTACAATTTTTTCAGCTAGTCATAACAAAAGGAATAGGAGAATACACTAATAAATTATCATGTGCATAGTATAGTATTGTTTCTCCATCTATTCTTGACGGACATATCTATGAGAACTATCTGTTCTGCTCACCAGAAGGATGGTCTTCCTTGTGTCCTCATGTTATAACAATACCAAAAAAAATATAGCCAATAGTATAAAAATGTATTTAGTTATATGGATCTAATGACATTAATTTGATTCCATGTAAGTTGGTGCATTTTGATAGCCTTGGACAAACGAGTTAGTATGACTCTAGGAAAATCTAGGCAGCCATTTGTTTTGGACGGAGGAAGTATAATAAAAATTAGGAAATAGTTTCTATCACCAAAAAAATCGTTGCGATCCAAGATACATGTTTATTAAATGTCATGTTGATTGGATACTAAGTTCAACACTAAATAGCATAAGAGCAACGATGACAAAAAATAGGGCTATCTATAACTCTGAGAAGGGTAAATCTCACTATTATTCTATCTCTACATGCAAACCATCTATGTCAATGAGCCTCACCTAGGATTCCCACTGATACTCCGTCCAAAAAAATGGAATTCTGGCTTTGTTCTAAATCAAACCACCGTAACTTTGATCAAGTTTAAATCAAAACATATTAAAACTTATGCTACCAAATTAGTATGATTAAATTTATGTTGAAATGTATTTTCATATCATATACATTTAATATCACAAAAGTTGTTACACTTCTGTATAAACTCAGTCAAAGTTACAATGATTTGCCTTAGGACAAACCTATGATTTTATTTTTTCTGGACGGAGAGAGTACAAACTAACCACACAAGGGAACTAAAAGTTGTGCGAGGATCTTGAGCCGAGACCCCTAAGAGAGGTGAATTAGGATTCTTAAAACTAAGACTTTCTAAAAAATCTTACAAAAAACTATGTAAGATAAAGCAAAATATGTGTACTAAGGTTTTGATAAGTCTTGCTTACTCTATTGATAATAAGTCTTGCAACATATTTTCACCTAGAAACTAACATATCAAGTTTCTAAGAAAGTAAGCACACAATTGCGAGAACGTAAATGCAGGAGCTAAAGAGATAAGTAGAGCGATGTAAACTCCCGATGACGATTGCGGCGGTGGCACAAGTTGGAGATATGGAGATTTTTTTACTAAAGTATCAGGAAGGCGTGCAAACCTCTCTCCTAGTCCTCGATGGTATATAGAACACAAGGAACATGATTTAGATAGGTTCAGGCTCCCAAATTGCCTATTTAGATAGGAACATGGATTGTATTCTCCGTGGATCAAGACTAGCCTCACGAGATGGAGAAGCCGATCTCTCGAGGTCTTGTTGGATAGGATTTATCTCGATGTATCTTGCATGTGGTTTGTTGTGTCATTTGTTGTCATTGGAGGCAGCCCTGCCTGACCTTATATATTTAGGGGCAGGATTACAAGGAAAAAAAATCTAATCCGACTAGAATTGATTATTACATCTCCTATATTCTAGAGATTCCTTTTTAAGCCGCTCTTCCTTATAAACGTCTAGATCTGCTATATTCTAGGGATTCTTTTGTTTACGTAGCTGATCTTCTCTTCCATATATACATTGTCTGACACGTCTTGCTAAACTGTTTCTTCGCTTGACCGATCCGTCGCACATGTCAGCCGACCAGCTTCACGCATACGCTGGACTTATCCCCACAACATAAATGTTGGAGCATTTATGTACAAATTTTATTGAAGGAAGGAAAGTTTAACTTAATGTGACGTTTTGAAATGAGAGTAATGTTTCATGAAAAAATGCTCTAGCGTGTCTATCGGATCTTCCTCATGTGTGAAAGAAATATATATATGACAGATTGTCGAGTGAAACCAAATAAACAAAATAAGTACTCCTTCCGTTTCAAATTATAGGTCGTTTTGATTTTTTTGACACCAAGATTGAACATCTCATTTTTTCCAAAAAAAATATGTGAAAATATATAAAAATCAAGACATGCTTAAAGTATATTATATGGTAAATCATAATGAAAATAAGAAATAATTTACAATGGTTGGAAATGTACCACCAGTACCAGGTGGTATCATTTCCTTTTCATTTTTCTGGCCGAAGTATTGAATAACCAATCCCACCATTATTCTAAGTACCAGACCTACCTATTTGGTACCATGTAAATGTTGGATTTCATGGCTCTCTTTTTTCCGACCACCATAATACTTATATGAAAATAAATGATAATTGAGACGTGAGGGCAAAGTTGGTGTCAAAAAATCAAACATCATGCTTTGGAAAGGATGGAGTACGCCATAGTGCCCCTCCTGTTAGGAGTACATGCTACATCAACGTAAAGTATGGCATTTTTCATAATTACCCGTTGCCATATTAACTAATTTTCCCTTATAAGATTCACAAATATTTTCAGAAAGGGTGTGCAGAGCAGTTCTTCACACACACCTGGCTAGGAATGCAAGCGGTGACACTGATGGGTATAGGTCTGTGTTACTACCGCTTTAATAACTATTCGCATCTCCCTACATACATGATACATATACATCCATGCATCTATCTATGAAGTTAGTTCGAATCTTTAAAAACATGTGCAAAACAGCCAAAAATATGTACTCTGTATTCCATTGTCATGGAGCTACTGAAAGCTTATCCTGTGTGTGTGGGTGGGGGGGGGGGGGGGCGCAAGGCACAGACATTTGGTTAAGGTATACTATATCAATTCCAATCTTGTACAAAGTACCATACCGAGACAGATAAATGCAAGTAGTATGACGGAATATATTAGGCTGAGTGCAGCAGTTTGTGCAAATCCTTGTGCACGTGAATTTTAGACGATCAACGAGGTAGTGCAGCAATTTGTGCATATGCATAATGTAAGAGCGCGCGGAAACGAGGTACAAGCTGTGCAAAATGCACAACACTATGCACCGAACGCTGCACTTAGCCTTATACAATTGTTGATGCGCGTGGTCAGTTACCCTGTAGGATTTCGTTGTAGCCAACAAGATCGAGGGGAGTGGAACTTTATTAGACATCACTACAGGTACTCCACCTTTTCGAAATATAATGTTGAGCTTATTATATTGATCCGAATCACGCGCGCCGTGGACAAGCACAAGCACTACATTTCCCTTTTCACATGTGTATTTTACCAAACAAGCTCTCTTTTTTCCGGGACCGTGATGATGTACCTGAAAACAAGTGGGAGGAACAACAGTGATCACTTCCCATTATTATCTGAGACAAGTGCGTAGTAATTACCAAAGACTTCGTCAAGATTGAACCCTATAAATAGACCCCCCTAGACCAAAAGCATCGATACCCTCATCACAGCTCCAAATCAGCCAAATCTACAAGGTAGACCAAACAACTACGCAAAACACTAAGCAACAACTTGAGATCAGCACATAACCATATGACAAAGGCACATGCAATGGGCGCGCTGGTGGCCATCATGGTCGTCCTCGCGGCGTCGGCCGAGGTGGTGCACGGCATCTGCAACCTGTCGAGCAATGGCATCCGGGCGTGCCAGCCCGCGGCAGCCATCCGCAACCCGACGGAGCAGCCGTCGGCGGAGTGCTGCGCTGCACTGGCCGGCGCCAACCTGCCGTGCCTGTGCCGGTACAAGAAGTCCGCCGGCGTGTGGGTGAGGTTTTACAGGATCGACATCAACCGCGCCATGGGGCTGCCCGGCAAGTGCGGCCTCCAGATGCCGGCCAACTGCTGATCGATCACTGGCCGAGCTTCAGCCGATATGCTAGTAGTATTACATACCCTACAAAGCTATGAGATCGAATAAATGAAGCACGTAAAGAGACGGATATGTCTGTGCTTAATTATCCTGGTGTGCATTGAAATATTTGGCCGAGTGAGTGGGCTTATTAACCAGTGCAGAAGTAAATGTCAGAACTGTCCTATATATACTCTTACGTAATATATGTCTTTTGTCCCATAGAAAGTGGGGCTTACTAATAGTATGAATGTATCAATGGGCAAATCTGGTGTGCATCTGAGACATAGCCTTCTTGTTATATGACGAGCATCTCTTAACTAGTGAAAGTATATAGTTTATCCAGGAATACGAGTGCACTCAAATTGCAGTACTGGAGGACTCAGCTTCACTCCTTCCTCATCACGGCTGCTGGTTGTGTAAGCCGGCCGTAGCGACCCGAGTACACCTCCCGGTTTAATCATCCCAGCAACTCCAGAACAAAGATTGATCCGCCGTGAATTAATAGGGAATGAATGAATGATGCCCCCATATCAGGACCAATTTACCTTGAACCATGGGTGAGTCCTCGGGTCGGTGTCTCGAACACGGTCTGAGGCCAACAGAAATAATCTTACCACTTTGTGCCTCAAACCAGTCACTCTGCGGAATGGCACCTCGGTATTGGATCATCAATACATACTTGCAAACCAAGATTAAAACCATTGTGTATTAATACCGGTTGTGAGGCCAATACTGATGAAATGTGAGATTTAGTACTGGTTAGTATCGTCACCTGTATTGAAGTGTTCAAGTTGCCAAATTTTAATTTCCACACTCCATGGCCTTTTACAACATTGAGTTGATTCAAACCTAATTGCTTGGAAATTTTGATCGATCCGTTTCAAACAAAAAGCATAACTAAACAAAGAGCCAAGTCCATTTTGCCCACCCCTCCTCGCCCAGAACTTGACACTGAGTTTGAACTGACCCCCTCGAACTTGAATACTAGACAATATACATCCCTCATCTCTTAAAAGCGTTCAAATCACCCTAGACCGGTAAGAGTGGTTTTGATGGTACGCTGTTTTTGCTTGACGTGGCATACGGTCCCACATGTAAACCTCCTATATCTCTCATTCAATTCTGTCTCTTCTCGGTAATCATGTATGCCCTCCATCTAGATTGCTCCTCTCCTCCCCCATCCATGTCACCCTGCTCCTCTCCTCCTCCACCGGTGTCCTCATTCTTCCTCTCCTCTTCCATGACTTGATGCGCATGCGGTAGATATAGCGTAGATGCTGGACTGAGTGCCTGAGGCATGGCTGAGCTAGCAAATGATAGTACCGGCACCATTTTTGCAGGAAGGCAGATAAGGGAGGTTGTTGTTATGGTCAATCCCTACATTTTCCTCCATGGTGGAGGCGATGCTAGGGAGTATAGCAAAAGTGGAGACAAGCAGCATAAAGAGGAGAGGTGTGCATGGGAGCTGCTCCCACGCAGCAGTAGAGCTCTTGATCTGTGTTGCTGCAAGGGCACAATTCCTACAAGGACAAAGAGGGAGGCGCTAGGGATGGAAAAGGAGGATGCCGCGGGGTGGGGAAAAGTCCGAGGAGGCAAATATGAGCTATCCCAGGTGAAGTCATCATCCACAGCCAATGTAGAGAGATAAAGAAAGATGAGGGAAGGGAGAGAGGTGTGGCCCAATATAGATGGCGAGGCTTAAAAAACCGAAGATATGTGGGACCCGCATACCATGTATGTGCCATGTCGATGTTTTTTTGGGGGGTGTGTGATTTGAATGGTTCTGAGAGATGAGTATAGCATGTTATCTGATTTTCGAGTTCAGGGGTCTGCCAAACTAAAGGTGATGTTTAGGGGTAGAGGGGCAAACAGACTTGACTCAAACAAAATGCATGTAAACAAAGCAAAAGCAAAGTCTTGCTTCCATTGAATACATAATTTTTTACAATACTAATTTATTATACTACTAATAAACGAAAGCTAGACAATCCTAATCTACTCATCGCTAGACAAGGACAACGACACCGCAACCACCCAACCGATATTGTCGTCGTCCTCACCTTGAGCGGTGATCGCATGGATGTGGTGTATCATCAAAATGCCACACCCGTTGCTGCCGCCCATGGATAGGAACCACAATAGGGAGAAGCCCTCATTGGCGTCCACCTTATAGTGCGCAGCTTTGTCATTGTTATCAATGACGATATGCCTCGTGGCAAAGGAGCCAAGCCCTGAGGCGGCGATGGAGGTACAAAGTTGTGGTGTGATGTGGCGACGACCGGGAGGAGGGCACCACAACAGTGGGAGCAACTGGTCCCATGGCAGCGGCGGCAGTATGGAGGCAGTGGCATTGGAGGAGTATGTCCGCATTAAAAGACGCATGCCTAAGCACCAACAAGCATTATACGTGTCAGCCTTCAAGAATGGGGCATTCCTGAGGATTGGAAAGTTAGCAGTTGAGGGAAGCTCATTGTCACAGGCCATGGTGGTGGTGGAGATGAAGCACGGGGGCAAAGATCCGGTCTAATGGGTGAGGAGGTGAGGAAGGCGAGCGATCTGTGGAGCAATGGAATGAGGAGTCTGTCTGGGTGTGTATATGGTGGAGTGCCTAAGGATGATGAAGCAACACCCGTGCCTTTAGTACCAAGTTGGGAACAACAACCAGTACTAACTACTCAATGATGGTGTTTGGCGTGTAATATTTTTTAACCAGTACTAAAAAAATCAAGGTTTAGATGTTTTTCATGTGCCATTGCACAATTTCAACACACATTTCACAACCTACTTTCCTGCGGAGATTTAAGCATGGAAAATCCATTTTATAACCTTATACCATCCATGATGTCCAATTTTTTAACCTTGAAGTACGAAACCAGACACCGAGCACCTTAAACCGTAAAAAACCATGCAAACTTGGACCATAATTAAGCTGGTTTTGAAGGTGGTGTCCTTTTTAAATTAATAACATCATATTGAATCTCTAAAAATTTATAATTAATTTATTTTAGATTATAAGATATGAAAATTATACCAGAACTTTTTTCTACATGTATTGGTGATATATTTAGAGTTATTTTGATTTTTTTATAGTTCTACATGTACTGTTTTGTTGCCCGAAGTAAAACATGAGAAATATGAAATTTTAGTTTCAAATAACCCCAAATAGAGAACTAATAGTTAGACTATATTTTCAGGAAAAATATGGTACACGTTTTAAATTTCTCTAATTTAAAATGAATCGATTATAAAATTTTGAGATGAAATAAGATAATATTTTTTCTAAAATTAAAAAATCACCTTCAAAGTCGGGTAAAGGTTCAACTTTGTTCTGTTTCTAATAGTTTGAGATGATGTCCGGTTTCACAGTTAAAGGTTGAAAATCGGATGAGTAAGATTATATGAGGTTGTGGAATGGACTCGGAAGAGAACACAACCTCAAGGTAGCTCGTATCATGATGAGCTTGGCGTGGGTACCTGCATCTGTTGTGCAGCCAATGTGGATGTCCACAGATATATGTGTCGAGTAAATTTAGCCTGTATGAAAAATCGACAAGATTACTAGGTGTTCTATATATTACAGCATCATCCATGTATATATTGACATCCAAACTATTAGCTTATAGTGTGGTAGTTTAGCATAGACATATATGCGACAAAATTAAAAAGGAAGTAGTGCATGTCTAGTTGTCTACATCTGCATCAAAAAATTGGGAGTCCTGGTCGTCAAATGCTATCATGGATGGCCTCATGGCCATGAGTCCTGCAGTGAGATCTGAGCTATCCATGATGTTGGGCGCCTATACCCCAACCGACAGCACCACACCGATGTTGGAGATGTATACATTTAGTCATTTAGATGGCTAGAAATCAATACCGGAACATTTGGACAGTGTGATTTTGTTGTTCGCACAGAGTTCAGCTATTAACTTCCTGCAAATTTCTCAACTTCCTGCAAACTTTAACATCATATCTATCAATGTTACTGTGTACTTTAAAAGAATTCATTCAGAGTGCTCACTAAATTAGACGAAGTACAGAATTGGGGAGGAATAATGATATACTCCGTATTTTATTTGTTACTGAATTTGTACATCCATGAAAACAACAAGGGAATCAATAAAAGTTGCATTGGTACGTAGGACAGACTCCCTCAGCTTATCTGGCCTTACAACCATATCAAGGACCACAGCTTATATCTATATCATCACTTTAGTTTTTAGTTTTCACATATAACTTGTGTATCACATACATCAAACAAATGCATCACAGGATAACTTTAGCAATGTATGTATATATACGTAAGTCCATGAGTGCGGCATGTCCACACTGTACATGCGTGTGCCTATAAATAGAACCCAACACCAGACCCTCTCCCCACACCAGCCCAAGCAACAAACCTAACACATAGAACGAACAAAACTCAAATTCTCAAAACAATCGAGAGGCAGTACAGCTAGAATGGCAAAAGCACGGGCACTAGCTGCGCTGCTCATCACCATGGTGGTGTCCCTCGCCACAATGGAGGGCGCCCACGCCATCTGCGGCATGGCGAACGAGGACTTCAAGCTGTGCCAGCCGGCGGCGTCCGCCGCCGACCCGACCGACAGCCCGTCGGCGGAGTGCTGCGCTGCGCTGGGGAAGGCCGACCTGGGGTGCATCTGCCGGTACAAGGGCGTCGCCGGCATATGGATGAGGATCTACCACATCGACCCCAGCCGCGCCATGGCGCTGCCGGCCAAGTGCGGCCTTACAATGCCCAGCAACTGCTCGTGATGCCCACTAGCTCGCTCGTCGTCATCAGCTTGCCGCGATCGAGTTGAAGTTGTGTATCCGTTACCGTATGTGGGGTATGGCTATCTAAATAAGTGGAGCGCGCATGAGAAGGCCCTGATCGATGTGTGCTCCTTGATGGCTTAGCTTCGTCTATTTTCTGTGTCTGTGTGATTGTGCGTGTGTGTGCATGCTGAAACAAAGCTCAACGTCTGCTCGTTTCAGCTCAGCCCTGATCTATATGAAAATGCAAGCGTACGTCTCTACAAGTTTTGTCATGATCCATATTGTTAGTGAGTGTCGGTAAAGCCTTGGAATGCAAAATGGATATGTTGTTCTTGGCAAACCTTTGGGTTAAGCATATATATGTGCTCGTACTGTATTGTTCTGCTCCCCTTATTACAACAACTACGAATTTTTAGCATTTTAAAATTACATACTCGCATGAACGATGTTTGGCATGCTTTATACTCCATGTTGTCCACTAGTATATACTTAGATTCTAGCTGCGAAATACATTTCAACTGCGCACGCACGATTATTTAGCAAAATATTTGGTGGAAACCACGTCCACTGCGTGGAAATGTGAAAAAAACTTTTAAAACGTAACCAGATGATTCCAAAATTTATGTGCTTTGGCGTCAGGTTGTGTGCTTTGCGTGGCTACTTTAGATCGAAATTGGATTACTTCAATGGATAAGAGGCACAAATATACAATTATGTACTCCTCTGTCACAAAATACTAGTCATTTTTGTTTTCAGTGGCCAACGTTTGATTGTTTGTCTTATTCAAAAATCTAGTACAAATACTAAAAAGTGCAAGCTAGGTTTAAAATACTTACGACTACAAAAATAATGACAAAAAAATAATAGTATTTATAAAACTTTTCTGAATAAGAAGAAAGGTCAAATGTTGAGCACTGAAAACAAAAATAACTTGTTTTTCGCACGGACGGAGTAGTTTAAGAATCATAATAAGAACGAAGATTGACTGTGCAATTATTTTACCAATAAACAAAATTGGCATACTACGATAGATAAACCTAAAATAAGCCCTTAAATTATACCTATATTTCTTTCCTCTACTTTTACTAATTATAAACTTAAACAACCAAACATGTATCTAATTACTAACATATTCTGTTATGAAAAAATAAATAGCAAACTTTTACTAGTATATGTTTCATAATTATCAACTTTTAATGTTACTGACTTTTTCTATCCGTGCATCCCATAATATAGCCATGTTTATTTAGAGTTTAAATTGTCTAATTGGGGATGCAAGGCGAGTACCCACGAACCCATAAATAAATCATTTTTCTGTGGGTAACGGCGAAACCAATGAAAAAATAAACTATATGCTGACTCATGCTGGTACCACTTACATCCCTAAAGAATATAGCTAGCAAACTTCATGGAATATGTAAATGGATGAAAATACCTCTTTTTTTTACGTAGCAACATACATATATCATGTGTGCATGGAGAGACAAATTTAACGAAGGATACAATGGACATTCTACCGCTGTCCTTAATATGTCTAGAAACACGACTAAACGTAGCTATATTATGGGACTATGAGCGTGTACCAATTTTAACACATATGTAACCCAAAGTTACGCTCTAACATACATATGAACAGAGGATCGATGAATTAGCTCAGTGAACAACCAAGGTGGCAACTGACGATGAACCAGGCCAGCTAGAACACTCTTCAAACTGAGCTACTTGCATGCATGCACCCATTCCTCGGTGCATCAAATCTCTGAAAGTGCAATCATCAGCGTTACCATTCTTACCATTCTTTCCAATAGAGAAATAGAACGTCAAAAAGAAAAGGCAAATCTGTCGCATTCTACGTCAAAAAGAACAATAAATTTTCTTTGGCTGCCACATGAGCCTCACTTTGCGGCGTGGCATGCCATATAAACTAGCTAGTGCGCAGTAAGCTGTATCAGCTGTGCCCTGTGCATAGGCACTACGGAGAGAGGTCGGCAGAGCTTTTTAATTCTTTTTGGTACTTTGTGTTTTGCTTTTGTTGATATGAAGATATTTTAGCTGCATACTGTATATGGCAGTCCCTATCGTTCAGCACAACCGACTGATGGGCGCAGCTAGCACGGCACGCGATATGATCTTCCCGCTGCTTGGAGATCAATGCAAGCTCGAAATAATGGGGTCTTTGCTATGAAAATGATATAGTGGTGCTTCATCGATCTCCGGATGAATTCGTCAAGGAAAGCTGCCCAGCCTTTAGTGCATGTATAGGGTGGAATTAGGTCGGCAGATGATTATTTGATCTCTGATCGATCATGTGTGTAGATTGGGGTGTGGCATCTTTACCTTCGATTCTATCATTCCAGCTTTTTCCAGACACAGATAGTGATCGAGAATTGGACGGAGATCATGTAAGATATTACTAGAGCGCAGCAAAATGCATGTCAGCGCACGCGTTTGTGCTAGCCATGATGGGCAAGATAATTCTATTTTACTTCAGTCCATATTTCGATACTAGCAAATGTATCTATTGAAGGTTCGAAAACTTAAAATAAGAAATAGCATTGGTTATGTAATCACGCACGTATTTCGTGTAAAAGACCACGCACGACTTGCGTGTGGGGTAGCTCATGAGTAGGCTCCTCCAATGGTTCTATCTAGTAGTAGCTAGTTAGGAAAAATCCACTTCATCACGTGAGGTTCTTCTTTTGCAAGATTTTATTGGACAACACCCACTTGTTCTCCGGCCACTTGCTTAAGAGCTAGCTAGAGATAGCTATTTGCTTTTTCTGTTCTCTCCACATCAGCTATCCAAACCTAGTCATCAACAAATAGCTAGTTCAAATAGCCTCATTGGGGACGCCCTAAGAATATATTTCCCCTCATTAGCCTTTCTTTTGCTAACCGTTTGAAGGGCTAGTGATAATTAAAGCTTCCACTGCCAGTTTAAAGACCGTCAGAAAAGAGAGGTTCCAAACCAGCAGCAATGAGGTTTCTTTTGTAGTGGTGCACCCATTTGTTTCTAATATAAACACTAGTAGTGATGTTGTTATTTTCTTAACTCTTAAGGTTCTCTCTAACCTTAGCCAAATTTTCTATTTTTCTTCTACCTCTTCTATGCTAGCTAGCCCAAAGAAAGTCTTCTCTCCAACTTCTGGCAACATAAAGGGAGTTTTGGATTTTGTTCCATAAAATGCCTCGAAAGGCAACATCTTAAGGCCGACTTGATAGCGGTTGTTGCAAGATAACTCACCAGAGGATAATAACATATCCCAATTAGGGTTGTATGTCAAAACACATTCCCTCAACATATCATCTAGAATGCAAATCACTTTATTGGTCTAACCATAGGTCTGAAGGTGAAAATATGAGCTATACACCATGCAAGTGTGGTATCCATAGCCTTGTGAAGGCTCTTCCATATAAACTAGCTATGAATGGGTTTGCTCAATATGAGATTATGCTCACTGGGACTTCGTCCAATCAGTGTATGTGGTCAATGTACAAGTCTAGAGCTCTACTAGCTTGCTTACCTAGCAAGTTGCCTTTTTAGGAGGATGAATGGTCTACCTTAGTTTGTTCCAAATCATGTCATTAATTTCATTTTCATGGGTAATCCCACGATGAAGCTCTTGATGGTATCTTCCAACATTAATATCAGGACATATAGGGGCATAAGTAGCACACACTTGCCTTTTGTGCTCCTCTGCAGCATCAGATCATGGAATGTGCATAGCTATGTCCACCTTCATATCCCCCCACCAAAGTCAACTTTTTCATGTCTCAGTATTTGTACAATCTAGGCGGAAATCATCCTTCTATTCCTCTCATTTTTGCAGGACATGGATTCAATTCTTTCCACTAAATTATCCCTTGATCATTTGTCTAGTCTAGGCTAACTCATTCTACATGCTCCCGACTCACTCTTGATTCTTAGGCCATAGTCACCAGGGAGTGTAAAAGGATGTGTAAAACATCGCAGACACATTTTAGCGACTGTAGATAGAGTGGGGTTTGAAATAGAATGTGTGATAGGACGTCTGGTGACGATAGCCTTAGGGCAATCTTTCTAATCTTTCATGATAGTATCTTCTAATGTATACTTTACTCTCTTATAGTTAAATTTCGATTATGTCGAGTGTTAGCTTTTCAAACTCTTAGTGATGGCAAGCTCCCCTTGATCACCAAGGTATTACAATAGCTCTTATATATATTGGCAGGAGCAATTGTATTTTGCCTTACTAGGGTGATAATGAATCCGCAATTAGTAATCTTTGATAAACTATAGCAATATACAATGCCTCATGATTCAACTTAGACTAAGAGAAAACATACTTGATGCTATTGTGATTTGTATATATATCACACCTAGTTTTTACCACCTAGTTAATGTTACTGATATATTATCGTCGATTACCGGCGATTTTCTAAACCCTAGGCAAGGGAGAGGAAGAAAAGGTGGACGGTTCTTCCTGTATCAAAAGTGGTAATATGGATCTTATTGGTTAAAAAAAAGTACTTCCAATGTGCCCTTTTGTGTGTGTCTCTACCTTTATGGATCCATGGGTTTGTGATTATTTATATTAACCTAAATTTTTGCTATGTAATTCACTTAGAAATTTGAATGGGCCGAGTAGTTTCCGTGTCATTCCTTCTCAGGCCCAGCATTTTGCCTTAAGATCGGGCCTTGATTAGGTCCGCAGGCCCAAGTATTTTTCTTTATAAAAACAATGAGCCCAACACGTTATCTTGGACAAAGCCCATGAAAAGAGAACTCACCCGAGAACCCCTGCGCGGTCATCTTCTTCCTCCCCGTGCTCCCTTGCTGTCCTACTCCAGTACTCCTGCCGGCCGGCCGCCACTGTCGCACGCCATGCCTTTGCAATTCCAGTTCCCATGGTTCAAGAACCCCACCACTACCGGCGTCAGCGGCGGCTCTAACCCAAACCCTAACCCTAGCCCCCGCATCCCCAACCCCTTCCTCCCCATCCAGGCCCACCTCACCTCCTTCCTCTCCTCCCTCCCCCGGGCCCTCCCGCCTCCGCCGCCCTGGGCGCGCATCCCGCCCCCCTCCGCGGCCGTCCCGCTCGCCGAGATCGAGGAGCGGCTCGCCGGGGTGCCCGTGTACGCGCTCGCCAACGCCGCCCAGGAGTTCGTGCTCGTGTCGTCCACCCGCGCGGAGGGGCGAGGGGGCGAGCGCCCGAGCCCGCCGCCCGCGCTCGGGCTGCTCTGCTTCCGGAAGGAGGATGCCGACGCGCTGCTGGAGCAGATGGACGGCGACATGCGCGCCGGCTCGAGCGTCGTGCCCGTGGCGCTCAACAAGGTGGGCTTTGCTGCTCTCTCATTGTCGGTTTGCGATGTCTTTAGTCTCAGGTTGATGCCTCTGGGGCCGATTGCTTTAAGTAAGGAGGTGGTCATCAACTAGCCATTGTTTTTTTATCAGTGTATTACGTGTGTCATGTCATGCGCCCTGAAGTTGCTCAATGCAGTGCCTGAACGCTACTGTGTTGCCTGAACGAGTTTTATGTCACTGGCAAGGTTTCCGTTATAATAACGACATTTTGTGTCCTTAGAAGTCACTGGATGAATGGAGTTTACTCTCAGATGAATTGCACTTTGATGGATTATTATTACTGTAAGATGCTTACAAATTTACATAGAAGCCACCGGACTTGATTGTAGTTGCTCACCTAGTTGTAAAGTGAGAATGTGAGATTACCCATAAAATTGGTATGACAAAGTCAATGGTTGGGGCGTTGGGTTTTCTGCAATCCCTTTCTACTTCTGGCGCTGCTGGAATGTTTGAATTAGTTGCAGTTTATGATGAGCTTGAGAAGTTGCCTAGCGTGCAACTGCAATTTCCATTTATCCTCTGTCAAGAGATCGTGTAACTGTATGTAACAAATGGCTGGTGTCCCCACCCCAGATTTGTTTTTCTTGAACCTATAACTATTTTGCTTTCCTGAGTTCTACAATTCTGTGTTTTGTTTTGGTGTGTCTTTTGCTTTCAGGTTATCCAGATGAGATCAGATGGTGTGGCATTTAGATTCCTCCCTGATTCATCTCAGGTGGCTAATGCAATTAAGGTGACAATCCTCCTGTGACTGAGACCAGAAACAATCTATCTGTACTTTGTAATTATGTTCCTTCCGATTTTCTCTTTCTGTCATGTAACAGACATGAAAAGGATACCCACTATTTGGTTGTAGATTAGATTGCCTCTTGCATGCAGTGCGATTTTAAAATACTAATATGTACTATGTACTACAACTTTGAAAAATAGACATCAGAATTAGCTCAATGATAAATAATATGCTTGTTCCTTCAAATTTCTGTGAATGGCATGCGCTATTTGATTTAGAGTTTATACAAAAATCAAATGTGTTCATCTTCGGTTTCTTGGATGGCTGAAGCTCATTTGAGGAAGTTAGCAAAATCATCTCTTAAGCGACTGAGAATTAACAAATATCAATGTCAAAGTTAAGTTGAATTAATGTTGAGAAATGTTCTGTCAATCTTTTGTCTTCTACTAGTGCAGCATGTCTTTTGTGATAACAGCACAAAGAACCTAGTTTGAGAGGAACGTTTGCTGTAGCTTGTTGAGTTATTCCTCCTGATAATCACAAATTCTTTTGACAAAATTATCATTTCCTCAATGGTAGCCTAGTAAACTAGTAGATTCTTAGGTCAAGGTGAGATACAATTTAGTGCCTACTGCTTAATGCATCATGATTACAGCACTGGTTGTCAAGATTCTACAACATTATGGTGAGTACCTCCCATATAAAAATTTAGCGTTGTGCCTTTGCAGTTGATGCAAGACGAAGGTCTCTATGATAGAGAGGGATTTCCAGGAGTTCCAGTTTTTCAGGTTTGAAACTTCATCCAATTTGTGATATTTTTCAATTCTATTAGGTAGATAAGAGAAACAGGAGCACTATTAACCTGGACAAACCAAATATTGGTTAACTTTATCCTACTAGTGTAGGGCCGCTCGCACTTGCGCGCGCGTGCCACACACAGTTCTTACCGTTGTTGTATCGTTTGGGGCCACATTGTTATAGCCGTTTAATATAGAAATTGGTCTTAATGTACTGAGTATGGTACTGGTACTGCAGCATGTAGCAACATAGAATAGGTATATTATAAACACACATTATTCATACGGGTAATTGTTATAGCAAAAGTCGTTCATACGAGGAGCATATAGCAGTAGGCTATCAGAAGACAAATATTTGATAGCTAAACTATCGAATTCCAGTAGTCCCCTAGAGAACTTGTTGGGTCATGGAATGTATCAGACAGTAACTGATCCAGAAAAGAGGAAGAAATGTTTGCACCTTCAGTACCATCCATTTCCACATGCCCTGCAGTTGGTATAGATGGAACATCGGCTACCTCCCTTTGAGTGTCATCGGAAGATGCAGTTTCAACTGGGAGGTGCCTCATTGATTTGGCGATGTATTCCATGGCTCCATTACCTTGTTGTTAGCATCCGGACATTCAAGCAGATAGAATGGCTACATATTTTTTTAAACAGGGAAAAAATCAGCAAAGAATGTAGCAAACTTGTGATGTACCCAAGGAGACCACTGTCCAGAAGTGCCTTCCTGATAGGTAATAGGTGATTAGCTCATATGGTGGGTATTTTTTTGTCCAATCTATTGAACATCAAGCACGTAATGGTATTAGAAACGAACCATACAGAAAAAAGGGAACATACAGAGAGGGAAGGAGAGAACCTTTCAGTTTCCTTGGGAATAATAAGTATTATAAGCTTTGGCTTAAAAGAGAGGGCCTTGTTGATGAATTGGTTGACAAGAGAGGCTTTGAACCCAAAGGGAGGATTCAAACCCATGATCAATGGACCAAAGGGAGGATTCAAACCCATGATCTATGGATAACAATGGGTGTTGAGTACAACTGTATAAGTAATTCAGGCATTATTTATCCAAATGGAATGAGAGAAATTTAACATTAAGTGGCTGTGATCATACCAACTGGCATCCTGTGGGCAGTTCATCCGTTCAAATAGTGATCCAGTCTCTCCTCTCAAAGCTCAAACCATTCTATGAAAACAAAGATAACGTTTGGCATGTCAGCTGCGCTAGATCACCTTAACAAATCAAGGTTTGAAGGGGGGGGGGGTTAGCAAAAGACAACAGGTGTCAGTGCAGGCCATTCCTAATCTGAAGCTTAATTGAAAATAACTTCATAGATGGCTGACTGCCTGTTTGTAAATATTAAAAACGTGATTAAACAAACAAAAACTGGTCAGGCACACTACCTTTGGTTGAATGAGATCATAATTTTTGCAGAAGCATTTTTTTCTCAGAAGTTTCTAATGTTTGCTTCAGTAATAAGCTAAATCGTTTGAACCACAGCGAAAGTTAACAACCTGTAACAAATGAGAATAGATGGTACTGTAAGGTTCATGATAATCGTCTGTTGTGGTCAGTTCTTCTGAGGGAGGGGGGAAATGGGAAATTGGTACAATGGATATTGAAAGATCATATAAAATGAAAACAGGCGTATAAATCTAGCAAGCCAACAAAGAGATGGATTGAAGCAAGACATAAGAATAGATATACACTATATAATATTTACAATCAAACAGAGGCATGGCGATTTATAACCTACATATGGCCCATAGTACCGTTTACTGTAAATTGAAGCAAGGTACTACTATAAAATTGCAGTCTCTCTCTCTCTCCTCAAGAGTGAAGAACTGTCACCTTTTGCAATGTTTGTCGCTTACACATTGCTATTTTCAAATAAACTTTTGAGCTGTATACATAATCTCACGACATGGCTATCATAAAAGGGCCAAACCCATAAAAGAGTTGAGTTTTCACCTCACAAAAGAACATGTCAGTCGCATCATAGCAATAGAGAGCGCAAGCTTGGCATGGCAGTCATGGCCGCCGTTCATTCCGGCCCCGCGCATTCAGACAGGCACGTTGCCGTGCAGATTTCACTACTCAAATGGAAGGGGATCTGATAGAATGAATTTAACACTGTAAGGGGAAGTGGATGTGTAAAGCAGAATGAACAGCGTGCTCAACTGAAATCAGAGCGGAAATTGCAAATTCTATCTCAAAGGAGAGTGAGGACGAGAAGGAAAGGTAGTTGCTCACCGCCCAACACTACTGACTCTGGGAGGAACCAAAGCAGTAGCTGCGATGCTCGCCCGCGTGGTCTGCCGGCTCTACGCGAGGTGCCCCTTGCCGTGGGAGCGCGGCAGGCAAGGTGGGATGCGGGACGGAGCTCCTCTGAGCAGCGCGCACCGCAGGATAGTGGACTGGACGGCGCGGTAGCCACATAGAAGAGGACGGGCCCTACGCCGCCTCCTCGTGCAGGAGGAAGAGGACGGGGATGCCGTTGTCGTCTCCTCTATGGTGCCGGCTGCTCGCGCCGTCGGCTTGCCCACGTCACCATCTCCTTGGGTGAAACAAGGGTGAGGAGAAGGATGGGGCCGCCAAACCCCAGACCCACTGGGCTAGGAGGCTGACGAGCACCCCCACCTCCCGAACCCACGCGGCGTGGTGCCGGCGCCGCCGGTCGACAAACCCTCGCTGCCCGGCGACGATGACCGGAAAGGAAAAAACGCTTGGAAAGGAGCACACTTCGCAAACCATGGAAGCAAAAAGGAGGAGGCGCTGCGACCGAGAGCCACTCTTATGGCCACATCGCCATACAACCACTCCCCTTCTGGTGTGCCATACTGCAGACGGTGGCCACAACGCCATATGACGGAGGCGCAGTGCAGCCACAACGCCGAAGGACGGAGGGGGTGATTGCCGGCCAACGAGAGCGTGCCAGCGCCACGCTGCACTTGCGCATCCGGCCCCACAACGTCACATGTCGGCACCGCAGGCGGGCAGCCTTAGTGTGCCCCTGGCGGCAGCCGGCCAGCGGGCCCATGCGGAGCCACTCCACAGCGGAGCGGCGCAGCCCTTCTGTGGGCCGGAGCAGCTCCCCAGCGCGCGGCCGACGCACGATGCGCCATTGGCCGGCCGGCGGCGGGGAGCCGGGTGGAGCTGCCCTCAACGGCCAGGAGCGCTTGCGTGTTTCTTGGTTCTAAATCTCTGTATTAGGTAGCATGTAGTGTACACAGGAAAAATATAACTTTTACATTGAATATACGGCGAATGGAATGGGATGGATAATATACTTATTATACTAATACTATGGAGACAAATAAGATAACGATCAAGCATTTGATCAACAAAATCACGTGTGGTTACTCTTCTGTGCATTTACAATTTTCTATCCTTGAGAACTTTGGCAGTCACAAATCTCTACCCTGGTCCCTGCATGCCCCTCTGATCACTTTATTTTTCGTTCATTGTTTTTATTAATTTTTGTTCTTTTTAAAATAAGAGCTGTCATTGCTTTTATCAGCCTCTTTACAGCCTCTGCTGCGAAGCTCAATATTACTAAATAATATATGTTGCTATAGAGTAGTATTTGGCATTGCTTCAAATGTTTTGTGCATGACATGTGACCTACATACTTTTTAGTCAAGGAGCTTGGTCCTGATGAGTGACAACAAGAGATATCGCCCAGTTTTTTTCAGAAAGGTTAGGGTATCTTCTTTGTTTTGAATATTACCTGCCATCCTGTTCTGGTTTTTTTATTTCTTTTCTGAAATATGTTTAGGAGGACTTGGATAGTTCATTGCAGCGGACCTCCCGTGATCAGCAAAAACCTAACCCTGCTGTTAGGCTTGGTGACACTCAGGTAGTACATTATTTGTTACTTTATTCTTTTTTCCCAAAATTACGGGAAGTGTATATTGACCCACTCTACTTTTCAGGTTTCTTCTTTGGAAGATATCATTAAATCTATGAAGGTATGCTTAAGCTCACTAGGATAGAATTTGCACATTAAAATCTGGTTACCATAGCCTCATAGCCTTAAAACTAGTATAATTCTCCCCAGCTTATTATCATTCATACCCATTCTCTTCCTGAGTTTTGCAGAAAGTAATTTGGTATTATTTACTTGTCTGTGAACATCTTTGCATATCTTTGTGACCCTCATATAGCACATACATTTTGTGAGATTGTTCGTTAGTTGCTATATTCTGTTTACTTCTCTGCAGTCCTAAAATTTAAAGGCATGTTGCAGGATAGCTCCTCATCACAATGGGACGACGTTGTATTTATTCCTCCTGGATTTGACCTTGCTACTGGCTCGAAACCATCACAACTCAACAAGTAGATGTAGATCATTCTGTAGAAGATTGTTAGCACTGCTATGATGCTATCCCTAGTCTGGCAACAATATATTGGACGGTCTGACACTTTGATAGAAGTAGAATATATATACACATGTGACATGTCTTGGACAAAGTATTTGGTTTTATGCCCCCAACTCGCATTACTGTTAGTTGTATGTAGTGTGACATTAGTTAGAAGGAAACTGAAATAAAATGTAGGTATCATTCAGAGCTATTATGCTAGTTTAATACCTTTCATCTGTGATAACGAAAACTGCACTGCTTCGTGCTTACTTCCCATTTACAAATGCCTTGAGTCCTGGTGTATTCATATATTATCTTGATATGAGCCTCTAATTATTTGAGTTGTATTATAAGTATTGCTAATCGAGAGTTCCCTAGGCAGTGTGATGCTCTTGCCCAAAATTAATTTGAATTTGGACTGGCCATTTTTGCATAGCATTTAGTGCCACCTATGGAAGCCTGTACCTTCAATTCAAATAAACATACCACAAGACAGATTTATAATTTTGGGAGTTTTTTAGAGCCATCTGAAGGGTTGAACAGTGGGAAATAGGACATAAGGTCCAATCCAATTCTCGAGTAATACTTATTATAAATACATACAGGTACAGAGAATCACACAGAATTTTCTCACAAAGTATAGAGTGGAAACTGGAATGCTCACACACAAATAGCAGAAAGATAATGTGGAACACCACAGGCAACCTATCTAAACATCGCTCTTGACTGAAGAACTGTAGTCATCCTGGTCATCATAGTACTTGGACCACAGCATGATCCCTCCATATTTCCCTGAGTTCTTGATCAATGGAAGCACCTGGGACTTGAGATCGTCAGCTGGTATAAACCCACTTCCAGCTGCCTGAGGTGAAGCTGGGAGTCCAAGAAAGATCTGCTTCGCAGGAATCGACAGCCACTGCTTCCAAGCGTCTGCAAGATCAGTGGTGCTGCCTGAGCTGTACTGGCAGGGAGGGTTGTTGTAGAACTGCACCCAGACGTAGTCAAAGAGGCCGGTGTTGAGCGCGCCACCAACCCAGGCGTCAGGAAACGGGCACTGAGGCGCAGCAGCCAGGAACACCCTCCTGCCAGAGTTGCTGTACCCTTTCAGGTACCTTGCAAGATCATCCCAGTGCTGGTTGGTGCCACCCTCAATGTCAAAGTCTATGCCATCAAGGACGGCATCACCCAGGGGGCGGGAAGATGACTGGCCTCCTAAGAAATTGTTCCACAGGTATGTCGCGACATCCTTCGCATCTGCGGCTGAGGAAAGGGAGTAGCTGCCTGCGGCGCCGCCAATGGAGAGCATGACCTTGACACCGCTGCTCTGGCACGACTTGATGTCGGCGCTCAGGCTGGCGCAGCCGCCATTGGTCGGGTCACAGTGGCCTGCCAGATTGAGCACCGGGGGCTGGCCATTGCCGAAGGCCGCGAGGAACGCCAAGTTGACAAACTTGTAGTTGCCGGTGGCGCAGGTGTCAGCCAGGGTGCCCTCACCACCATTCTGACCCCAATATATGGCGATGCCGCCGGCGTGCGACCCAGCGATCTGTGCAGCAGCCACTGCAATGAGAAGCAGCGGCACCAGAGATGATCTGGTTGCCATGTGTGGAGCAGTGTTGCTTCCCGTTGTTGTTGTGCTTGCAGCACTGCTGGTTAAAATGTTTTGCTGTGTGTTGTGAGATTGGGTTGCAAGGGTTCCCCTCTTATATATTGGATGTATTGCGAGTGTGAAACTGGTTGCTGGAATAATTGCCGTTGTTGTTTATTGTCCTGAGTGACTTTTTGGGCACTTCAAACGGCAACGTTATGCTTGATTGAGACTGGTGAACATATCTGAACGGATTCAGCAGGCAGCTTCAGACCAACCTGAACGTTATGCTGATTTGACTCAGTTGCAGTGCGTTATAGACGAAATCATTTTGTAGTACACCAACGGAAATTTTGTATGGTAGAGCTCTCAATTGAACAAATTTTGCATTGTCTTCCTCGATCTGTATCAAGCGAAAGGCAGAACAGTGAGTTTGGCCATCGAAATGTGCAGGCCACATAGAACTGCAGCCATATCTGGCTAATCTTTTTTCTTGATTACTGGAGATAGAGGATTTGTAGGATTTCGAGGAAACCTCTAATAAAATATTAAACACGTATACCATGTGTTATAAAATTTATGAGAAATCAATTAGGCATCGCATCCAAGTTCATGTCCTGTTCTTGTTGTGACTGGGATGTTTCGTTCCAAATACGTAGCTACTAAGAAATGACACTTGACGGCTCATTGGGCTATGGCCTTAACTTTTGATGGCTTGTTAGATAGGATAATAACATAGAGCATAATGAATAGGTAAAATAGACCAGCGATCCTCAAAATCACTGTGTTGTGCAGATCTAGACCTCCGAATTAACATGGTAATTGCTATGCTGCTTCCAACTAACTGTGGCAGTTGATCAATTGACGCATTATCTCCTAGCACTCTATAATTATTTTACAGAGTAAGGCCCTCTTGGAATGTGGGAAAAATTTCTATTCTTGCGTTTTTCCTATGAAATTGAAAATTTCAGCACAATTTCTGTGAAAATCCTGCTTTTCAAAGAGGACCCAACGGATGTTTTGGTAGCAATGTTTCACATCCCAGGATTGGAAGGGGCTTGCTAATGATTAGCAACCTGTATCCTACACTCGGTAGTCCCCCTAGTTCCCAACTCCTGGGCTGTGATTTGAAGTTTGGTCTTCAGCACGACAGCACCCCTAATGTTTATGGCATTTTGTTTTCTATCTTTAGCATATATAAATTAGAAACTAGTACTCCGTAGTATTTTCATCAGATATCTATTTGTTGATGCCATAAAAATTGACATTCTCCTCTGTATACTTGGTCACAACTATTTGCTATTTATGTGTCAACACATATTTTTTTTTGTGCTAAATTTGTGTGGTCCGCTTGATTAAACTTTAAGATCTATGCAGATTTTATTTCTGTGATGTGCCGCCTCCTGATTTGTCAAAAATCTGACAGATTTGATGGCTAGATACTAATTTTTTTGTTCATTGGAAGGAGGGAGTCATATTAAAAATATCTTATGTTGTGCATGTGTGACAAATGATACTACTAACACACTAGTCTGACAACAGAAACAGTAAGCTGTAACTGTAAGGCATGCCTTCCAATCCATCTTCAAATGACAATATTTACAACTGCACAAATGACAAATACCCTCTTCAGAACCAGAGACTGTATACTCGCTTGCCACAAGAAAAGGACATGATAAATGCATGCTCACACCTTCACATCTCGTCACATGAAAGGTACGTACGCATAGATGATTCTTAAATGCATGCTCACACCTTCACACCTCGTCACATGAAAGGTACGTACACATAGATGATTCTTCGGTCCACACCCTCTCATCACTCAATAAGACCATGATCAACAGTGAATGAAAATTGGTGTGAAAAATACTGTTTGCGCACTACAAACAGAAAGAAAAAACAATGATTGCGCACTGTATACGTATACGGTATAAATGCACCATCTGATGACCATAGTCTAAAAGTCTCTCTGTATATATATATACACGCGCGCGCGCGCGAATCACTTAAACGTCGCTCTTGACTGAATTGCTGTAGTGATCCTGGTCATCGTAGTACTTGGACCACAGCATGATCCCTCCATACTTCCCGGAGCCCTTGATCAGCGGGAGCACCTGGGACTTGAGATCATCCGCCGGAACGAACCCGCTGCCGGCGGCCTGCGGCGACGCCGGGAGGCCGAGGAAGATCTTCTTGGCCGGGACCGTCAGCCACCGCCTCCACGCGTCCGCGAGGGCGGCGGTGCTCCCGGGGCTGTACTGGCAGGGCGGGTTGTTGTAGAACTGCACCCAGACGTAGTCGAACAGACCGGTGCTGAGCGCGCCGCCGACCCAGGCGTCCGGGAACGGGCACTGCGGCGCGGCCGTCAGGTACACCCTCCTCCCGCCGGCGCCGGCGCCGGCGCCGGAGCTGCTGCCGTACCCTTTGAGGTACCTCGCGAGGTCGTCCCAGTGCAGATTCGTGCCGCCCTCGATGTCGAAGTCGACGCCGTCGAGGACGGCGTCGCCGAGCGGGCGGGACGGGGACTGCCCGCCCAGGAAGTTGTTCCAGAGGTACGCGGCCACGTCCCTGGCGTCGGCGGAGGAGTTGAGGTAGTAGCTGCCGGCGCCGCCGCCGATGGAGAGCATCACCTTGACGCCGCGGCGCTGGCACGACTTGATGTCGGCGCTCTGGCTGGCGCAGCCGCCGTTGGTGGGGTCGCAATGTCCCGCCAGGTTGAACACGGGCGGCTGCCCGTTGCCGAACGCCGCCAGGAAGGCGATGTTGACGAACTTGTAGTTGCCCGTGGCGCACGTGTCGGCCAGCGTCCCCTCGCCCTCGTTCTGGCCCCAGTAGATGGAGATGCTGCCGGCGTGCGACGAACCGACGAGTAGCGCCGCCATGGCTAGGGCGATCAGCGGTGATCTTGTCGCCGCCATTGCCATGGATGTAGCTATTAGCTTTAAGTGGTTTTCTTGTGTTTACGATGGTGGTAGTGCGGCGAGGTTGATGAGCAGTATGGGCTGCAGCTCCTGCATATATATGGATATGGGACCGAGGAATGGAAGTATGAAATCTCTGGCGTGCCTTGCTGGGTGATGCGTGCCATTGTCTATATTTCGATGGAGATAGATGAACACATATGAACACGTTGAGCATACAACTTAGGATTAACGTCGACGGATTCAAGATCAGCACCGGAGGTCTCCAGAGTTTATTTCAATTCGATATGTACTTTAAATCGAAGGCCGTGGAAGGCGTCGCAACTCTAGCCGCCAGATCTCTTCTTCTTATCTTATTATTATTTTTGCAGGTGCGCATCTTTTTAAATTCTTCTCTTACTATTATGTTTGATAAATAAAAATTTAGAAATTCTTGAAGAAAGAATATTAGCCATCCACAATAGTCTTTAAGCCTATCCCTAGCAGCTTCCTCGTCCCTCATTTCAAACTCCACTCTTCAAAACAGTGCGAGAATTCTCAAAATGCCAACACCATTGAATTCAGCCTAACAATAATAGAGATAATATGTACTCAGTTTTTAAAAAGCTAACCACTATAGCAAAACGTACTTTAAAATTAAATATATCATATCTTGAAAAAATATGTTGAAAATTTATATGGCTTCTTTTTTGGATAGAGAGAGAGTAGTAGCTAGCTAACCTATATAAACCTTAAGTTTACACATAACTCCGCCACATACTCCATATCGTTATTCAAAATAAAAAAAATTCCCTTCAAATATATATCCAAATTAGCAATATAAACTATAATGAAAAAACACTTCTACCATTAATAATATAAAAAACTAACTCAAAGCATTCAATCGCATAAGGATAAAGATAATACGTATATAAGTATTATATTAGGGTACAAGTAAATATGAGAGATCGAACATTACCAATTTTGATCAGTTATGGGTTCTAGATTTATCTACAAATTTGTAATATTCATGTCCATTAAATTTACTAGCATGTGCTTTTG
Source organism: Paspalum vaginatum (assembly GCA_030272315.1). Classification (NCBI taxonomy): domain Eukaryota; kingdom Viridiplantae; phylum Streptophyta; class Magnoliopsida; order Poales; family Poaceae; genus Paspalum; species Paspalum vaginatum. The sequence goes on along the minus strand of CM059013.1, from coordinate 36,931,659 downwards.
CACGAAGTTGATGTAGTAGTATACTAAAATTGAGGGTCGTCGTGGAAGCAAAATAAGGTCTACGTCTGCCGGTAGAGTTCTAATCAAGCCTCCGGAATAGGGAGGCCCTCAGAGCTAGTTTGGTTGCAACTCTGGGCTAGTTGCCTGGAGGATTTACCTTCCTGGGAGCCGCCTGTCATGAGTTGCAAAAATGCCTGGTTAGCCAAAGGTAAAATTTGTTCCACTGTTTGTTTGAAGACCTGGATGTTAGCCTGAGCGCATACAACAACCAGGCGCCGTTTGTTTCATTACATCGCCCAGGAGGGAGAAGAGTAAAGTAAAGAGCGGAAACAGTGGAGCACAATGATTATACCTAGGCAACTCGCTGGGACATCCAGGCGACCAATTCCCTACGCATGGTGCCCGGCAACCTCCACAGGCAGACATCTCCAGGCAAAAACGGAAACGGCCAGGTCACTAACCAAACGAAGTACAGGCAACATGCAGGCAATGGATCCGCCCAGGCAATTTTGGCCAGGGTTCCAACCAAACTAGCCCCTCCGGGCCTTCATTACCATGGCCTCCCAAAACAAGAATATCTGCAATTGGTGTTGGTCAAAGTTATTAACATAGGCTTGGACTAAAGCTAACAGAATGAAAATATTAACATTGTCTAAGCAATGCCTATACCCATAAGCAGCTATTACTAGCGGCTCCAATCCTCCAACTATATACCAAAGCCAATAAACGCATAGTAGGTGCATGTGCATGTTGCTAGTTTTGGCCCCTGCTATTGTCGTCATCCCGATGACGATCGTAGTAACAGTAGCGACTTTATTACCACCGGCGAGGCCATTTTGGCCCATGGCCACATGGGCCGCACCTCACAATTGACATTGGTATGGACTTTTGGTCCACGAAAATAAAGGCCTTTCGTTACTACCACCATCCAGGTCTTCTTGGCCCATGGCGATATGGGCTTTGGACACATGTTTTAGCTTAGACATTATTTACAAGTACACATTGATTATTTAAGTTGTTTTTGTTACAAATAATTTTAATTATGCATAACATAATTAAATTAGCATTTTGTGGATTAGTTATTTTTCCACTTAATTAATCGTTCTTTTAATTAGACATTTTGTACTTTTGGGCTTAAAAACATCTTAAAAAGTTATCTCATTTGGATGAAATTTATTTGCAATCGAATTATTAATGCCAAAAATTCATTTTAAATATCCCGTTGAACTTAATTCATAATTAAAACAATTCTATAATAAATAGTCTAAAATAACTAAGCCCAACGCTCCATTCATTTCAGCCTAGAATGCCCATAACTACGAACCCCAAAGCCGCCACCATTTTATTTCCTTAGGCTAGCCTACTTCCTTCTGAGCTGGGGGCTGATTTTAGCAAAGCCTGTCTAGCACTACCGCCTCACACTCATGGCCTATTTGCACTAGGCAATAGCCAGCCCCTGATCGGCACGGATCTAGCAGATTATAATAAATCGAGGTAGGCCATCGATCGACTGGTGTGCCACCACCAGGGTTGTCAAAGTCTGTGAGCAGCATTGGCTTGTCCATGCCCAATTTTGTGGCCGTTCAAAAGGCGTTTGCAATAACACATCCAAAGGTCACACCCACACTCTGATGATCGAACTGATGAAGGGAGCAAGGAGTTAGTCAGTTAGAGAAGGGGTTCTTTACCGCTTTGCCTCCGTGGCACAACACTAGTTTTGTTGGATGATTTGTTTTAACCAAAGTTCGCATGGTAGGAACAAAAGCCCTCAGGAAATGTGGCAGAGCTGCAGGAATATTTACATTGGATAAATTTGTGTTAAGTTTCATGCTTTTATATCAATTATTTTTCAGTTAAGTGGAATAAAAATATAGTACAAGGTTTTTAAGAGCTACCATAGGTCTAGTCACCAACTTTGAGAAAAGTTCGGTCGACCCTGCTGTGAGAACATGGACATGGCTGCCATCTTGCAGCCATTCCAGGGCGCTTGCAAGACATTCCCTGCACATAACTTGGCCTCCAACTACACACTCACCCCCTCCAGAGAGTCCATGTGCAACCACTTATCGATAAAATTGGGCAACGACTTGCCGGATGGAAGGGCCAAATGCTCGGCCGAGCCGGACGCCTCACACTCGTTACCTCAGTACTCTCATCCATGCCTACCTACCACCTGAACACCTTTCCTCTTGAGAAATGGGCGTGAAAGCAAATTGACAAAAGTCATTGTTCTTTCATTTGGAAAGGAATCGACAACGCACACGGAGGGCACTGTTTAGTCAACTGGCCAACAGTGTGCCTACCGAAGGATCTCGAGGGTGTTGGTGTGTGCTCGATCTTGATTGATTCAGTTGAGCGCTCAAACTCCATTGGCTCTGGCAGGAATGGACAGAGAACTCAAAGCCCTGGGCAGGGCTGCAGGTTCTGTGCAACAATGCAGACCACTTGCTGTTCTAGGCTTCCACGTCTATTTCTATCGGCAACGGTGCAAAAACCAAGTTCTGGCATCACCGCTGGCTAGACGGCGAGGCTCCATGCAATCTGGACCCTCATCTCTTCGAGTTGGTCAGAAGGAAGAATAAGTCAGTGGCGCAGGAGTTAACCAATAACGCTTGGATCCAATCCCTGAGGAGAAAAGTCACCGCGACAGTGCAAATTGAGGAATTTGTTTCGCTCTGGATCAGAATTTAGCAGGTACACCTGCAACCTGATGCTGTGGACTTCATTCCTAGAAATGGACTCTAGATGGTACATACTCCGCCAGCTCAGTGTAGAGAGCCCAGTTCCTAGGGGCTTTCCGTGGCCACAAGGTCGACCTCATTTGGAGTGCAAAGGCTGAACGCACATCCAAACTATTTGCTTGCGTGCTCATACAAAACAAACTCCTCATGGCATGTAATCTTGCGCGATGTAACTGGTCCCTGCGTGACCCTCTGCAATGGGCCTATGGAATCAGGACTCTACTTGTGCCTGGTTTGTCCGTTTTCCCTAGAAGTCTGGGATCGGGTGCTTTCTTGGGAGGGATTGCATTTACCATTCTAGACCAGCCCGGCGAACTTCGACAACATTGAAGATTGGTGGGATAAGGCGGAGTCTCTTTTCCCGAAGGACTGTCGCAAGGACTTCAATGGCGTTGTCATCTACACCATATGGAACATTTGGATCGAACACAACCGGAGGATCTTTGAATACACTTCGCTTCCCCGCTCCAGGTAGCTGGGAGAGTTAGAGAAAGCTTGTTGCTGTACAGGGCTGCGACCCAGTTACACGACCTAGGCTAGAGCCCCTCGGAGAGTCGTTTTCGCTTTCTTGTGTTCCCGGTTCCGGCTTAATGTATACTTTCTTTCCCTTAATAAAAGGTAGAGCTCCTGCTGCTAAGTTCGAAAAAAATATTTTATGGAATTCATAGCTGAATGACAATTGATAGCATTTTAATAGACGGGGGAATTGGGCAGTTGGCTCAAGTAGTCATCTCTCTTGATGTGTGATAACGTCGATGGTGTTCTTATTTTCTTCGCTCGCCTTTTGATAACCAATCTTGCTGGCCCAGAGTGCAGATTTTCTATTTCAGGCACTGTTCCAAACGATAATCTACTGAAGAAATGAATGATCCTTCTAAGCGTTTCGGTTCACACTGTCCATATACTCATATACATACTAAGGGCAAAAGGGTCAAATTAATCGGATCAATGCAACAGTTGCCATACAAGGTATCGATGGGACACTGAGTCGCCAAACGTATCATGCATGAAGTTGCAGCTGTCAACACACAGTGACGACACGCCATCCACGAGGACCCAAACAGTGTAGGCAATAAAACTGAAAAAAATGAAGGCACGGTACGCTCTGACCACGACAGCGCAACCACCCCGGCTGCTAGCATTTGATCATTTGTTCACCTCCTTATTAGGACAGGGGCTGCAGAGCTCGCCATCTGTACTCCAAAAATGGCGCTCTGCGAGCCCTATCTCCTTGCCCTCATCAGGCATGCGCTCTTTTGGTCAGTACTACTACCACTCCTCATAGCTCCATTGATCCTATACCAGCTTCTTGTTCATGGCAAGAGGAAGGGGAAGAAGGAGAAGGCCATCCGTCTGCCACCAAGCCCACAAAGGCTGCCAATCATAGGGCACCTCCACCTGATGCTCAAGGAGCCCCGGCGAGCACTGCAGAGGCTGGCACACACCTTGGGCCCCGTCATCTACCTCCAGCTCGGCGGCGTTCCTGCTGTCGTGGTGTCGTCGCCGGAGGCGGCCAGGGAGGTGCTCAAGACCCTTGATGTACACTGCTGCAACCGGCCGTCTTCACCAGGTAATTTATACGCATACATGTTCATGTGTTTTACTCAATAAATTTTCAAATATAGTTTAATTCCCCCTTGCTTTTTATGTCATTATTGATCTTTTTTCTTGAAAACATTGGCCACCTAATTGTAACGCACAATTATACTACTGAATTTTAAACTGCATGTCATCTGAAAATTCAAACTGACAGTTAAACGACAGCCACTGCACCTTTTTTTTTTGTTTCTACGTGTACATGAACAATTACCTTTATTTATCTGTACCTTTTATTTCTAGGTGCAAAAATGCTCACCTACAATTACCGGGACATCGCGTTCTCGCCCTACAGCGAAAGGTGGCGTGAGAGGCGCAAGCTCTTCATCTCAGAGCTTGTAGGCAGCAAACGTGTGCGGACCCTCTCTCACGCATTGGAAGAACAAGTAGACCAACTCATCCAATCACTCTCAGACCAGCCATCAATGGAGCCCATCAACATCAACGAGATGATCTTTGCGCTCATCGACGGCTTCATCGGCACGGTGGCGTTCGGTCGAATGAGCGGTGCCAAGCTCCTCAGGTACAACGAGTTTCAGCAGGTATTCAGTGAGGCCCTGGCTGTGCTCTCCGCCTTTTCGGCTCAAGACTTCTTCCCCGGGTCGCCGATCAGCCGGTGGGTTGATAAGCTTGTGGGGCTAGAGGCCCGGTACCGGAGAATTTTTGGTGAGCTAGATGCATTTTTTGAGACTGTTATCAGGCAGCATATGAGCACAGGAAGGGTGCAATCTGACAAGGATAACCTTGTTGATGTGTTGATTGGCCTTTGGAAAGGCCAAGGGAAGCAGGGATTAGCAGTCACCAAAGACGACCTCAAGGCTATGATTATGGTAAGTGGTAACTATTCAATTTCTATTAACCAAGCTACACTACACGTAGTAAAGTTATTCAGTAACACAACGTATTAAAGTGTCAATTCCTTACGAGCCATTATAAAAGTTCGCAATTCCTTATCTGCCATCGAAAAAGTTGCGTTCCTTTCTCAGCCATCGACCGAAACTTTCTGGATTCGGATGCCACTGCCATCAACGCCGTCCCCCTTACTGACAGATTGGGCCCACGAGTCAGATGAAAACGGTAGAAAATGCCCATTTTACCCTCCAATCCTGGTTACCTCCCTCCCTGATATTTTCTTCTTGCTCTTGGTCTCCGCCTCCGCGGCGCTTGACACCTCCGGGCGCCGTCGCGCTTCCTGTGATTCCGTAGAGCAACAAGGATGATGGGGAGGGGGCAAAGGCCATGCTAGCGAAGCCGATCCAGCTCACGGACCAGGTGGCGCAGCAGGCCGGGTGGCAGTGCCTCCGGATGGACTGCACGGAGCTGCGGTCCCACGCCAAGAAGCTGGCAGAGCCGCTGCGGCAGGCGGCGCGGGCCGACCAGCTGTACGAGCACCCCGCCGAGCGGGTCATGGACAACACTGTGCGGGCGCTCAACAAGGCCGCGGGCATGGCCGTGAGCGGCTTCCAGGGCCACTCCCGTCTCTGCCGTTTCTTCACGCTCAACCCCGTGTCGTGGCTCCCGCTTGGTCCTCGCCATGCTCGACAACGCTCGCTGAGGACGTCGCTTGGCTCACCGTATCTCCAGCCCGCAGGACGATGACGAGGACCTGCACCGCCCTCCTCACTAAGAACCCGCGCGCTGCCGCCTGCAGCCGCACGGCCGCGGCCTCCGTGCGAGGGTCGAGGCGCCCGACACGCCCGCGGCGGCCAGACCGAGCTCCTCGGACAACGACGCAGGGGCGGAGGCACCCAAAGCGCCCGCGGCGGCTTAGGGTTTAGGGTTTAGGGTGCGGGGGCGGAGGGGCCCGACGCGCTCGCGGCGACCGGGCCGAGCTCCGCTGCCAGCGGCGCGGGGGCGGAGGCGCCCGACGCGCTCGTGGCGACCGGGCCGAGCTCCGCTGCCAGCGGCGCGGGGGCGGAGGCGCCCGACGCGCTCGTGGGGGCCGAGTCCGCAGCCAGGATGACCTTGGCGCTGTTGTGGACGAACTCGGCGAGGAGCTGGTGCGCTTCGGCTTGTGCAGGTCGCTGCCTCCGCCTCTGGTCTCTGTGAAGGGCAAAATGGGCTTTTTGTCTCTCCGTTAGCTTCTGTTAAGCTCAAACGAAACGGCAGTGGCACACAAGTGCAAAAAGTTTAGATCGATGGCTGAGAAGGGAACAAAAATTTTTCGATGGCAGATAGGGGATTACGAATTTTTATAATGGTTCAGAAGGAATTGACTCCATATTAAAGGGGGGCTGATGCTGTTTTTTTTTTTTTTTTTTTTTTTTGCAGGATGCATTTATCGGTGGCACATCTACAAGCTCAGACACGTTGTTATGGGCAATATCTGAGCTAATCAAGAACCCACGGGTGATGAGCAAGGTCCAGTCTGAGATAAGGAGTTCAGTTAAGGACAAACCAAGAGTACAGGTGAGTGACACTTCTCAGCTGAAGTACCTTAGGATGGTTATCAAGGAGACATTCCGATTGCACCCGCCGGCGCCGTTCCTCGTCCCACGGGAGACCATGGAGCATGTACAGCTCCTCGGCTACAATTTACCGCCCAAGACGAGGGTTTTTGTGAATGTGTGGGCAATAGGAAGGGACCCTTCCTGTTGGAAGAATCCTGAAGAGTTCTACCCTGAGAGGTTTGAGGATGTTGACATTGATTTTCAAGGGTTGGATTTTGAGCTGCTTCCATTTGGTGCTGGAAGGAGAGGTTGCCCTGCTATTGCCATGGGTATTATGAATGTGGAGTTTACACTTGCTAGCTTGCTGTATTCTTTTGATTGGAAGTTGCCTGAGGGCATGACAAGTGAAGATGTCAGCATGGAAGGGAAGGGTAGACAAGTTGTCACCAGGAGCACTCCTCTGTATCTTGTTCCATCTCTGCATAAGTGAATATATAAACGGAGTTGGCCCATCTGTAGGGTCTCTGGATGATGATATGTAATAAATACGAAAGATCCATGTTTGTAGGATTTGTGTAAGTTCAGTCATGTAATAATGTTGAAATAATGGTTGTCATGGATAGCGTGGGAAATTTAAACGATTAAATAGAGCAAATGAGAAAACAATACCATGGATCATTGCGGCACTACAATATAGCACTAGCAGGTAGCAGCTAGGACAAGGATTACGATTTTGATTTGTAGTACACAATTACAAATTTTGGAGCAAGGAAACTGGTGTTTGCAACAAGACATTATAGAATAAGGATGCAGCAACAAATTACTCTGCTCCTTATTCAAAGCGAGACCATACGCCTCAAATAAGATTTCTTTTTTTCCTGAACATATTTCTGTCAAAGCTTAACAAACTCAAGCAAAACGGTGGTTAGATGATCTTATCTATTTTTTCTTTAAAATGCGTGTGTTTTTATTAGTTGTATTTAGTATAAAATATTTAAACTAATTGGATGATCATAGCAACTGATGGTGTATTTTTTATTTTTTCAGCTATATTTGTCACAAACTCTTTGATTTAATATAGCTGGTAGATAATCATAAAATCCAAACTTTCAGATATTTATCCTTTTCCTCTAACTAATGTGATAAACTGTAGACAACATGGTGGATTCTTTTAACACATCCTTAGTAAGATATAGATTATAAGCTATCGTGACACATGATATAGGCATCTTTAGTTAATTTTACATTTTCCATCATAACTTGTGCTCATGTGCCTACCAAACACCGTGCTCATGAGTGAAGCTAAGCAAATGCAACAAGAAAAAGATGTTGCGCATTTTCATCATCCCTATTGAAGCCTATCTCTCATATGGTCATATGTGGCTCATATGAGAACCAATCATTCACATCTTTATCTGCCCATATGAGGTTGACACCAAGGATGGATGATCATGTATGGGGCAAATATCGCTCTACCCCGCTCCATTCTATCTGTTGCTCACACATTTTTATATTTTCAGGAATATATGGAAAATGAGATAAAAAGTAAGTCTTAAAGCATTGTTTGATAGGGCTTTTGCCTGCTTCAGTTTCTCTTGACACGTGCAATGCGTGTGAGTCATTTTTCTCTCTCGCTAAAATTAGCCAGGTAGCGGATCTACTTTTTCTTCCTCACCGCTCTAGAATACAGAGCCGCAGCTATAGGAGGTAGCTCTCTCGTACATAAGGTGCAAGATTTTTTTTTTGTTTTCCACATTTCATTCTTTTGCTAGGTTATTGTTTTACTGCCTTACTAGTGTCTCTAGTTCAGCTTATGTGAACTACCAAAGTGTTCCTTCCTAGTGTGTCTTTAATTTTTTTAAGACTTGCATGTGTTTAATTTTGTTTGAAATAGTTTGGTGTTGATCTTACTAATTCCATCTTCGTTTCTATTTTTTTATGCACCTATATATTCTCGTTTTTATTTTACTTTTGAGAAAAAAATGTCAGGACAAAAGGTGCAGAGGGGTTTTCCGAAACCTCTCCATCCGATGCATTCGGCCGATGGTAAGGCCCTGTTTGGATGGCATAGGGATAGTGAGAATCTGCATACCCTCAAAATATGAATAGCGCACATAAAAAATCTATACCGTTTGGCTCTATGGATTACTTAGGCCCCTTGTACATATATGCCTGCAATGCCCTCCCCTTTCTCTCTCATCGTCTCTCGTCGTCTTCGATCTCACCGGTCCCATCGTGGCCCTTCATGCGCCGACACCGCCCCACCTCCCCCCACACATCGGCGCCGCCCTGCCTCCCTAGCCACCCGTGCCGACTCGCCTCCCCCACCGGCCGGCGCTGCCCCGCCTCACCAGCCCGCCAGAACCGCCCGCATACGGTGCCGGCTAGCGCAGCCCCACCTCGCTAGCCCGCCGATGTTGCCTCACCTTCCCCATCTGCTAGTGCCGCCTCGCCTTGGCAACCCGCCGGTGCCGCAGGGAGCAAGCACGTGACGAGCAGGCCAGCGCGGGGGCAAGGTTTTGATGGATTTTTTGTAAGGGCACTTTCGTCTTTTGGTAAATATTCTCTCCATTATTCCTGCCTTTGCGTGGATAGTGGGATTTTGCAAGATGCAATCTGCACGCCAAAATCTTGTCCGTTTGGGTGCCTTATTGATATTTTATTACTGGATTCTAAGGGCCCGTTTAGTTCATGAGATTCTCAAATTCTGGCCCAAAAAAACTGCAATGGAGCCAAATGGGCTGGATAATGGATGCAGGTATTATTTGGTTGGGCCAAAATCTCACTGTCTCGTACATGCCTGATAATTGGGAATTTTTTTATTTTTATATTTATTTAAAACGTTTTTTGCAGAAATAAATTCGTCGTCCAAAAAATTGCACATTTAGGCTTATAACGCAGTTTCAGCCGGCGTTTTTAAAAAAACGCTTATTGAGTAAGCGTTTTTTGAAGAAACGCCTGACGTGTAAGCGTTATATTTAAAACGCTGGCCCACGGAGCGGTCAGAGCTGGCGTTGGGCGTAACGCCCAAAAAACGCCGGGCGGGGGAGCGTTTTAAAAAAAATGCTAGCGAGGGGAGCGTTTTTTGGGCCGTAAAGCCTGCGCCCCGGGCTTTCTTTCCTCATCTCTTTCCTTTCTCACTATACTCCCATGCCACCGTTTCACCTTCACTCACTACAAATTACGAATGATCATAGTTGGCCCATTGACTAGAAACCTGGTTCAATGTATCATCTTCGTTATTTGAATCTTGGTCTACAGGGACATCGGCTTCGGTATCCTCCTGTTGCATCTGTTCAACCAAACCTAGAATTTCTTCACCCTCGTCTACCTCACCCCTTGGCTCCCGCACCGTTTCACTCACTTCACCTTGCTCATCAATATCTGCTACCATTTCATTATCATTATTCTCATTGTTTTTCCCTACTTCAACATTTGTGGCCTCTTCAGAGCCCCGTGGGTTTTCTGTTTCACCATTCACCTTTTTGTTTGCTTGCACAAACAAAATTAGAGATAAACCACGATGTGTAGTACTCTCAACAAATGCCTTTCATACTCTGGTCTTTAGTATTGGAACTAATTCCCAATATACAAGGAAATCCGTTCTAGCGCTCACTGCTGAGATGGTTAATTCCCATTCATCGATATTCAACAGTAAACACTTCATCAACCAATTATACAGTAAACGGAATGACCTCTCATTTGGTCTATCAACCCCTTTTGTTACTGACGGAAACCCACTGACATCTACCCCAAACTGACCATAACGTATCTCCCATTCACCAAAGAATATATGAAAATATGTTTTATCTGGCATGTCTGACAAAATGCAACAAACAAAACAATATTAAGTACGTCTATTACCACTTTGGCAATTTAAAACCTACGATAATACTATTGTACAAATATCCTTAACCAGTACAATTATACTTATATACGAATTTATGAAACTAATATTAAAGCTCGTACGCTCAATAGTTACTACATTATTCAAATTGTACGACTATTAACAGTATTATTCAACAACTACTACTATTAAACTAATAATAAACTAGTACTACTATTTAAACTAAAAATAATAGTAATACTAATACTAATACTAAAATGCTAACACTAAAAGTATGCTAACACTAATACCAATACTATGTAACCTACTACTAAGATTACAAAACTACTCAGAAATCCCATTAATTCAAGAAAATATACCTACAATCAGAAGGAAACCAACCCTCCTCCTCCTCCTCTTCTTCTCCCTCTCCCTCTCTCTCTCTCCCTCTCCTGCACCTCTGCCTCCTCTCCCCCTACAGCGCCGCGCCCTCACCTGCCCCTGCTTCTCTCCCTCTCCGGCGCAGCGCCCTCACCTCGTCCTCTCCCGCTCCTCTACGCGACGCGGAGAGGCTAGCCGCATCTCCCTGCCCGGCGGCGGGGCGGCGGAGCGGCGGAGAAACGGGATGAAGGAAGGAGAAAGGAAAGAGAAGAGGAAAGAAAGGCCGGGGCGCAGGCTTTACGGCCCAAAAAACGCTCCCCCGCTAGTGTTTTTTAAAAAACGCTTCCCCGCTGGCAGTTTTTGGGCGCTACGCCCAACGCCAGCTCTAACCACTCCGTGGGCCAGCGTTTTAAATATAACGCTTACCCGAGTAAGCGTTTTTTGAAAAAACGGCGGCTGAAATTGCGTTATAAACCTAAATGTGCAATTTTTTGGACGACGAATTTATTTCTGCAAAAAATGTTTTAAATAAATATAAAAATAAAAAAAATTCGATAATTGGAGATACTAAGGGCTGCTTTGAATAAAAGATCAAAATACCCCTCGCTGGGTTTACGTGCTGGGTGCTCGACATGAAGGCAATGTGGGAAAGCGGATACCAGTGGCACAGAATTAATGCAACGCATTATCTATTTTTCCCAAACACTACAGCAAGGCCAGATTCTAGTTTCAGATTCGATGTATTATGTGCATCCTAAAGTCCACCGTGAACCAAAACGGCACCTAAAGAATCCGTTCGAACGTAGATTAGATACGGGCCCCACGCGCAAGGGAGTATAGAAGGTTCGAGACTCCAGAGGCCGGGCCACCCTAAAATCCTTTGTCTGTTCCGCTATAAACCCTTTCAGCTCCTCCGCCCCCATGAGGCTCGCTTCTTGTTCGCGCCGCCGACTCGCCTCGCTAATCGCTAGGGTTTGCCCGTTCCTGTCGTAGGCGAAGGCGGCGCCGTCTCCGTGCACTACTCCCGCTCCCAAGGTTGGCATCCTTTTTTCCCTCTTCCTGCTCCCATTGCTTAATTTCCGATCCTGACGAAGGAAGATACGTAGTACTGGGCTGCTGGCGATCATCTCGATTACTCCAAAATCGAGATGCTATCGTGAGGCTAGTTCACTGGAATCGATGTCGTTCTTCTGGTCCTCGATTTTAAGAGTCTTTGGCCCCCTTTGATTTGTGCTCTGATGGTGATCGGATCCTCTGTCTTTGCACCTCTGTGTGTGATTCGAAATTTCATGTGATTATATGCGGTGGGAAAATTCGACAATTAAGCGAAACAGTGGTCACATTGCCTCGATTGTTTGTTACGGGGGTGTTTGCAGTGTAGCTTTCGTGTGAGATCGATTGCGATCTTCATTTATCTGGGGGTTTGTCTTGGTACCAAGCTGGTGGCAGCAACTATATGAAACGGCGTACTGTGGTAAACCTAGCACAATGTTTGTGATCGGTTGTTGGGCTATTAGGAAGGAAGCAGGAATTCGTGCATTTGCTTAAGTTTGTACTTCTGGTGTGAGCGTTTTGAGTGGCAGCTAGCACCAAACTTCAGGTCAAATCATATGACATCTATAGCTTTCACCCTGTTTGACTTAAGTTTGTAAAGTAGGCTTACAAACAACGATTATTGCATAGGATGAATTGAAGTATGTGTTGATTTTGTTGGCTTAAGTTCTTTCTTTCGTTCAGAAATCAGAAGTTTGTAATTTCCCCCCTTTGTGGTTTGCTGCACTTTTCTATATGCATATTATTTATTAGTTGTGTTGCTTTACCTCTGCAGAAAGTGGTGGTAACTATGTAAGTGTTGCTGTATCATTTACCCTGGGGTTGTTTACTGCTTATTTTCCTTAAGGTTTTAGTAACCTTGCAACTTAGGAGATCATCGCTGGATTCCTGGGTGCTCGGCCAACTAGATGTGTAATTGCGTTTTATTCAGAAATTTCTTGTTTATCTCTATATCACGCTGGATAATTGCCCATATCCTATTAGCCCACCCAAGGCACTTTACTAATTTAGCTATGCCTTGTGCAGCAATGGCCTTGGAAGCTGGGAGCTCAGCTGCCCCCAGCATAGTCCAGATGTGGTATTGTTTTCTCCTCTTTCGTTAACTTTTACTTCTGACAACAGTTGCAATGTTTTGAACTGAAAAGAATGATGGTTCTGCTTACAGGTTGCGGGTGCATTTGTTCAACAATACTACCAAACTCGTGTTTCTGCACCACGGGATGCCTATATGTTTTATAACGACTCCAGTATTCTTGGCCGACTAGATTCAAACGGAAAAATGATATCTGTAACCACAATCGATGTAAGTTCTATACAACATCATGATGCTAGTGCTATTGATGGACACTAGGAACTTTGGAATATGGATTTTTTGCGTGGTTTAAATTTCAGTGGATAGGTTTTCATGCATGGCCTGTTTTATAGCTGCTTTTCTATTTCTTGAAATATTAAAATATAATGGCTGATAGTCATATTGAGGCCTGCAAGCTGCATTTTTGCGATGATTTGTAAATGGATACTGATTCTATTTGTACAGTTTTATGGTCTACCATCTCAACTAAATTAGGGTTTTAAATTGAACAAACTCCAGTGGGAATTCCTTATCTGTAAACATAGAAATAATAAAGGAAGCTAGATACAAGCACCTTGGTCAGCAATAACTTATTTCTGAATGTTAGGACTTTAGGTCATCATTTTATTGAAGTTCTTCGTTTGGAGAAAATATTTGAAAATAGAGGACTTTAGATCTTGACCTTTAATTTTTCTTGTAATGTATGTCAGTTGCTACAAAACCACAATCCTAATATTTAGTTGGATAGAAATCTATTCATGCAACAGTTGTATACTAACTAGACTAGTATAATAAGTACAATAAATTAGGGCCTTTGAGTACTCACTTATTGTTAATCTTGTCATAAATCAGCAATAACGTTATATTCCTACCCTAGGCTGATTCTGAATGTCTTATTGATTTGTTTTCTGTGCAGGATATCAAGGAGCAACTTCTGTCAGCAGATTTCCCCGACTCTTTGATAGAGATAGAGACTGTAGATTCACAGCCATCCCATGTGGGTGGTGCGCTTATTTTGGTTTCTGGATCTTTTATTACTATAGATGCCATGAAACAAACATTTACTCAGTCATTCTTTCTTGCTCCACAAAAGGGTGGAGGCTATTTTATTTTGAATGATATGCTCAGACTTGCTGGGCCATTAAGTGAGGCTAAGAATGTTATAGCTAACAATGATAATGAAAGCACACAAAGTACCACCTTGCAGGCTGAGCCAGGTAATGGAATACAAGCACGTTTAATGTTTTAAGTTTGTATTCCATATATTTGCTGATGTTTTCATATTTGTCCAGAAACAGCTTCAACCAATGAGCATACAGTGCCAAATATTCCAACTACAGGAAACATGCATGGCATTGAAGCCATGAGTACCTCTCCAAATGTTGTTTCTCCAGCTAAAATTGATGTCGTTGATGCTTGCACGAAAGCGGTTAACAAGGATACTGAGAAGGTACCTGCTTTAGCTTAGAAAAATGCAGTTAGCAAGGGTATCAAGAAGATATCCGGGGCCGCTCAAGCTCCGGCCTGCTTCAGCTGAGAAAGCGGTCAACAATGCTACTGAGAAGATGCCTGGGGCTGCTCAAGCTCATGCTTCAGCTCAGAAAGGGGTTAACAACGCTACTGTGAAGATGCCTGTGGCTGCTCCAGCTCCTCCTGCTTCAACTGAGAAAGCGGTTAACAAGGATAATGAGAAGATTTCTGAGGCTGCTTCAGCTCCTCCCACTTCAACTGAGAAGGAAGTAACTAAGAAGACCTATGCATCAATTGTGAGTTATCTCTATGCTTCCATATACCTTTCACCGCTGCAAGCATCTAATATGACTGTGATATTGTTTATTCTCAACCATCTGTAGATTGCTGCAATGCATTCTTCCATGGCATATTTTGTTAACACGACTTATGCACGGTGGCGTCCGTCCGAATGAGCGGTGCGAAGCTCCTCAAGTACAACGAGTTTCAGCAGGTGTTCAGTGAGGCACTGGCTGTCCTCTCCGCGTTTTCGGCTCAAGACTTCTTCCCCGCGTTTCAGCAGGTGTTCAGCTTGTGGGGCTTATAGCAAACATAGTTGGACTTATAACAAAATGACACGTATATGTGTAGCAAAGCTAGATAGTTACAGGAACGTGGTCTTGACCCACTGGTTATGCGTGCAAATTGTGTATGCATCAGCGGTTGACATATCCAAATCGTGTGCAATGTTATTCAAACTTCTATTATCACGCGTTTCTGATTTCCTGTAAATAAAGAATATGCATTTACTGTATGCATCAGCGCTTGTATACTATGGTACAAAATCAAAAGCAGGAATATTGCAACGTTTAGCTCATGCAAAATATTAAAAGCAGTTTATTCTGAACGAAATATTAAGATAACGTGGTGTCTAGTCCTCCACTAATCTTACAGGTCACTTATACTACATACTTAATGGGCACAAGACAGAGAGGTACCATCTTCCTAAAAACAAGCTGCCCAATTTCTTCCATATCGATGTCTTCTTCCTTCATCCCTTGAGGAAGCTCCCAATCAAAGCAATGTATCAGGTTTGCCAGCGCAAACTCCACATTGGCCACACCCATGGCCACGGCGGGGCACGACCTCCGTCCCGAGCCAAACGGGATGAGCTCAAAATTTGAGCCTCTAAAATGAACGTCACTTCCCTCAAACCGCTCGGGCCTGAACTCCTCTGGGTCATCCCAAATGCTCGGGTCTCGACCCATTTCCCAAACATTTACAAACACTCTTGTGCCCGGTAGCACATCGTAGCCGCCGATCTCACACCTCCTCATGGTCTCCCTTGGGATCAGCAAGGTCCCCAGTGGGTGTACCCTGAAGTTCTCCTTCACTGTCATCTTGAGGTAGCTGAGGTTTTTCACATCTTCTTCGTCCACTCTTGGTTTGTTACCCACCAAGCTGCGCACCTCGGCCTGCGCTTTTCGCATGACCCTAGGGTTTTTCATGAGCTCGGACATGATCCAGATCATCGTGACGGAGCAAGTGTCGATGCCTCCTCCAAATGTGTCCTGACGACGTTTGCAACAATGTGTAGCATATATCAGCATGCAGTGACGAAGGCAGTAGGGGGGGCCAGTGGGGGCCATGGCTCCCCCGTGCATGAAAAAATTTCTGAACCCCCCTTAGATCTTATGTAGTACTAATTTATGTAACCATGTGTATGGCACCCCTTACTCAATTTGTATTGGACTGGATAGATATGTCTGTGTAGAAAATCCAGGAAGGTGCTTATATTCCCAACGCTACCATACCTTTTGACTTTCTTGGCTTCTCTCACACTCAAAAGGCAGATGGCGTGACTCCTTTCTTCCTCACCTCTTGGTCTTCTCCCCCCCCCCTTCGGCCGGCTCTTCTCTCTTCTTCCTCTTTTCTCCAATTAATCCCTAGCCTGGGTGGCCGATGTCGGATGTTCTGATGAGTGATGTAGGTTCCATACTGAGTGTGAGGGATTGGAGGTCAAGACTCAAGACCCAAGGCCACTTCCTGATTGCATTGTCTTTGATCTGAAATTAGCTTCCCAAATGCCAAACTGTTAAAGATCTAATCATAGCCTTGCGTTTTGTAGGATATCAGGTATGAGCTTAGACTGGATCTAATCCCTTCTGTAGTTCTGTTGTTGTTCATTCTAAATGGGAATGCAAAATTCATCAAGGTTTCTTTCTTGTTATTTTCTAATTGCATATGTGATGTTTGTCGTGTGTCGGTGTGTGTTAATATTCTGTTAATCCCTTTGCACATCGCTATTTTCTAGAGATGACTAATACAGTTATTTATTTTTCATAGATTTTCTAGGGTAACAATGGCTAATAGAAAAACAATGTTTTCTTATTATAAGAAGAAAGAACAAGCTGATGTAGCACAAGAGGTTCAGCCAATTTCTGTAACTCAAGCTGTTGATGTAGCACAAGAGGTTGCAGGCCCGGTTCTGGGGCAGGGCGAGAGGAGCGACCGCCGGGGGCCAACGTTGGAGAGGGGCCCAGGATAAAACCTGATATGGCATCATGTATTTATATAATAGTATATGTATAGGCAAGCACCAGTCCTGCCATGGCCCACTAGATGTTCAGCGAGGCACCGTAAGAAAGAAACCGAACCGGCTCTAGACTGGTAATGCGACTCATCCAGAGTCTAGACACGCTAGCACAACAGGCAGCATTTTTCTAAAAAGTAATCTACTATCTATGTTACATCAGATAAAAATCATTATGTTTAGGCCTTAGGATAGCACCGAAAATAGGCTTTGAATCTTTTTCTAGATTTATAGACTTTGCATATTAAATTTGTTTCATAGCTTAGGTGTTGGTTTGTTGCCTACAAAGTATTTGCTTGGTGCTCAAAAGAGAGAAAAGGAAAGCATCATAATCAATTTGTTGAATGCTTTACACATAAGTTTATATTTATACATATACTAGGGCCTATAGTTTCATGTCGCTTTGGGGCCTTAAAAAACATAGAGCCGGCCCTGAGAGGTTGAGCCAACTCCTGAATCTAATGTTCAAGAAGTGCCCCATTTAGAACCAATTTTAGCTTTTGTTCCTCAAGTAGACTCTAGAGAACAGCAATGTGTTGATGCTCAAGAATTTGTAAGAGATGACCCAGCTTTGCGTTGTCAGATTCAATATTGTCCCGTTGATAAGCAATATGAAATCCGAAAAGCCTGTATGAAACTTGGTCCATATTAGCCGATTAAAGATGTGTATCCTTCTTCTGGTCGAAGAGTCACCCGCGACGATTGCAGTCGCATTGGTTCAAGTCATTTTCCTGGATGGAGTATTCACCTTTAAAAGATGCCGCATTTTGCTTTCCTTGCTTTCTTTTCCGCAAGAAACCAACAGCATGACAGCATGTAATGTTGTAGTGGCTACCAAATCTGAAACCATGCATGGTTTTTGTATAGTAAAAGATGCATACATATATAGATTATATATAATGAAACCATGCACATGCATACCATGAGGATGCCCTTGATATGATCACGCGTGAACCCATGAGCCCCCTGATCACCCTGCTCCCTCCACATTTTCACCAGCGCGTCGACCATGTCCTCCTGCACGCCGGCCTGCAACCTCTCCGGCTCGAGGTGCTTACCAATGACCAAGTCGAAGAACCGGTCGATCTTGCGGAAGATGCTCCTCCTCCGGCCGGCGGCTTCGGTGAGGACGTCGGCGAGCCGCGCGAGGCTCGACGCCGGGAAGAAGTCCTCGAAGGTGAAGCTCCCCAGCACCCGCACCGTCTCCTCCATCACGTACTGGAAGCTGCTCCGCTCGAATTGCGCCGAACCGTACATCTTCCCGAACGCCACCGTGCCGATGATGCCGTCGAAGAGCGTGTACAGCATCTCGCTGAGGTTGACGGGGGCGCCGGGAGGGGAGCCGGCGAGGGAGGAGACCAGGCGGTCGACCTCAGCGGCGCGGGCGTAGGCGAAGGACTGCACGCGCCGCATGCTGAGCAGCTCCACGACGAAGACCCTCCGCATCTCGCGCCAGTAGTCGCTGTAGGGGCTGAAGGCCACGTCCAAGTAGTCATAGCTCAGCAACCTCGGACCTGCACACAATGCATTTATCATTCATGCTTGGATTAATTAGCCCTAACGACCTTACAATGCTAATGCTATATTTTTCTTATTACTATTTTGTTCAACAATTGTTATAGCTACCTATTTAGCTCAGTAAGTGTTACTTAGTTGATGATAATAAACTAAATGCAAGATCTGTATACGCAACCTTCACCCATGGGAGCAAGGTTAATAATAAAATACATCGTAGATTTTATGGTGTTGCTATACAAGTAGACAACTAAAAACATATTTATATAATAATTCTTTCTTGGTATAAGATGTACATTCAATATTTGATTCAATCTTTTTCTTATAAAGTGCCTTGGAGTCTGTGAGCTGGCTACAAGTGAGCAGCCCGATTTTTTTCTCTCTCAATTTATTTTTTCTTCCATATCACCATAAATATGATGCGGCATTCTTTGTAGCTCGCTCATGTCACCTTATTATATTTGCTCTAACAATGCGCAGACATTTTTGCTATTTACAATAAAAGCCTTGCGAGACGTGTATCTACACCATGCATAAAACCTCTATAACTAAAGAAATAAATAAAATAGAAAATACAGTATTGTTAGTTAATAATTTTTAAAAGGGTGTGTAATTGACTAGATTTATATTATAGGAAATAAACAAAAAACATGTCATTTTTTATAAATTTAGTCAAACTTATAATAGCTGACTTAGTACAATTAGAGTTGTCTTTATTTTGAGACACACATAATAAACATTATATTGATCTTTTCCAAACATAATTATTTTTATATGCATCGTTTACTTAGACCCACATATTATATGAGAGGTGGTGAAATAATAGTCTTGGTAGACACCTTCGACATCCCTGTGGTGGCGAAAGTAGATCCACTACAGTGGTGGAAGGAGCCAAAATAAGAGGATGCGTAATAAGTAAGCTACGAGTAGCCTGAAAGTAACAACCAACTGTCAACCTCCTTGTGGTGGCAAAAGTAGATCTACCAACATACGCCCGCCGTTAGCTCACTGTCAGGTGGGACTAGATCTACCTGTCAGCGACCCATGGCCTCCCTATGGTGGCATCCCGTACATAACCACTCCATCTCGACGTCAAGCTCTACAACATGCCTGCATCTCCTCACTAGGACTATCTAGAGGTGGTCTGAGTCCACCTAAGTACTAGTTAATGAGGTGATCAATTGGTGTTCACGTACTTGATTAATTAAGATCATACAAGAGATAAGTTCTAATAGGATGATGATGATCGGAGCTAGCCTATAGCTAGTTTTTTTTATGGAAAAATTGCTTAAGATATGCAAAGCTATGTCAATTTGCCATGAGACAAAAAGAGCTTTATTTTAGGCAATACTAGGCTTCGAGGCAATTTGCTAGAAGATACCGTCTCTATTAAAATATGATTTCTAGCTAGAAAGAGATAGAAAAGTCATGAAATATCTTTTTGACACTGATCCAACTTGTGATATTTATCTTCCTCCCTCTCTCCCTAATATTGAAATATTAATATTCAAAAGCTGAATGGTGCTTTGTGTCTCTCTAGTTTTATATTTTATGGTTGAAAATCAAATTACCATGCTAATTGGATGGTGTAAATTAGACTTTTCCCAGTATTACGGTGCTACTTGTAGCACACACAGTGGGCGAGCTGATTTTTTCTTAGAAAATGACTCATTATAAGCCAATGGAGTGGTGAGAAAAAGAAATAGAAAACAAATTTGATGCTACGATGGGTTGCTATCTAATCGTAGAATAATTGTCGGCAACACACATACTAACTTCCATGAACGATACAATAGCTAACAAACAAAGCGACAACATCATTTACAAGCATATGCTATATCTTCTGCACCGAGAACTGTTGGGCCAATTGTGTGTTGTTGGAATATAATTGGGATAAGGATCACTACTGCCTACAAAATGTTGCCCACTCGGGAAGCGTTTTAATGTTGCTTGTGCTTTCTGAAAAAGTTGTTTATTTACCACCCGTACTAAAAGTCCGAAAAATCATTGGATTTCCTGTATAAATATGGCAGTAATAAGTAAATGTCATTCACTGATTTTTTTTCTCTCCCCCATACCTATCCTAAACAACTTATATAAAGAAAAGTGAGGCAAAAACCTTCACAGTTAATTAATTTGAGTGATCCATTGAACTGAAAATGTAAATCCAAAAATTCATCGGATTTTCTCTGTAATTGAGAAGCAATTCTCTGCCCATTCCAGCAAATAAACAAAAATATAGTGCCACTAAATGTCATTACTCACTGATTTTTATGTCGTATTTAGGGTCTCTCCGCAAAAGAACAATACAGTACATGCTAATAGTACTGGAAAAAAAATCTAGTGGTACTCACATAGTCACATGTCATTCTCTAATGTCATACTGATCCTAAAATTGATGGCACACCACAGCGGCCGATGACCATATACTCTAATTTGTTTTTATTTTGATCTTAAATAGCACGATCAATATGTTTATATATGAACCCATATACACAAAGTATACTAGAACACAAATGTTTTTTAGTGGTGAACCTATGTGATATATTTGTTGCTAGAGACGATAGGTAGTCTCCCCTATTGTAAGGTTGATAGAATCGTTATCTGTAGTAACGGGGGTTGAGTTGTCTCTAAAAATCGATTTCAAAGGCAGGCACATATGCTATTTGCAGAGGTGGTTGACTGTGTATGCTACTTCTAAAAAGAAATTTAGAAAAAAAGACGGCGCTTTTTGGCCTCTGGACACTTGAGTGCTGACCACGAACATGATTGCCCAAGGAGATAGGAAAGGAACTGAAGAGATAAGGGTGGAAGAGTGTGACCGAGCAGAGATTGCATGCATCCGGCACACTTAGGATAGCTTTTCACACCCCTCTAAAAGGCAGATGATTTTTGGAGATGGGCCGAAGTATATATGAACTGCCCTAAAGTTTTTTTTAGGCGGGTGAAATGCTCTAGGCCACCTAGATAGAAACCCGCCAGCGGTCAAATGCTACTCCCTCTGTATTTAAATATAAGTCGCGGTTGACTCTTTTCTAAAACTTCAATAATTCGTCCAATTCAAAAAATTTATAAGTTATTATTTATTTTGCTGCGACTTGTTTTATCATTATATGGAGGTTTGAGTATGATTTGTTTCTTTGTTCGTTTACATAAGTTTCATAAATAAAACAAATAAAAAAACTCAGTCGCAACTTATATTTAAATACGGAGGGAGTAGATCAACAATATCCGGTCAGCAATCATTGTAGCTAAAAATCTTTGATACAGCGGTGTTATTTATTAATATATCCAGCAATCATTGTAAACAATACAGTACAGCTAGACAACCATGCGACTTGAAAGAGTAATTAATCATTCAAACAGAGACGTAGGTCTATAAGATTGACTAGGAACAGTATGTAGTACGTGCCTGGTGAGTTCGGTCGGCTGCAGCAGTGCAGGTCGTTGGTCCGGAGGACCTCCCTGGCGGCGTCCGGCGAGGAGACGACGAGCGTGCGCACGCGGCCGAGCTGCACCTGGATGACGGGGCCGTACCTCCGCGCGAGGACCTGGAAGTAGCGGTGCGGGCGGCTGCCGATCTGGAGCAGGTTGCCGAGCACCGGCAGCTGCCTTGGCGGCCCCGGCGGCGGCGGTGGAGCACGGCTGGTGCTCCTCCTCCTCCGATGGTCGTCTTCTGATCCGTTGGTTCTCCTCCTCCTAGACAGCAGGTGCAGGTGGAGGAGTGGCAGCACAACCGCCACCAGAGGGAGGAGGAGAAGAGCCGCCGCCGGGTATGCTGCTGCCAGATCGGAGGGAGTCTTCAGTAGTAGTGTGCTCATGGTGTGTTTCCGTGCTCGACTTGTGTTGAGTGACTTGCAGGCGCGGCTTCATATGCACGGGCGGGGGCGGCACAGCACGAGCGGGTGGTGTATTTTTTCTTCCATGATCGCAAGGTAGAGCTTGTACTTCGTAGTTGGACCGTGCTGTTTTTAAATACTCGAAACACGATATTTTGATACGATACGACATAATAAAGTTTGGGCCGTACCGACACGGTACGAACGCGAGAGCTGTGCTGTGCCTAAGATCTCGGTATGATGGTGGCACGGCACAGCACGTATCTTAGGCTGTGCTTGGACCGGCACGATACATAAATAGCACATCAATATTATAGTAATAAAACATCATCAAAATAATAAATCAAGGTATTTTCCGATGTCTTATCTTGTATTATTATTTTATGAATAGTATATTTTTTATAAAAATCGTAGTTATCTAGCTCTTATTACGATAGTGATATACTAATAGCCGAACAGTTAGAGAAAATAAACACAAATATCTCAAGAGCCGTGTTTGAATCGGCACGGTACGAAAATTGCTAGCGTACCGTAGGTTATGCTTAGATTTAAATAAAGACTTGTCATGTCATGCACGGCACGACGTGGCTAGCGTGTCCAAAAATTAAATTACAAAATGATCCAAAACACGAAAAAACCGTGCCAGCACAGCCCAGGTCCCAGGTCTAGGCGCAGGGCTGCTCTGGCACGGTAGTACATGAGATTCCAAACGGATAGGCGCATCGTCAGTTCGTCATACGCCCACGCATGCACGCATGGAATGCGTACGTGGAAGATGAGATACTGTGCCCATATGGGATGCGGGTAGGGTGTGCGGCTGCTCAGCTAGGGCCCCCACCTTAGTTAAGTAGATAAGCTATGGTTTATTGTAGCAGTATAATTTTGTGTGATATTTAGACTTAGTTTATCTATCTACACCGTAAAAGAGCGAGTTTTCGCAATACCGTTTTTCATACCTAACAAAAACATCTATACCTCTCACATTGGCCTCACTTGTTAGGTTGGAAATGGCTTGAAACTGATAGAAGAAAAATATTTCTACCATTTGGTGCTTTATTTTCTCACCTCATTTTATACCCACACCTTGTAGGTACTTTCCAAGTCTTCAAATTAATCAAAAAGAAATGATATCAATTAAGCTGGTCTTCTTATTTAATTCCATATTTCTCTTCTTTTTCCTCCTTCTTTGATTGCTAGTCGGCTAATTCTTTCCTTTCTTTCGAGGTTTTAAATTCACCGCATGCATGTTGCACGTATCTCTACACTAGTACCAGTAAAACTGCACTTGTGTGCCGCATGTTGGCTATGGATAATCAAAGAAGTAGCGTGAAAAGGATTCTATAGGCGCTACAATAAAAGTTTAATGCGGACCATTTAAGGAACATATGATGAAAATAAATAAACCAATTTTTGCTTAGCAATTATTTTGGAATTATAAAGATATGAACCATTAGAATTTTAACTATACTTTAAGGTCAAATCTTAAATAATGCATAAATAATTTATTATACTAAAATAATACCCATATAAGTAACAACTCAAAATATAAATAAACTTAGAACAAATACTTCCAAAATAAACTTTGAATAACTTCAAGCTCATGTAATCTGGAAATAAAACCCATTAGAACAACGAATTCACAACTTAATGTTCGAATTTCATTCAAAAGTTAATCTCAAAATTGATGTCCAGATTGGGAAAATAATGATAGAAAGAGTGGAAATAAAAATTATTTCGGAAAAACTTCACTGTGCCTATGATGAGCCCAGTCAGGCGCCTGACCGAATGAGGCCGGCCAAGCGCTGCGGCCAAAGCCCAGCACTCCGCATGTCTTCCTGGCTATTGGATGATGAGATCAGACGGCTCGAAATCGCTAGGCTCTACGTATGGAGCCCCGGAAGTAGGGATGAAAACGGTTGGAAACGATTGGAAGAAGGCTAAATTGTTTTCAGTTTCATATTTTTCGTCTCAAATGGAATTGAAAATGGTATTGCCAGAAACGAGTATAGTGCCGGTATCACAGGAACTTCGAGAATGAAACTATCCGATCGGAAATAGCTCGATATCTGTCGGGAGTCGATAATTTATAATTTGAAAAACAGGTAGTCAATACCATATATAGGTTTAATAGGTTAAAATTGTGAGATAAATATAATTACCTGTTTTAACTCGGCGATGTGCTAAATTACCAATATTACACAAACTGACAAGAATCACCACATATTGCATACTAAATCTCATAGTACAAGATTTCAAATGATTAAACAATTCAAATTCATAAATATGATTATTGATTCACCATCCCTGGATGCTCATATATAGATGGCCAAGTAAACAAAATCTAACCTAAAGGGAGGTAGTAGAAGTGCGCATAGTGGATGATGATTGATGGCATTGTGTTGCATGTAGACTCTTAGACTACACTGCTAAAAATGGTATAATATGAACGGTATTGCCGCCAAATTACGGTAAATCCCGGAAACGATCAGAAACAGAAAAAATTGTTTTCGTTTCCATTTCCGTATTTTTTTACCGTTATCATTTCTCTTTTTCGATTTCCGTTATCGTTTCCATTTTACTTAAAAACACGGTAAAACCTCGAAAAGGAGCCCTGGTAAAGAAACTTTTCGGTTACGTTATGGAAGTTTGGTCCCAGCAGCCCACCACAGGGTAGGACCTACAGTGGTTTTACAATCGGTTGGGGTGGCAAGAAGGTCGTGAGTGGTGTACAGCACGCAGGAACACGACGACTTAGACAAGTTCGGGCCGCTAAATTGCGTAATACCCTACGTCCTGTATGGGGTGAGTTGTATTGCTTGAGCTTGAGCAACAGATGAGATGATCTATGCCGTGCCCCCTGCTCCCTTTATATAGGCTGAGGAGTTAGGGTTACAAAACACGTCCCTGAAGAGTCGCCGGCAACCGACTCGCGAGATTACATGCCGGATTTTCAGGGACAGATCCTAACGAACATTATCTAGGAAGATCCGAGTAGTCTACTTGTAGATCACGCCGGCCGATTCCTTAAAACAGGAGTCAAACCTCTCGGCCCACCTGTCAGGATAGTTCGACCAGGTCATCATAGGGTACCCTCAAAATAGATGACTTAACAGCCGCCGCCCGACTAAACATACCAATAGTCACCAAATTCGGGGTATATGACTCCCACCGTACGGCTTTCATCTCTACCTGGAGGCAAACGGGCTAACCCTAACCATCCCTTCCCTTCCGGTTCCTCGCACTGCGGCACGCCCTCTTCCGCCCGTTCGCACTGCGGCGCCAAGGTCGCAACCCACCCCGGGCGGCCCAGGCCTGCTGCGTTGACCAGCTTGGCGTGTTTGTGCCCCTAGAGTGATTTACCCTGGACAATTTCTTGCTTATCTTGAGTTGATTTGCCTCTTTCCGATTTTTAGAGCTCGTGCTAATTCATTTGCGCCCTAGATTTGAGCTGAAGCGATTTATTCACTTGGATTTTTACCGTGCTTTGCTCATATCTTCTTCATCGGGGCTTCTTGTTCTTTTGTCCAAGATCTTCTCTGGATCCCATTGTCTTTCTGTTATTGTTCGTCTCTGCTTCAAGGCATGTACAACACGGATATTCTGCCATCAATTATCTTGATCTCCAACGATGCCATGGCCAGGTGGATTGATGGACGTGTCACCGCGAGATCAGCTGGGCGCCTGTGCTGGCAATTGCACTACTCGACGTGGATGGGTAGTGGGTACGGAAGCGCCGGGTGAGAAAAAAACACGGCAACTCGGCAAGAATAATCCACACGGGGACCAAAGAACGGCAGGAACGGTTGCGTTATGTCATAGTCTATATAGGGCCCACTTTTGTTAGGTGGGACATACCAACTTAACAAATGGATGTATAGTTCAGATTAGATCTCTAAGGGTTGATATTATAGGGTGTAGAGAGTTGTTATTGGGTAAAATTTATTTATTTTTAACTGGATCTTTATTAGTTTAGTAGTAAAAATGTACGTGCGTTCCTCACGTGGCTATACATGCATTGTTCAGTTTTGGGCTTTTGGCTATTGATCTTTTAACAAAATATCTTTACTACTTATTTGTGCATCGTGGTTTTTTATTTCATTGATAAAATATACATTCAATCAAATATGAACTCATTTCAAAGTTCTCACTTAACAATTAATTTACTCCTATCATTTTTATTCCTTTCCTTAATTAACATGTGTGCTATATACACATATGTTATATGTTTTTTATTTATTTAATATATGGATATATTATTTTCTAATTATTTGTTGATCATGAATCTTTTTTTAAATTCTGTTCCAATCAATTACAAGCTTTATTGGGATAAGAACGACTCGTTTATTAGAGCAGTGGCCCACTCGTTCGGGAATATGGTTTTTTATTTCTTTTGTAACATACACATCCAATCAATTATGTTTGAAGAATTCCTAATTACTCGGGAAAATATTACAACATTTTGCAATTTGGAATGTAGAGAGTAACATTGTTTACTTTTTTTGCTTTCATTAATTATAAAGGTTTGCATGTATGGTATATATAAACGGCTACAAATATTTTTTTCGTACGGTTTACAACGGCTAAAAATATTTTTTTTCTTTAGTGATATATATGCAATCAGTTTCTTTTGCATCATAGTTTTTATTGACCGTGGATGCTATAGGTGAAATTTCATTTGAATATCCTCTTTTTATACACAATATATTTTTTAGAAAAGGGAATTTTTATTCTGGTCATTTAGATAGAGATAACAATTATATGGCACAGTTAAAATGTAAGTGTGCTTCGGTTCCATTCAATTATAGACAAAAAAATATAATGCAGTGGAAATTGTAGCATAATTTTAATTTAATAACAATGTTATAACTGTGCTACGTCAACCAGAAAAATGCAATGCAAAAATAGGAAGAACAATAAATAGCATACGTTAAAAGTGAAAACAGCCTCAGTTTAGCCCAAAAAATAGAGTTTGACCCATTAATTATCTGCAAGCCCAAAATGTTGCCAATCGTCCATAAGATTGGATGGCTAAGGGTCATCTACACTGGAAAAAAATCCAAGACCCCCACCTATTAACCTAGGCTTGCACGTGCACTCCGCCTCCGTCGGCCACTCCGCACGAGAGTGGGAGGCAATAGTGGAGGAGATCTAGATGCTTGGTTGAGCTGGAGTCCACATTATTAGATCGAGGGGAGCAACCGTGTGCTTGGAGTGTGATACTGAGTGCAACAATGTCCCCCCTAAATAAGGTCCCCTAAAGGAATATTCTAGCATCTCCTAAAAACATTTCATCATCCATATTAGAATTCTATCCAACAAAATCCTCCATATTACATCCATTTTACCCCCACCATCTAATAATTTATTCATATAAGTCTAACCAACTCTGCAACATAAATATTATAAGCGCTTAACTAACTCTAAAAGTACTGCTTAATTGATGAAATATTATAAGCGTTTAATTAACTTATTAATAGATCAGTGAAAACCGGCCCAACCATTTTTCCTACTGCGGCTCAATCGTCAGCCACCTAAAAAAATCCAAGCTGCAGCTTAGCCTCTCTCCCCCATCTCCTGCCGGCTCTTATGCGCTCTCCGCGCCCCCCCCCCCCCCCCCCAGGCTCTATCTGCTGTCCAAAAGGATGATTTCAGAGTCCAATTTTTTCATGAAAAGAAGAGACTCCTTGTTCTGATGTCAACGTGTAGATGAAGTTTTTGGTGAAAAAATACCGGGCAACGGAGGCAGAAACGCGTAATACTTCTGCCGAACTTGTCTCTTGTATGTTGGATTTTGTGCTTAATTTTCTGGTTCGTAGGATTTTGCTGTAGCCCCGTAAAGGATTGGGCCCACATTAATTAATATTTGACCGCTAGATCAAACACTATAAGAGAATCCAACGGTGGGTATGCTATTGGGTAGGGGAGGTTTAAGTGCAAAATAATTTTATTAAAATTTGCTTTTTTATGGGGCAGATAGATGAATAGGTAGATTAGACCTCCATATTGCTCGGAGCTCTTAAAATACCTGGATCTATACGCACGCACGGCGCATGCAGAAAAAGCCAAAGTTCGACGAGACGTGACTGAGGTATCACTTCGGACGATGACTGCGTTTGGATCTCCGGGCTAACATTTTAGCGCTGTCATGAAAGGATGTTTGGACGATAGTTAGAAATATTAAATTTAATCTAATTATAAAACTAATTACATATATGAGGAGTAAACGGCGAGATGAATTTATTAAGCCTATTTAATCCATGATTAGCAAATGTGATGCTACAGTAACGATTTGCTAATTATGGGTTAATTAGGCTTAATAAATTCGTTTCGATGTTTACCGCTCGTCTGTGTAATTAGTTTTATAATTAAATCATATTTAATACTTCTAACCAGTGTCCAAACATCCGATATGACAGGGTTAAAATTTTAGATCAGGGATCCAAACACCCTTCACAATTCAATATTTTCAAGATTTGAAATGTTTGTATGTTGAATTTTCTGGAGATACATCTTGCATTAATTCGTTACTATCAAGACTCAATTGGTAGATTAAACTCCTATGAAAAAACCGGTAGATTTAGATGATACAGATATATTTATTCGCTGAGACTATTTGCTTGTCCTGGTGTGGAGCTGCCGCCGCCAAGGATATTTCTCGTTGTCTCAGCATCACACAATCCTACGAATAGTCGACGTCTCACCGACGATGTCGTCGTCCCCACATTATATTTTTTATTACTACTATATATAGAAACATAGAAGTTGTCTGAGGTCTAATCGAAAGAGACTTTTTCAATCATATTTTTAAACCAGACCTTAACAAAATTATGTATTATCTTAGTTCTCGAATATTTATTACCGAGTAGTTTATTTTTTCAACTAAAAATATTTAATAAAAAAGAATAAAGGAAGTACATTATTTATAAGTGAAAAAACTTATTTTACAATCTTAAACTATCATGATGATATGATTTTCAACTTCAAATTATGAAACCACGTACGTATACTCGGATCATTGAACTAAACAAACCAAACGAAATACTCCCCTAGCCACATTGAATGCAGTTTCGGATTCTCATTTTTTAAAACAATAAAACCTTTTAATCTAAAAAAATAATTAGTTCATTTTAGTCAGAAAAACAGTATGAAACTTGTATCATATATCCAAAATATAGATATTGTTTGGCGCTCTATTTGAAGACTTTTCGAACTTATTTGTTCCCGTTCCTAAGCTTCTCTTTGGAGCAATAAAACAATAGGCGTAGCAATAAATAGGCTCTACATATATATCTTTAAATGGAGCAACAATATATATTATATTTTTATGAGAAATTTGGTAGTTTCGTACGCGCAGCAAGCTCACACATTCACTCTCTGGACCGCGGTTCATCCTTGCAGTGTGCAGTGTGCACACACAAGGCTCCATCACAAAAGAAGAGGAAGCTACAACTATGCTTGGTATAGTGCTAGAATATCCTTCGGAGACGGTGGCTGTGAGGTGAGCACACGGATGAGAGGAGCATCTGTACAAGGTAGAAGCTGTCCGCACACCATAGTCATCTCTAATCTTGCCGGCGTCGAGCATTCCGTGCTTCTGCGGCCACAGAAGGTATTTTCCCCTTCCCCTCCGTCCTCCTTCTGTTATGATTATTCTTTCTGGTTCTTCAATGAATCTGTCAGATTCGTTTCCTTATCTATTCTCATTTTGTTCATGCGTTGTGCTTGGTTATTGTCTATGTAATGTTTCGCAAAAAAAAAAAAAAAAACTATGGAGAGGACAGAGGAGCCATGGGCGCAGCCGTAGGTAGGGAGGAGCCACGGACACTCCCAAATCCCAACTGTTGGGCTAATCACCTGATGCACAGCTCCATTCTTCCTTCGTCAGTCTCCACTCAACGCAATACAAGGTATGATGCTAGCTAACCATTTAATTAAATTTTTGTTTCATTCATACAAGGTTGCTTGGTAAACTCCAGCACTGCAATCCTGACATTCATGTGGATGATTATAAATGTTCATCCTTGATCTAGCTATTCCATGAATTCTTCCTATTTAATGAAATGCCTAGCTGTGTATTATTCCAAGATGCTCTTTACTACATCAGAAATCAATGAGATCTGCCAATACAATCTATATAGGATTGCACATTTAGGGTTACAAATAAGCAGGACGGTGGATTTTGTAATTTATTTAACCTTTACTTAGCTCATGACCAGATAGGTTTTGGTTTGTGTTGCCTTGCAAGCTCTGCTATATGATTCATTGATCTGATTCGAGGAATGCATGGTTGATCCATCTGAGCATTATTAAGCATATAGAGAATATGTTACATAACTTGCAGGGACCCCTGTACTTCTAGACTATGATGTTGAACTGACATGTTGTAAACGAAGAGCAAAACTGCTATTAGTATTTTAGTTACCTGATAACCAAGCAAAGTGGACACTTAATTTGATTTGAACCTCAAACAATATCTTGCTATATGGATATAGTCCTTTGTACAAGATTCAAGCTATTGAAATCATCGCTGATGGTGCTTTGGATTTCTTATCATAGGGATACAAAAGAACTTGAAAAAACTTTCCTCTTAATGAAAAATGTGCTCACGTTCGCGAAAAAACTTGAAAAAACAAACCAAGAGAAGGTGCCTACCTCGCCGATACTAAGGGCCGGAAGCAAGAAAGCTAGCTGCCTTTACATGTTTTTCCTTATCATTTATATTTGGAGCTAATTAACTACTACTATAATATAAATATAAATGTTTTAGAAATGGAATATTTTATGAGGCTTCTAAACTAAGTTCTTTTAGACCATCTGCACTCAGTTCCTCCACCGCGTCCCGCTACCTGCATGCCAGAAAATTTGGAGGAAAAACTTTTGCAGTCCAGTCCTCCACGCATTCCGCCACGGTGCCGGAAGAGCTCGTTTCCTCCACCTGCAGCAGAAGTACGGAGGTTCCGCCATCCGCTCTACACAGTAGACCCGGGCAATGGCAGCCTCCTCGCGCGCTTGGATGGAAGAGCAGGAAGAGGTGGATTGAGGGCGGCGGCAAGCAGATCCGAGGCCGTCGGTGGAGGCGAGAGGGGCGGCGGCGCCCGCGGCCGTCAGTGGAGCGGCACCGTCCATGGCGGCGCAGATGAGGAAGAGCCACCTCCTCCACCCCACCCCGGCAGTCTCGCCGGCCGCAGCGGATGGAGAAGAGACGCGCAGCAGCAGCCAGCTCAGAGCGAGAGGAGAGGTCGCTGCCGGCTGAGGTGGGGGAGCCGGTGGAGAAGGCGGCGGATGTAGAACAAGGCGGCCAGCGCAGGGAGAGAGGGAGGCGGTGGGATAGAGAGTGGGGGTATGGGGGACTAGATAGGGTTTTTTATGTTGATTTTCTTTTTTTAAGAAAAATGTTTGCAATTTTTTAAATGCTTATGATGTTTTTCTAGTGCTATAATACAATTTATTATTATTGTGGAAACTAATTTAGTGTATAGGGAGGGAGGGATGGTAGTTGGAGGTGAATGAATAAAATATTGATTAGTTGGAATGGAGGGAAGATGCAGAGGAATAGGAATGAAGGAGAAATTGATTTGGAGGAAAGAATCTCGCTAACTAAGTTGGAATATTCCTTTTAGAGGAAAAATTTGGAATAATAGGAGTGCAGATAGTCTTAACACAATGTTACCCTACTATCTTTTATCTTAATATAATATGTTCTACGGATTTCTAGACTTTATGTAGAATGATTTATCATTTAGCTTAACTGCCACTATAATTGTGGATTGTATGAAACTCTTTTGGTTCTTGCGCATTGTGGTGCTCTACCAATTTAAGAGCCAAAATTTTGTTTATGTTCAACTTTCTTTGTGATACACACTTTGGATAGAGTTGTTTCTGCATTAGGATACATGTTTAGTTCCTTTTGTGTATGCTAGATGCATGATACTATACATCTATATAGATAGATGCCAGTAATAATCATTTATTGCTATAAAGCTCATACCACATTGCGCTACATCATTTATTTGTTTCAACCATCCAATCTTAAGCTGCCATCACAATCTTAGCCATTTGTCATTCCCATCCCATCTATCTATATAGATAACTGATACCCACTAAACATCGTTAACTCTTGGACCTCAGGCTAGCCATGTCATCTATTCAGTCCAATAGTCACCTTCCATCCCTACTGATCGAAGAGCAACTTATCCTGCCAAAGAGACTATTGACCTTCCATTTTGTTTCATTTATCTAAAGAAACAGTGGCATGCGCTCCATTCAAAGACCACAAAGGTCACCATGCTACTAGGTGTATTAACTCGTGTGTGTTGCCGTTTTCCCTTCTCATATTTATTTCTTTGAAACTATGGACTATAAAACTTGAATTCCTAAATCGGAAGAGCTGACACTACATGAAGAAGGTTTTTTTTCATGGGCCAAAAGCCCATGAAAAACAGCAAAAACCCACGAAAAAGGTTCTTTTTCGTGGGCCAGCTGATGAAAAAGTCCATCGAAAAAAAGTCCCATGAAAAAGTGCGACTTTTTTCGTCGGCCCCCACGAAAAATTGACTTTTTTGTGGGCCTACTGCCGTGGCCGATGAAAAAATCGTTTTTTCGTGGGCCGGCGGTGGGGCCGACGAAAAGGTTTTTTCGTGGGCCAGCGAGCGGCCCACGAAAAAGTTTTTCATCGGCCCCACCGCCGGCCGACGAAAAAGTCACAAACATAGAGTCCAGTCCAACAAAGTTCAAACATACAGTGACCAACACACATAACCAAATGTGTCCACTTCTCAAAGTTTCGACACCCTAGCTTACGATTGTGGATTGTTGGAGTTGTGGCCGCTTCCGGATCCTCCGACTGAATTGCGCAGGTACTCGTTGGGGTCGACCTCTGCATCAGGAGTCACATTGCTGGGACGTGAGCCTGATACCTGCAAAATGAACGAATCAGATGTGGCCAGAAGTTTATCAGTAGTGCAAGCTTATGAGTTTAAGTGGCTATATCACAAGTGCCTTGCATGTTAAAAGGTCAAGTCATAAGTTAAAAGTTACTTCAAGTTGAGCTAAACCACAAGTGTATATCACAAATATATGGAACATGTTATCTACATCAATATGGTGGACCGACTCGATTCAAGACCAGATGTCCAAATATAGAGTCCAATAGCAGTTACTTAAGTTACTTAGCTCGATGTAGTGCTCGTACCTGCGTAGCAAGAAGTGGCCGAATCCAAGGGCCATAGTTGGGACCCGGACCTGGTACCCAATAAGGACCCTGTTGCATCCACCCCATAGGTGGCTGAAAGCCCTGTGGTGGCACCTGTGAGCCCTGCGGTGCTATTTGTGAGGCTTGTGTTGCCGGCCACGCAGTCCAACCTCCAGATCCCTGCGGGCCCTGAGGTAGTCCATGCCTGCGGGCCCTGAGGTAGTCCATGCCTGCGGGCCCTGAGGTGGCGTCCATGCTTGAGGTGGCTAATGTTGAGATCAAGTTAACATATGATTTGAATTGGGCTTGTCGAGAAAAGTAACGAATAGACTAAGCATATTTACTTGTTGGACTTGTTGTGAAGTGAAAACAGGAGGGCAGAACGGTGGCAAGTTCACCTCAGGACCGAGAGAAGCCGACAGTTGCTGTAATGTATTCAGTGACGTTAAAGCCACAAAACGGTATCAAATAGAAATAACAGCAATAGTGCAATGTATTTACCTGCATAAATGAAGACATGTACGCCACGGCTTGTTGGCTCTGCTCGCGGGTTTGGAGAGCCTCCTCTCGCTCCTGGCGAGCCTCCTCTTGTGCATCGTCAACCATGGACCGTCGAGAAGTCAGCTGTAGACGTACTCGACGATCCCACACGAGGCACAAAACGGTTGTAGTCAACAACCCCTGTGCCAAAGGCGAACCTACAAACAACGATTCCACATGACTTGTTACTAGGATCTCAAAGGCGCATCAAACAAGCAATGGAC
Organism: Paspalum vaginatum; assembly: GCA_030272315.1. Classification (NCBI taxonomy): domain Eukaryota; kingdom Viridiplantae; phylum Streptophyta; class Magnoliopsida; order Poales; family Poaceae; genus Paspalum; species Paspalum vaginatum. The sequence goes on along the minus strand of CM059013.1, from coordinate 36,897,249 downwards.
GACATCAGAATCCAAGGGACCAAACCTGCCATGTCTGCAATTACCTGCCATTCCCTGGAGTGTGCCCCATTCTTTCTCCATCCTTCATACATAGCCTTTCGATTGTTGCCCATTCTCGAGGCTAAAGCACCAACCAAAATTCATCGTACACATGGCTTAGGTGACAACAAAGAACCCTAGTAGGAAAGGCTCTAAACCCACCCGAGAATGGAGGTGGCCTCATGCGATTCGTGACGTGCCCGATGATCCGAACAAAATTTCGGCAGCATAACCCCGCTGTTCTCCAAACGCATGCCTATTCTTGGTGCGACGGAGAACAACTAGGTTATGCTGTCGAAATCTCGTTCGGATCATCGGACACATACATGAATCACATGCGGCCACCCCAATTCTCCAGCTGTCCAAATACGTGGACAATCCCCGAACCACGCACATCACAAGTAATCCTATGTTTGGATCGAATGAAACTGTACAATCCATGCATCCATAGATTGTGCAACTTCATTAGGTCCAAACACCACCATAAATGCGATGTGCGTGCTTCCGGAACGGGTGACGCCTAGGGTTAACTACTGGTTTGCGCATTAAACCCTAAAACTCTAGAAAAAAAGGGTAAAACAAATAAAGTGCATAAACAAATAAACAGTAATCATATGCCACCATAAATAGTAACAAAACAGTTTAGAATCTCATAAAATCATAATAGTAAGAAGGCAGTTTACGAATCACATAAAATGATTATTCACCAAGATGGATTAATTTAAAATCTAATCTAATCATCAAGATGTTTAACTCTCTAATGGCAATCCTACCACATCATTAACTGTAATCACGGTTCGTCGGTTTTGGACATGGCCGACGAAAAAATCAATATAATAACCTAATCACACTAAACGATAATCATCGACCAAAAACAATCCTACCACACATCATTAACTGTAATCACGATTCGTCGGTTTTGAACATGGCCGACGAAAAACCCAATATATAATAACCTAATCACACTAGACAATGCATATACCAATCAATCGCATAGTCCACTGTCCAAGTCAAATTGACATCAAGTTTATACCTTTCAACCGCGAGGGTTGCGGGCAGCGGCAGGCAGCTGGGGGCATCGGGGCCACGGGTTTCCGGGCAGCAGCGGCACTCAGGGGCAGGCGGCCGGCGCCGGAGGCGGCCCGCGGGCGGCATAGACGTCAGGGCAGCGGGATTCCGGGCTGCGGAGGCGCCTTAGGGAGGCGGCCAACGGCGGAGGGACCGGCGGCGCCCAGGGGAGGCGGGGCCGGCGCTGGCGCTCGGGCGGCTAGGGCCGACGTGCGGCCGGGCCCGGCGGCTGGGGCCGGCGCCCGGGCGGCAATTAGCAGCCGGGGGCCGCAAAGCCGGCGCTGGCGCCCGGTCGCTGGGGGCGGCGTGCGGGCGGCGCGCGGGAGGCCCGCAGGAGGCGGGCGGGGCACGGGAGGCAGGTGGCGCTTGACGGTGGCGGCGGAGGCGGGCGGCGCGCGGGCGGGGCGCGGGAGGCGAGTGGCGCTTGACGGCGGCGGCGGAGGCGGGAGGCGCGCGGGCAGGGGTGGGTGGCGGGTGGCGCGTGACGGCGGCGGCGGAGGTGACGGCGGGGGCGGGTGGGGCGAAGATAGAGATAGGGTAGCAGAGAACGACAGGCTCGGGCGCGCGGGGGTAAACTCCAATTGTTTTTCGTCGGCCATGCTATAGCCCACGAAAAACGTAAGGTTTTTCGCCGGCCACCTCAGCCCACGAAAAACAAGTGGATCCAGATAGCTGCCCCGGCCCCGCTTTTTTCGTCGGCATCGCCTTGGCCTACGAAAAACATGAGCTTTTTCGTGGGCCGTCGTCGTGGCCGACGAAAAAGATCCACTTTTTCATCGGTTTCGGTGGCGCACGAAAAAGTTCCATCTTTTTTGTGGGTCGGCTCACGAAAAAGTATAAGTCCACAAAAATTTAGCATTTTCCTATAGTGTGAAGAGGTAATTAACAAGTTGCTAGCGTTTAGTACAAAGATAGCAATCTATGGCCACATTTGCTGCCACGGCGGGTCTACTCTCTTCGTTTCCTGGCAAGATCAAATTTGTTTTCCTCTCTCCTTTGTTTGATGTGTAATTTGGTCTTCGAACACTGCAATATTCATGTTATGATCTTTGCACGTACGTGATATCTTTCTTCAACAATAGATGTTGTCCTCTCTATATATAGTAAATCTCACATACTCCTCTCTCAAATTTGCTTGATTTATTGCCACGGAGAAACATTGCCCATGGGATGATTAATTTCGGTAAGGTACAATTTCTTCATGTTTATTTCACAGATGCATTGCAGTTTCTTATTTTATCTTTTTTTTGTATATTGACTAACAAAAACAAGTGATCCAACCATATTTTTGGTGTTTCGTAGCCAGTTTACAAATAACGGAATGATCATCAGATCGTCGTCATGTTGTCCGTTATGGAATAATCTGTTTACTTAATTTTCGTCATATTCTCAATCTTATGCTATTGCGTACTAATATAGCCTCCTTGGCGGCGTCCAACATGTTTTCTCAAATGATGTACAGATCTATTGCTTGATTATCTACTAGCACTTCGGTAAACCTATCGCCACATCCACCAAAGAAATTAAAAGATGGGTCAACTTCGAGAAAAATTATGAGATAGGAGTATTGGAATTCGTAGTCTCTCCTACTTAAAAAGAATGACCTGCCTCCCACTCCGTCAATCTGCACTTCGCCTCCTCGCGTTTTGCTTCTGCGCCGACCCGTGGGCCTGCACGCCACTCTCCCAACACGTGAGGCCCACAACTCCCAACCCTTTCCTCCACCTCATGCCGCCTTAGAGCTCCTCCATCCGCTCATCCTTCCCCCGGTCGGAGTCCCTCCGGCGCCAGCGGGATCCGCGGCGGCGCGGGGGCGGGGAGGGCGCAGCACCCCGGCGCACACAGGGAGGGTGCGGCGTGGGAGGAGGAGGAGGACGTGCCGCAGCGGCGCGCGGAGGGAGGGGGCGCGACGCGCGATGTCAGGGGAGCATGAGGCACGGCGGCGCACGCGGGGAGAGGGGATGAGGCGCGGCGCCACGACACCGGAGGAGGACGAGGCTCAACGGGGACGCCGGAGGAGGACGGGGCGCGACAGGGAGCTGCCGGCGTGGAAGGGAGGAGGTGGGGATGGTGGGGCGGCGCAAGAAGGGTGCAGGGGCGCAGGGCTGCAGCATCGTGCAATTGTTGTTGCCTACTCCGGCGGCTTGGAACTGAGTGGCAGCCACCTTCGCCACATTGGGCCAGGGGCCATGGAGCAGATCCAGCAGCTAAAGTCGTAGGTGATGTTCGCATTGCAAGGCACTGGAATGTTTAATTGATTGACTACTTTGTCTCTGAAATTTCCATCACTCATGCACTTGTTCATAGATTGATTTTTTTTCTTTGGAAGTTCACCATGGATACATGACACACATCACAGCATCTACCGCAGCTACCAGCTTGCATGGTTCTGCACGCTCGTCTTCTCGGCCGCGAGCCCGCGAATCAGGCGCACAACACCTATCCATCCATGTTTACGCAAACGGTGAAGGCAACGTCGGCTGCCAGTGTGATGCGTTTGGCGCTTAGTGCGGAACTAGGCGCGTAGCTTTCAGAACGGGTGTGCTCCGCCGTTACTCCGGTCTTCGGCTGCTCAAATTCGACAAGCGGCGGCGGCTCGAACGACATCACTTGAGGAATCGCGAGAATGTGTTCTCGGACGCCGTGGAGATGGACGGTGTCTGGATGCTGAGGCGGGGGTGCTCTTGCGGGAGCTTGGAGGTGAAGGAAAAAGACCCGTCAGAGGTTGAAGATGAACCAGCCGTCTGGGACTTGGCTAGGGAGAGAAAAATGGAGATGGCTACATAGCAAGGCAAGGGTATACGCCGTCATTTGCCAGAATTGATCCCTGCTAGCATGAGGACGTGGCCTGCCACGCAGTAGGAAATGGCAAATATATAGGTTAGTACTTCTCTTTCGGATAGCAAACCTGTAGAATCATTTCTAAAGTTAGCAATTGAAGCAGTCCCATCCGTAAGGGTGACAAATAGTTAAATACCTTGATAAGAAGAATCCAAGAGCTTCTCTGAACCAACTTGATGCAGTCAATGTACTAATGTTTTATCTAATGCTTCTTCCAAATCGGAGATTAGTGGTTGCGAAGTAGGATTTAGCAGAAATCCTGAATCCAGGAGTGCTCAGTGCTCCGTGACCTAGGAATTTGAATCTGTTTGACGCCCGAAATAATGAGGCTTTGGCTATGGTGCTAACACTGCTTTCAGGCCTAACAATGGGCTCTGTTCCATACTTTTTTATTCTTGTATAGTTTACACCATCGGTAAAATCTGTCCTACACTGTCCTCCAACTCTCAGAGGGCTACTACCATCGAGAAGAATATTTGTTAACATAATAATTATTTCATCAAATATACTCGTAGCAACGCACGGGCCATTAACTATTATCTTCTAATATTCTACGTTCCTATTACTATGGGCTTCATTCTTTAAGTTGTGCCCACTATAAGTTCTAACCGGCCAGATGCCTATACCATTTTACGGGCTAACATAATTTATTCTTTCATTCTTAGACTCATTAGCATCACGATACATTACTATGTAGAAAATCAGTGTTCAAGCCACTTTGCTGCAATTGTTTGGTAAAAAAAATATAATATGCAACATATAAAATACAAGCATAATTCTTTTTGAAATTAGACATGCTAATTTCCTTATATAGTTTTCCCTTATTTTCACATATTATCGACATAATATTTCGCAGCAACACGCGGGTACCACCTAGTATTAACAACGTACAGTCCCTTATATTAAGTTCTCTTAAATGCCATTGCGGACCACAAACAGTTTTGAGACCGAAAACATTGGCCTCATTGCAAACTCCCCAAGACAGTTCAGGATCTCAAAGCACGTGTTACCCTCGCACTCGCACGGAGGTACGCCCCATCGTCCAGGTGCAGCTTGGCCGCGTGCTAGAGATGGGACTTGGGCCGGCACAGCACGGCCCTTTCGTGCTTTGGGCCATTTCGTGCTATGATTTGTAGGTACGCTAGGCACATCGTGGCACGACAAGTTTTTACTTAAACCCAAGCACGGTCCATGGCACGTTAGCACGTCTTCGTGTCGTGCCGGCCCAAGCACGGCCCTTGAGATATTTGTGCCTGTTTTCTCTAATCATTCGGCTATTACTATATCACTATCGTAATAAGAGCTAGATAATTACGATCTTCATGAAAAATATAGTATTTATAAAATAATGATACAAGATAAGACATCGGAGAAGGCCTTGATTCATTATTTTAAAGATATTTTATTACTGTAATGTTGATGTGCTATTTATGTGTCGTGCCAGCCCAAGTACGGGCCAAATTACGTGCCGTGTCGTGCCACCCATCGTGCCGAGATCTTAGACACAGCACGGCCCTCGTGTTCGTGTCGTGCCGGCACGGTCCAAACTTTATCGTGTCGTATCGTGCTTCGTGTCGTGTTAAAATATCGTGTTTCGGGTGGCTCAAAAATCCCAGCTCTACCGCATGCGCACGCTCGTGGTCTCCTCGCCGGATGCCTCCAGGGAGGTCCTCCGGACCAACGACCTGCACTGCTGCAGCTGTGGCGGAACCGCCGATTTAATCCGGGCTAAGCACACCTGCCACCTCTGGCTTGCAGTGCGATTAGACCGAACTAAACCCGGTCGTCCGTCGAGAGTCATTCGGTTCCCGATATTACCTTTTCCCAGAAGAGCCGACATCATACACATCCAGCTCACGGTGGAGCCACAACAGATACATCATCACAGGCAGTTGAATAGCATAATATTAGACTTAGTTACAAACCGGTTTTAAATAAAATATAAATCCAACATAGTGTTATAAGGTAGCAAGTTAGAGAGTTTCTCGCAGCGGGATTATAAGTTCAGAGGTCATCATGATATCACCAAAAGATTTGCATTAGAGGTAACAACATCGAGCCCACCGATGTTGGCCTTGTGCCACTCATGTCGTTTCATCCTAAATGAGGACATGCTCCGCCTCCAACACATGTGCAGACCATGAATTCCATACCTACGCTCAAAATATGGGGGCAAACCCTGAGTACTAATTACTCAGTAGGTCTTAATGAATTTGGCTTACGGCTGACGCGAAGCGGCTTACTAGCAAGTGGATCCTTAGCCTTTGGTTTTAAACAGTAACATGTGTAACATAAGTAGCAAGTTTTCATCATTTGTATAATCTTCAACATATCAGTAACTTGCAGTAAGGTAAACAGTTCAATCAATCATGTGGTATTCCAAAATCATGAGTATTAAATATCAGAGTGTTTAAATAGTTACTACGTTGCCCGACAGTGATATTGGCATTCCCACACCTGGTAGGCATCAGCGATTCGAATTGATTTTTAATTCCCGAGAATAACTATCATGCCAGGGGTATATGCTTACTAGCCATCGCGTTCCCACATATAGCCCCAATCTCAACCTGCCTCGTCCCAAGTCCGATTCACTCCCGCCTAGCCCCTGGGTTGTGCCCCCATGACGAGCCTGCCGACATCTCGGTCTCCTCATCATGAGTACCAAGCTCCCCCGGGCCACCTTCCTCTCAACCAGCGGGTAGGAACGTGTCTCTGTGCTTCGGACGAGCCCAGGAAAGACTTTTCCGGTCCCATTCCCCGGATAAGCACTTTAGCAATGTTATGCCGATCAGCAGACGAACAGCGGACGGGCCTTAAACGACTCGGGCGGAGTCCAGGGTGCGACATCATGAAAAGTAAATACTGAAATAAAATCTCCGCCCGGTCTCCATTTAAGTCATAAGCAGTAGTAATAATTGACTTAATAGTATCTGTTGTAACTTTGAAAACACCTACACGACGAGTCCACACACTCGTGTCTACTCGTACCTAGCCATTTCTATGCATACTCGCCCTACGTACTCTATGATTAGGTGCTAGGGCCAGGGTGGCCAGGGAGTCTAATGCAATTGGTTTCAAGCAACTCCTGATGCATATGCGTAATCCATCAGGTATAATTTGTTTGTTGGGTTAAGTATGGTCCTGCCTACCTTCCTCGTTAGGGTCAGTAGCTGCCTCCTGAGCGGAGTCGGGCCCCTGCTGTTGGTCCTCCGGCTCTTGGTGCAGCTCCCCCTCGGGCTCCTCTACGATTGGTTGCTCCGGCGGTCGTCCTTCGCTCGCGGGGTCTATATGCATGACATAGTGCAATGGGAGCATGTATTAGTGCAATGTTTGCTTCATGATGCGAGTGCGATACAAGGAATCATGACTTATGGAATAAAGTTATGCATTTTTGCAATGGAACTTGTGTAGTGCTACGAAATCGTACAAGCCATCACTTTTGGTAACTTAGCTTATCACACATAACAACGTGGGGGTGTGACGGGGTAGCATCGATCCACATGAAACGGCCGAAGCTACTTGAACCCTACTTAACCCTAGCTAGCTTAGCGTTACCATCATGCATTTCTAAAACAGTAGTGAAAACCTACATTGCATCCCAAATCAACGACTAAGGTTTACATACTCCTATGCTTCCAAATATGACCCATGGTGGCATTTATTAATATACTAGTCTCATAATTTCTATTATTTACTTAAATAGGCTTTATGTCTACCATTTTCGAAATAGGGTCAAACCTTACATGCATAGCCTCACGTTTTCAGCGGTGAGCTACTTTCAACAATCTAGAACCCAAATAAATACCACGAAGCCCCCTATGGCTTATTTTTATTTAGACCCCTTGTCTTTTGCTAAACATATGCTTAATTACTAGGCAAGGGTAAAACAGTAAATAAACAATAAGCATTTGGGCTATCAAATTTTATACTAAGCTCAGGTATGCTAGCAAGGCTTCTGCCCAAACTTTAGAATTTTTGGCCCTCATTTAAACCACATTTCCTATTTATCAAGTTAATCATGCATGAATTTATTATTTTCAAAACACTAACTAAACTTGACATCATAGTACTCCATTTCAACAGTGAGCTCTTTATACTACAGGGAGCACAAATAAAATGTGTAAAACTATTTAGACCATAACTTCTATATAATTATCATTTCCTCAATTATTTCTATGCTAAAAATACATACAGGGGCAAAATGGTAACTAAACAGTGAACATTTGAGCTTCAAAAAATCATGGGGAGCCTATATACCCTAAATACCCTGCTGTTCAAATTTGGCAATTTTTGGAGATCATTTAGTCCACATTTCCTAATTTCATTGATTTACCAAGCATGCACATTAACAGGGGCAAAATGGTCTTTTCATACCCAATCATCATATCCATTCTGTAGATCTACTTAATAGGAGTACACTGCAACAAAGTTTGTATTTTTCTGATTTTTATTGAATTTACTACGAATTTCCAAAGTTTCAGCAGTTTTAAATGCATTTTAAAACGAAAATCTACAGATCCAGGACCTATACAAAATTAACCGTAGATTCTGAGGGCTAATATGTAAGATCTACAAGACTCAGGGCACAATGCGGTGGACCGATTCGTGAATATGGAAAAAGCAGGGGCCGGATCTAAAATTTCCCCGGCCCCCTTTCTTCATCCTCGCGACGCCCGCGGCCGCTCGGGAAGAAGCGCGCGCTCCGGCGAGCCGGAGCTCGCCGCGGCCGCGACGTGGGTCGGGGACAGTGTTCCCCATGCGGGGCTTCTACCTCGAGGTGACGGTGACGGCGGAGACGGCGTGGTCGAGGCGGGCGGCGGAGGTGAACCGAGGGTGAACCGGCGCGGCGCGACGTCGAGGCGAGGTCGGATCTCGGCGTCCGGGCGGGGAATGGCGACGGGGATTCGAGCGCGAGGTGCGCGGGGTCGAGGCGAACGCAGCGGTGGAGGTGGGGAGGCTCGGGGAGCGGCGGAGGGGAAGGCGTGAGCTCGAGCTCCGAGCTCGGCTCCAATGGCGGGCGCGCACTGCCGGGCGTGGGGAGCGAGGGAGACGGAGAGGGCCGAGCGCGCGAATGGAGGCTCGGGGAAAGGAGGCCGGGGCCTCGCCCCCGCCTTGAAGGCGCGCCGAGAGCGCTGTCGGCGAGCGGCAGCGGCGCGTGGCCACGGCGGTCGGGGAGGCCGGCGCGTGGCCACGGCGCCCAGAAGACCGGCGCCGCGTGGGCGCGGCCGGGCGGGGAGGGAGGAGAGAGGCGTGCGGGTGGGCTGACTCCATGGACCGGTGGGGCTGACAGGTGGGGCCAAGGCCGGGAATGAAGAGCAAAGCGCATGGACCGGGTGCGTGGAGCGAGAGACCCGGTGGGGCCCGCAGCCGCGGGTGTCGGGCGGGAACCCGCAGCCCTGCCAGGTGGGACCCACTTGTCATAGGCTCATGAGAAAAAGAAAATCCCGAAAAATGAAAAATGGGGTTTGACCACTAACCAGGTTTCTGAATTTTGCCAATTTGACTAATTTAAGAGTCGAATTTGAAAAGGACACAATTGAATGAAATGTTGTACCCTTTGAGATCTACAACGTTGTCAAAAGCACCAAGTTCAAATTCTGGATCTAAATTTGATTTAAATTTGAATTTAACTATCAGCCCTTAGTTTGGGACTGAGAACTGTTTTCCTTAGATAATTCAAATGTCCTATTTCTAGCCATTTTCTCCCAAAAGCATTTTTGACAAAGCTGTTCAAAATTTCATGGACTACCACTTTCTCAATTGGACCTTTGCATGAAAAGGACTGTAGGATATAGAAAAATGAAGAATTCTAAATATTTCAGATTTGGAGTGTGTTTGTTTGCTGACACCAAAAGTCCCTTTACACTAAGTTAAACCCATTTTCCACCCAAGCTCTAATTGACAAAGTTATTTACCACTTCAAGACCTACAAGTTTGGTATAAAAAGTTTCACCTAAAACTCCATAGGATTTAAGTTACGCTCACATTTATAGCGTCATTTTTGCAAAACTGAGTGTATCACGAAGCTATTTTCATCATGTTTGTTCATATGACTCAAATGAACACTACCATGAGATGAGATGATGCTTATGAGAAGTAATTAAATAAAGTATGCACATGATAATGCTTGGGAGATGCCTAGGGCATCACAGCAGCCGACCTAACTCGACAGGCACATACAGTACTGTACTGTTCCTACTCAATCTTATAGTCCTACGTCTCTATTTCAATGATTGCTGGATATATTAATAAATAACACCGTTGCATCAAAGATTTTTAGCTACAATGATCGCTGGATATTGTTGATGTCGCATGCAACTGCTGGTCGTTGAATTCTTTGAATGGATCTAGGCCAGAGAGCCCCACCACTAGCGAGCTCTAGCAAGTTCATGTATGGATCTTGAATAACAGAGTGAGAGAGAAAGGTAGAGAGAGGGGTTTCACCTTCAGAGAATCGGGGTTGGAGAAGGACGTGATCGGTGGCTGATGGTGGGCCACTAGGTTTTGTTGTTCACGTAGGTGACGCTATGGCCTTGGCCTCCTCTTCCATGAGACGGCGCTTCTCTTCGCGGAGCTGCTCCTCCTGGGCATCGCTGCTGGTGCTGTCGTTTGCGGGAGCACTAGCGTCGGCCATCAGGGTCGATGAGGATGAGCGGCGTGAGGACGACGGTGGCACTTCGGGTCACTTGGACGCAAGGGAGATCAGATTCCTTTGGTGGTGTCGGGGCTAGGGTTGATGGCTGCTTGGATTGCGTTAGCATTCATGCCGGTCCTAGCCCCCTATATAATTTAGAGATATTGCACCTGTGACTGGGCCACAACAAGGCATGTCGTGGATCTGGCTCGTTCTCTATGACCAAGACAAAGATAGCTTTTCAACACTGGTTTCTAGCTAGGTGGTCTAGAGCGTTTCACCCACTTCTAAATAATATCAACTTTAGGGCAGTTCATATGTACTTTGATCTGTCCCTAAAAATCGTCCAGTTTTTAGAGAGGTGCGAAAAGCTATCCTAAGTGTCGGATGCATTAGAAATTTAATAAGTATGCATACAATCTTTCCGGTCACGCTCTCTCATCTTTATCTCTTCCATTCCCTTTCTATCTCGTTGGACAGTCATGTTCGTGGTTAGTGTGCAAGTGCTCGGATGCCATAAAGCACCAGGTTTTATTTTGTTTTCTAAATTTCTTTTTAGAGGCGGCGCATGTTGTCAAATGCCTCTGCAAATAGCATCTGGGCCTACCTTAGAAATCAATTTTTAGAGGTGACTCAATGCCAGTTGCTACAAATATTGCAACCTTGCAATAGCGAAGACTACCTATCGTCTCTAGCAATCATACATCATAGATTCGCCTCTAATAACCAGTTGTGTTCTAGTATACTTTGTGTATATGTGTTCATATATAACATATGGATCGTGCCACTTAAGATCAAAACATAACAAAATAGAGTATATGGTCATCGGTGTAGAGTGCCATCAACTTTAGGATCAGTATGACATTAGACATTATACAATGGCATGTGAGTACCACTAAATATTTTTATTACTATTAGCATGGTACTGTTCTTTTGCGGAGAAACCCTAAACCTAATATTTTTTCCTCAAGTTTCTTTACATAAGTTGTCTGGGATAAGTATGACAAAAAAAAACAGTGAATGACATTTAGCGGGACTGTTTTCTTACTTGCTGGAATGCGTGGGAATTGCTTCTGCATTTGCAGAGGAAATCCGATGAATTTTTGGATTTACATTTGCAGTTTCAATGCATCACTCAAATTAATTAATTGCGAAAGTTTTGCGTCACTTTTTTTGGGTTTAAGTAAGCGGTGTATATAAACATAATTATGTTTGAGAAAAGTCAATATAATGTTTATTATGTCTATCTCAAAATAAAGACAATTCCAATTTTATACTAAGTCAGCTATTATAAGTTCAAATAAATTTATAAAAAATGACATGATTTTTTTTATTTCCAATAATATAAATCTAGTCAATTATGCACCCTTTTAAAAATTCTCAACTAACAGTTACTCTATTTTTTTCTTTTTTATTTATTTCTTGAGTTATAAAGATTTTATGTATGGTGTAGATACATGAGTCGCAAAGGTTTTATTCGAGATAGCAAAAATGGCCACCTACTGTTATGGGTGAAGGTTACATATACAAATCTTGCATTTATTTTTATCGCAACCACTGCTAGAGATGATATTAGTTCGGCATGGCCCTGTAATATCGGTTGGTGTTACCAACATAGACTAAAAATGATATTACTGCCAGACCATGCAACCGGTACTCCGATAGCATAGTACTGGTTGAGAATCCGGTATTGAAGTGGATTCCCCACCGGTATTGATAGCCTTTTCTGCAGTAGTAGTGAACTAAGTAACACTTACACAAGCCAAATAAGTAGCTAGACAAATATATAGTTGAACATACTAGTAGATATATAAAAAAAATCATTGAAAATCGAAAATGCATAACTGCAGCCCACGTGGCCTTCAAGCACATCTGGCCTAATTAACCAGCTGCATGGTTAAGTCAGGGTCAATTAATCCAAGCATGAATAATGATAAATGCATTGTGTGCAGGTCCGAGGTTGCTGAGCTACGACTACCGGGACGTGGCCTTCAGCCCCTACAGCGGCTACTGGCGCGAGATGCGGAGGGTCTTCGTCGTGGAGCTGCTCAGCACAGTGGCGAAGCCACATTGGGGCCATACTGGGTTATGGCCCCCTGGCCATGGTTAATTCTCAGGAGTAAAAAAGTTTGCATGGCTACATGGTTTCTAAGCTGCACAAGTGCACGCCGCTTGCATTCTGTCGCTTCCCTTGTGATGCACTGGCCCTCTGCAATCACCAATCAGTACATCCAGGAGGTAACCTGTAGCTGGAGCTCAAGTATGCAACTCCCTTGCATACAATTTTGCCTCGACGCTATATATTTTATTGCTTTCTTAGCTACCTGACCCCGTTCAACACATACTTTAGCGTCATAAACCAATAAAAACACCTATCAATTGTGCAGCTCTTTTATTTACCCATTAGAAACACTATTATATTTTTTAGAAAAAACTCTTTTATTCATGTTGATATTTAGATATTGAATGGCCATTAGCTTGAAATTGTCCTCCCCATATCAGCCTTCGTCCTCAGCCACCGCATCTGGCCTGGCCCCCCCCCCTTCCCTTCTGCTCTGGCTCCGCCACTGGCTCAGCATCCTTCGCCTACGCCCGCGCCGCCGAGGTCGACCGCCTCGTCTCCTCCCTCGCTGCCGCTGGCTCCATCCCCGGCGCCCCCGTCGACCTCAGCGAGATGGTGTACGCGCTCTTCGACGGCATCGTCGGCACGGTGGCATTCGGGAACATGTACGGGTCGGCGCAGTTCGAGCAGAGCAGCTTCCAGCACGTGATGGACGAGACGCTGCGGGTGCTGGGGAGCTTCACCTTCCAGGACTTCTTCCCGGCGTCTGGTCTCGCACGGCTCGCCGACGTCCTCACCGAAGCCGACGGCCAGAGGAGGAGCATCTTCCGCAAGATGGACCGGTTCTTCGACTTGGTCATTGATAAGCACCTCGAGCCGGAGAGGCTGCAGGCCGGCGTGCAGGAGGACATGGTCGACGCGCTGGTGAAGATGTGGAGGGAGCAGGGTGACGAGGGGGCTCATGGATTCACTCGTGATCATATCAAGGGCATCCTCATGGTATGCATATGAGGCTATGTATATATGGTTACAGTTTCAGATTTGGTAACCACTAGTCCTATAGTATATTGCTGATATATGCTACATATGCCTACATATTGTTGCAAGCCTCAGGACACATTTGCAGGAGGCATCGACACTTGCTCCGTTACGATGATCTGGATCATGTCCTGAGCTCATGAGCAACCCTAGGGTCATGCGGAAAGCACAGACCGAGGTGCGCAGCTTGGTGGGTAACAAACCAAGAGTGGACGAAGAAGATGTGAAAAACCTCAGCTACCTCTGTGAGAATGAGTGTAACGTGATACCCATCGAGGTTCACGGTTCCGTGTTTATACTGGCCGGTAACAGCCCTGGCGTGGCTTATACAACAAGGTGAGATCTTAAAATACAAGGCAACCGAATACAAGAAAATAAAGCAAACTAATCAAGCAAATCATGCTAATTATGCTAGCCTTCCTATCTAGAAGATTACACGAGATCATAGGATCCTACACAATCAGATACAAACTTAACACCCCCGGTTAATCACAACTAGCCGTCAAGTTGAGATTACGCTTGAAAGCCTGTAACTGTTGCGTAGACAGGGGCTTAGTAAAGCCATCTGCTACTTGATCTTCAGAAGGAATAAACCTGATGTCAAGCAATTTTTGTGCAACTTGTTCTCTGACAAAATGAAAATCAATTTCAATGTGCTTAGTGCGGGCATGAAACACCGGGTTTTCTAACAAATATTTGGCACCAATGTTATCACACCATAACCTGGCTGCTGGAGGATGAGGAATTCGAAGCTCATCTATTAACTTTTGAACCCACATCAGCTCTGCAGTTGCATTTGCAAGTGCTTTGTATTCTGCCTCTGTACTAGACCTGGAGACCGTTGCTTGTTTTCTAGCACTCCAAGAAATGAGATTTGAGCCTAGAAAAACAGCAAAACCTCCTGTAGATTTTCGATCATCTGGACATCCGGCCCAATCAGCATCTGCAAAGGCGCTCAGTAACATTGAGGACGACTTTCTGATTTTTAGTCCAACATCCAAGGTTCCCTTGATATATCTTAAAATTCGTTTCACTGCAGTCCAGTGTGTACTAGTAGGAGAATGCAAGAATTGACAGACTTTATTCACTGAGAAGGATATATCCGATCGAGTCAATGTGAGATATTGCAAGGCTCCAACTATACTTCTATATCTAGTTGAGTCAATTGAATTTAATGGCTCTCCTTTTGAACGAGACAATTTTTCACTGACGGACAAAGGTGTGCTTACTGGTTTGCATGCCATCATATCAATACGCTGAAGAATTTCAGTAGCATACCTTTATTGATTTAATACTAGTCCATCCTTTGATCTGTGCACCTCTATGCCAAGGAAGTAATGCAAATCTCCAAGATCCGTCAAGGCAAAATCCTTTTCTAAGTCCCGAAGCAAGGCATCTGCTGCATCTTGGGAGGAACTTGCAATAATTATATCATCAACATATACAAGGATAAATATTGTATGCTTACCCTTGCAGTAGTAGAACAGTGAGGTGTCGGTTTTTGATGGAGTAAAACCAAGGTCTTGTAATTTAAGACTCAACCTCGAGTACCATGCCCTTGGCGCCTGTTTGAGACCATATAGAGCTTTATCGAGCTTACACACAAAATTAGGAGAACACTTATCTTCATAACCAGGAGGCTGACGCATGAACACATCTTCTTCAAGAAAACCATGTAAAAAGGCGTTCTGAACATCTAGCTAGAGGAGACACCAACCTTGTGATACCGCAAGAGAAAGAACCAGACGTATGGTTGCCGCCTCGACTACAGGACTGAAAGTATCTTCATAGTCAATGCCATATCTCTACTTAAAACCTTTAGCTACTAGACGAGCTTTATATCTGTCAATTGTACCATCTGCTTTTTTCTTTATCTTGTATACCCATTTACAATCAATAATATTTTTACATTGCTGAGGAGGCACTAAGTGCCAGGTTCTGTTCTTTATGAGAGCATCGTATTCCTTATCCATAGCCAATTTCCAGTTGACATCATTAAGAGCATCCTGAAGGGTACTAGGTTCCGTAGAGATAAAATTGCACCACCTGATAGTACCATCAGTTTTCGTACCCTGGGTTGCTGTATGCCCTTCTGAAGTCGTGTAACAGGTCGTTGATTTTTCTGCAGAAACTCAGGCGAATCAGTTGAAGACGTAGCTGCGGTCGTTGTGGACGTGGACGATCCTGACGCAGGTAGCGGAGATGATCCACTAGGGTCCCCTGCTGTCGATGCCGCGGCAGTATCCACCACGACCGCCCTGCTCGATGAGGCGGACGGCGACGCAGCACGTGGTGCAGCCGGAGGTGGTACAGGCGTCCCATGCGCAGAAGAACGTGGCGAAGATGGGCTTGTCGTGGCGGGAGTCGTACACGGCAGCGGTACGTTGTCGGACGGCACGCCAGGTGCCGCGCGCGCTGCGATCTCATCACCGGCAGATAGTACATGCAGATCGTCCAGAAAGTCAGCGCCATTGGCTGTGCCGCCCACTGTTTCGCCAAGGCCTGGTACGTCTGGATGCACAGCCGAATCTGCAACCAAATGCTCAGCGACAGGATTAGGAAAAACAACAGAAGGGTCAGTAGCATTGTTATCCCCTGATGACGGTGGATTTTTTAGTGTTTCGGGAAGGAGGAGGATCTCAGAACGAAGACGAGCGCCAGCATTTGGATGGAAGGCAGCAAAGGGATAGATAGTTTCATCGAAAACAACATCCCGAGAGATATAGACACGCCCTGTGGCTGCATCCACACATTTGAACCCTTTATGCATGGTACTATATCCAAGAAAAACACATTGTTTGGAACGAAATTGCAACTTTCGAGTGTTGTAGGGGCAAAAATTTGGCCAGCATGCGCACCCAAAAACACGCAAGGAAGTATAGTCAGGGGATTGATGAAAAAGACGTTCAAGAGGGGTTTGATTATCAATCACCTTACTAGGTAATCGATTTATCAAATAGGCTGGCGGTAAGAAAGGCCTCCTCCCAAAATTTTAATGGCATAGAAGCCTGGGCAAGAAGAGAAAGCCCAACTTCAACTATATGGCGATGCTTACGCTCAGCTGAACCATTTTGCTGATGAGCGTAGGGACAAGAGACATGGTGAGAAATGCCAACACGCTGGAAAAAAGAATTCAACTTTTGATACTCGCCACCCCAATCAGTTTGAATGGCCAAAATTTTACAATCGAATAGACGTTCCACCATATTTTGAAAATCACGAAAACGTTGAAACACCTCAGATTTATGACGCAAAGGATAAATCCATGTGAACTTGCTGAAATCATCAATGAAGCTGACATAAAAATTGTTCCGTCCAACTGAAGTTGGAGCGGGCCCCATACATCTGAAAAAATAAGTTCTAGTGGTCTATTTGAAACACTTGATGATCTAGGATAAGGTAATTGGTGGCTCTTGCCCTGTTGACAAGCGTCACAAATAGACTCACTATTTATTACAGAAACAAAAGGGAGCTTATTCTTGCTAAGGACTTGTTGAACGACCAACGACGAAGGATGACCAAGACGATTGTGCCATCGCACGGAAGAAGGCTTGACGGCAGCGAAGACGGCTTTATTCGGGGCAGACTTCAAGGGGTAGAGGCCGCCTTCACATTTGCCATGCAGAAGGGTTCTCCTCGTTGCTCGATCCTTAATCAAGAAATAATTTGGATGAAATTCAAAGAAAGCGTCATTATCTGAGGCAAGTTTATGAACAGAAGCTAGATTTTTATTGGCCTGGGGAACGTAAAGCACATTATTTAAAACAAGATCACAATTTGGGGTACGAACAATGCTACGACCGATCTGTTTAATTTCCATACCTGCTCCGCTAGCAGTGTGAACCTGGTCGCCACCATGATACCTGTCCTTCACGGTGAGTTTTTCCAGCTCACCAGTGATGTGGTCGGTCGCACCGGTATCCGAATACCAATTAGTATCGATGTTGTAGGCAGATGGACCAGCAGCAGCAGACACGGTCTTGTTTTCTTGGACACCGGTGAAGGTGGTGTCAAACCTTTTGAAGCAGCGGATCACCGTGTGGCCTATCTTGCCACATAGCTGGCAGGAAGGACGTTCACCATCTGGGCCAGAGGACCCAGACGGAGGCCCCTGGCGCCCGCCGAAGCGCCCACGGCCACGACCACCACGGCCGCGGCTGCGTCTGCCTGCGCTGTTCCTTCCATCGAGCGCAGCCAGGTTTGCTGATGAGTTGTTGCCACCACCCTGCTGTAGATCGAGGCGCTGTTCAAAACCAACGAGTTGGGTAAAAAGTTCACTCAGGGTTTGTTCAGTTAGGGAAAAATCCAAGGGGATTGGAGAGGGATTTAATCCCCTGCTAGTCAAATTTGAATAGGAAGGGATCTAATCCCCTCCAAAACCGGGCAACCGAACAAGGCCTCAAGGATATAGGTTCCACTCTTTCAGCAACAACGGAAATGACTGGATTGAACTCGATGTCGAGTCCAGCCAGGATGTACGACGCGATTTCTTCGTATCTAGGAGACTCGAGCAAACTAATCAAGCAAATCATGCTAATTATGCTAGCCTTCCTATCTAGGAGATTACACGAGATCATAGGATCCTACACAATCAGATACAAACTTAACAACCTCAACTCCTCAAGATGGTGGTGAAGGAGAACTTCAGGTTACACCCACCGAGGACCTTGCTGATCCCAAGGGAGACCATGAGGGGGTGCGAGATCCGCGGCTACAACGTACTGCCAGGCACAAGAGTGTTTGTAAATGTTTGGGCAATGGGTCGAGGCCCGAGCATCTAGGAGAACCCGGAGGAGTTCAGGCCCGAGCGGTTCGAGGGAAGCGACGTTGATTTTAGAGGCTCAAACTTTGAGCTCATCCGGTTTGGATAAGGATGGAGGTCGTGCCCTGCCTTGGCCATGGACCGGTGTGGCCAATGTGGAGTTTGTACTGGCAAACCTTATACATTGCTTTGATTGGGAGCTTCAGCTTCCTCATATGGAAGAAATTGGGCAGCTTGTTTTTATGAAGAAGGTGCCTCTGTGTGTTGTGCCTATTATGCACGTATAAGTGAGCTGTAAGATTAGTGGAGGAGACTACGTTCTCTAAATATAATTCGTTCAGAATAAACAACTTTTAATATTTTGCATGAGCTAAACATTGCAATATTTCTGCATTTGATTTTGTACCATCTCACTATTATCGGATACCTTTTTAGCCTCTATATTAATTTCACAAGAAGCTATGGAAAAAATAAATTTTAAAAATTCTGAAAAAACATTCGACCATTTATTTATGCCATGTAATCGTCAATTCGCCATAGCCACTGGATAGAAATCGACATAACCTAAGTGTCAACTGTCCCTACCTCGAACATAAGGTATGTAGCTAAGCCGCCCTGCTAGCTACCTCAAATATGAGCCTCGCCGGCCCACCACCATCCTACACTAACCTACTGACGATGTCAAACCCACCGCCAACCCTCCCCAGCCGCCGTCCTCCCCTGCTCGAACGACCGCACCGATTGTCGTCGGTCTCGGTCGCTTGCCGCCCACCACCACCGCGGGGCGGAGTGCCCACCGCCAACGGGCCTCACCTCTAAGTACGGAGGTGGAGAAGACGTCGAGGCCCCAAACCTGAACTCGACGACGGCATAACGGCGACGAGTTAACGATGAGATGGCAGCGGAGGAGGACGAGCTCTTCTTCCCCGAGGAGGAGGCACGGCGGAGATGTCCATCGACTGACGGTAAGGAAGAAATCAATCAATCAATTGATGAGGAGTAAATCTCATTTTTAAATATTCATCCATTCAATTAAGTTTGGGGACTCATATTTCGATATATCTTGTGATAATTTTTGAACAATAAATATATTGGAGAGAGAAAGAGAGTATCAAATAACATATTTAGTTAATGATGCAGGGAATAATCCTGAGTTCAACCATGTTGGAAATTGCAAATTACCTTGTGACCTATGAGATGTCTGCGCTCCAGGGTCGGACAACGCTCCATGTGCCCAAGAGAGAGGCGGTCATCAACATCCACCAAGCAACCACAAATCAACAGAGAAAAAAAGGCAATAATAAGCAGTGCAAATTGTTCATGGCCAGTGACCAGTTGCTATATATAAAGTACAATATATAATTCAATTTTTTTTCATAAAACCCGCTAAATGAAATAGTTTTGCTATATCTTACTATAAATTTTTTAGAATGCTAGCTCATATTTGAAACCTAGTATCATACGGAGTACAATATATTGGTTACGTTACCAAAAAAAAAAGTTTGTCTTTGAACGTCTCCTAGCCAAGATCAACAAACACAGTTGACAAGTGAAGCCTCAAGCTCTCAAAAGAGGCGTTCTGATTACCGATCTCCTCCCTTGCGCTGCCGACGACCAAGCGCATCAACCGGAACGGCTTCTCCGCCGCCGCTGCTCCGGCACCGAGCTCTGACCGGCAATACGCAAAGAGCTCAGCCACGGCGCACTGGCCCCCGAACTCCTTCGTGACCGCCCGGCCATCTGGCAGTCGGACCCTGAGCTTGCAGGCCTTGTTCCCCACCACGGACGACGTCGGCGCCGGCTGCTGCTGACCGGTAGGTTCCGCATGCTTGGATGAACACGCCGGAGAAGCAGTAGCTGCCGGTGTTCTGTTGCTCTGCACGCCGCCGGCTGGTTTGGTACTACGCTGGAGTTCTTGGTGGCTCTGACAGGTATTGCCGGCTTCGTGTCCGTGTAGGGCCCCACGCGCAGCAAGAAGTCGTTGAGCTCGCAGGCGCCGCTCCCGTGCAGCTTCTCCAGGACCTGGCCGGTGACGGGGTCGACGACGACGACGGCGGGGATCCTGTCGCGGGGGAGGCCGTAGTAGCAGAGCACCTTCTGGGCCTCCTCCCCCTCTCTGCCGCCGGCGTGCGCGTGGGCCTGCCAGAGCACGAACCGGTCCCTGACGCAGCGCGCCATCACGTCGGCGTCCCACACGGCGCGGGTTTGCTGGAACGACGCCAGGTCGTAGGAGCCGCGCACGTTGACGACCAGCCACCGCCGCTCCCGCGCCGCCCGCACCTTGGCGTCATGGAACCCGCCCTTCTGCACCAGCTCGTGCCGCTCTGCCGCGGCGGACGCCTTGCTGTTGATGGCCGGCCCCGCCTGCGGCGGCGAGTCGTGCAGGTCCAGCTCCTCCAGGTCCTTCAAGTAATCGAATTCTTCGTCACGTGAGAGTAGGCGGAGGCGGCGGCAGTTGCGGTTGCGGCCACGCTCGGCCTCCTCCTCCTCGCTGTCAGAGGAGATATTCTCGCGGAAGCGCCGGCGACGGGTGCAGCTGGGCTCCCTGCCGTCGCCATCAGAGTTGCGCTGGGGGCCGCTCTTGCGGCGGCCGCTGCTGCGCCTGCGATCAGTGACTCTGGTCTGGCTGTCCCATCTAGATACCCTCCGAGAAGCCGTAGCCGAGGCAGAGGCAGAACGAGACGGCGGCGATGTCCCGCGATGAGCACCGGCGTCATCGTCGTCGTCGTCCCACCTAGATACCCTCCGAGAGGCCATAGCTGAGGAAGAGCCGGACGGCGATCTGCCGCGAACATCGGCGTCATCGTCGTCGTCGTCGGAGGCCTACTGCGACGGCGACGGCGATGGCAGTGGGGACGGACGAGTGCCCGACGGCCCAGCGTCGACGTTGTGGAAGATGCTGGTCGCCCGCCCCAGGTGGCCGCCGCAGCTGGGCCCGACTCGGTTTCGAGTCCAACAACTCCTTGTCGACTTGGAAATTACGAGTACTAACCCTGCTATATATAAGCATGGCAGTACGGCAGAGTCGGCACTATACATATCCATAGTGGGCCAGCCCGGGGCCCAGCACGCCAAGGCCCGGCCCAGGCTAGCATGGCACGCAGTCCGCCGTGCCCGTGCCGTGCTTGGGCAGCGGGATCAGCACGGGCATGGCCCGGTAAACCGACTGGCTCAGCATCGGCCCGCTAAAACCCTTGGGATATAAATACCCTCGGTTGCTCCTAATCATAACCCTAGCTCATTGCCCCCCTTCTCCCGCCGCCTCCCTATGCCCGCCTCGGCACCTCCCAACTCCATGTCCCCCCTCACTCAGCACCACACCAGCGAGAGCCTCCCCATCCCCCCTCACTCAGCTCCCTCGCTGGCCTGCCTCCTCCGTCCTCCTCTGGCCCATCCCCTCCTGAAGCATCGCTGCGCCGCGCTGCACCGCCTCGCCGTCGGTGCCTCCCGGGCTCCTAGCCTCCTCCCCACCACCATGGAACCAAATCTACACCGACGCCACCGGCTCTCCCTCCCCGCCAGCGTGGCCGCCTCCCGGTCGGTCTCGGCCTCCTCCCCGCTGCCATGGAGCAAGATCTATGCCGGCGCAACCAGCTCTCCCTCCCTGTTGGCGCGGTCGCCTTCTCTGACTCTCCCTCCCCTTCCTCTCCTTGCCTGGCTACGCGTGGATCTAGGCATGGGCACGACCCGGCACCGCTGGGCTCGTCGTGCCTCCAGCATGTCACGGCCCGTGTAAGGTTAGCTATGTCGTGCCTGGGCAGCGCCGGAAGCCCGCGTGCCATCACGGCACGGCACGACAAGCTCGTCGTGACGTGCCTGGGCATCACGGTGGCGTCGTGCCATGCCGGGCCAACCCGGCACGTCCATTTGGAAACGTATAGTCGGCAATACTGATTGGCATGCCCAAATATTTTTAGGCAACGCAGCCGCATTGCGGGGCATGGTTTATCAGCCCTTGAAACCGACAGATCGTCCAGTGCATCCCAGTGTTCGTTTGTTCCCCATCCGTATGACTAAACCTGGTAATGGCTCAACATCTGAGCCACAACCACACCCATCCATTCTTAGCGTACGAAAGAAGACACACCACTCCAGTCCAACCACCCTCCAGTGGGAACCAACCTACTCCAAACTGTTGTCATCCATGGGTTAGACCACAGCTTCTGACCATCTTATATCTAGCCACCATAGGCTACAACACCACAGAGTTGCTCACGGCTACATGAGGAGCTGGACGACTCGGGTTGGCCACTCGAAGCCGCACGGCCGGAGCAACTATCCAGGCTGCCGCTGACCAGGGCAGTGCGACCTGGGCGGCGTAGGCTGGACGACGCAGCCTGGGCGATGGTCCAGAGCGGTCGGCAGCCCGGGGCGGCGCCAACGGACCATCGCGGCCTAGGCAGCGACAACCTAGAGTGGGTGGCGGTCGGGGCGACGTGCCGACGTGACGCTGGACGGCGGCTTGGTCGACGAAGCGGGGAGGATACGGCGCGGGTGTGGCGGGGTCCGTGAGGATCAGGAAGGGGGCGGCGAGCCTGCGGCGGGGAGGCATGTGGACGGCGCGCGGATCCGGAAGGGGTGGGTCACCATTTGGTTTTGGGCCACGATGGCAACCTTTTAAAACCGAACCACTGAGGCCCATGCCAAACTTTATCAAGCCGTTGTCCCAGTAAACACGTGCATGGGGAACCATTTCTACCCGGTCCCTCCCATACACCAAAAGACCGAACCAATTACACTCCTAGGTTTACGTATGACCTTGAGCATGTGTCGGTGCGTTGCTGACGCACGGGCGCAGCGTAGTGAATATATAGGTAGTTTGATCCAAACAGGTCAATCTATTACTCCCGCCATAGTAAAAAAATAAGGTCGATAGAGTTTTGAAAAAAATATACTTCTTAAATCTATATGATTAGCAATTCTGACAAACCTATATATATTTTTAGCGTATGCATGTTATATATTTGGATTCATATTAATAAAATTTAGTATGGCGATAATTTGTATTTATTGATGACTTATTTCAAAGTTTCATTACAGATCATGTCAGAAATTTAGACCTTATTTTTGAGATAGAGGAGGTAGCAATTATTTTAACTAATCTATTAATATCTATTAACCGGTTAGATACATACGCCTAATTTTTAACCAGATCGAGCTTTTAGATATAGGATATTCCAAAAGAAAATTTAAGAAAAAATAGAAAAAAAACATACTACACTTTGAACTCAGGTCTACAAGAGTATTGAACAATATTTCTTAATCACTAAGATATGCAGTATTTTGTGTTCTTATGGTATACTGTAGCATATATGGTATACCCGCTAGATCCGCCCGGCGGCTCACCGTTTCGCCCGCACCAGACCAGTTGTTACCGGTGAAAATGCACGTACACGTGAAAATTTCATTCTTCAAGTTTAAGACCAAGGCCTTGATCGCTCTGTTAACAGCAAGCAAGGAGGAATGGAGGAAGGAAGCAGGAACGAGATCGAGAAAGGAGCAGGAACCGGGCGGAGGAACCTTTCTTGCAGGAGAAGAAGATAATTTTGTTCATACAATCGATAATCCCAAACCCTCTCATGCACTCCATATATTTAGCCAGTTACAAGAGCCCAACAGCTCTGGACCTAGGCCTACATGGCCCACGAATCGCCAACGACACGAGAATTGGGCTTAACACTCCTGGAACTTCTACGCACACCTTGGTCCTGGGCTGGGTCCTCCACAGCAACAGATGTAACATTCCCCCCTCCTTACGCAGGAATGTCTCCATAGTCTGATTTAATCTCTCAGTCTGTCCATCAGATTGAGGATGGTAGGATGAGGACATCTGAAGCTGCACATCTGCCAAACGGAAGAGCTCGGACCAAAAGTGACTGGTGAAAATACGATCCCGATCGGTCACGATGGCTGTCGGCATGCCGTGGAGACGGTAGACTTGGTGTATAAATACTTTTGCTACACTGGCTGCCAAGAAAGGATGGCGCAAGGGAAGGAAATGCCCATACTTTGTGAAGAAATCCACTACTACCAAAATACAGTTAAAATGAGATGACAAGGGTAATCCTTCGACAAAATCCATGGAAAGCGGAGTCAGGAACCGGCAGAGGCTGAAGCAACCCCGGCAACTTGGCACGATCAGGTTTGGACTGGTGACAAATGACACAAGCGCGAACAAAGCGATGGACAAATGACACAAGCGCGAACAAAGCGATGGACATTACACATTAGAGAATGACATGTGAGTACCACTAAATATTTTTTTATTATTAGTAGCATGGTATTGTTCTTTTGCGGAGAGACCCTAAACCTAATATTTTTTTCCTCGAGTTTCTTTACATAAGTTGTTTAGGATAAGTACGACAAAAAAACAGTGAATGACATTTAGCGGCACTTTTTTTTGTTTACTTGCTTGAACGGGTGGGAATTGCTTCTGCATTTACAGAGGAAATCCGATTAATTTTTGGATTTACATTTGCAGTTTCAATGTATCACTCAAATTAATTAACTACGAAGGTTTTGCCTCACTTTGTTGGGTTTAAGTAAGCGATGTATATAAACATAATTATGTTTGAGAAAAGTTAATATAATGTTTATTATGTCTATCTCAAAATAAAGACAATTCCAATTTTGTACTAAGTCAGCTATTATAAGTTTAAATAAATTTATAAAAAATGGTATAATTTTTGTTTATTTCATATAATATAAATCTAGTCAATTATGCACCCTTTTAAAAATTCTCAACTAACAGTTAGTCTATTTTATTATTTTATTTATTTCTTCAGTTATAAAGATTTTATGTATGGTGTAGATACAGGTGACGCAAAGGTTTTATTCTAGATAGCAAAAACGGAGAGAGTATGATTTTGTTTGAAATATTTTGGTGTTGACCTTACTAATTCCATCTTCGTTTCTATTTTATTTATGCACCTATATATTCTCGTTTTTATTTTACTTTTGAGAAAAAAATGTCAGGACAAAAGGTGCAGAGGGGTTTCCCGAAACCTCTACATCCGATGCGTTCGGCCGATGGTAAGGCTCCGTTTGGATGGCGTAGGGATAGTGAGAATCTGCATACTCTCAAAATATGGATAGTGCACATAAAAAATCTATACCGTTTGGTTCTATGGATTACTTAGGCCCCTTATACATATATGCCCGCAGTGCCCTCCCCTTTCTCTCTCGTCGTCTTCGATCTCACCGGTCCCATCGTGGCTCTTCACGCGCCAACACCGCCCCACCTCCCCTCGCAAATTGGCGCCGCCCTGCCTCCCTAGCCGCCCTGCGCCGACTCACCTCCCCCACCGGCCGGCACCGCCCCGCCTCACCCGCCCGCCCGAACTGCCCGCATACGGCGCCGGCTAACGCCTCCCTGCCTCGCCAGCCCGCCGACGTTGCCTCACCTTCCCCATCTGCAAGTGCCGCCTCGCCTTGGCAACCCGCCGGTGCCGTAGGGAGCAAGCACGCGACGAGGAGGCCGGCGCGGGGGCAAGGGTTTGATGGATTTTTTTGTAGGGGCACTTTCGTCTTTTGGTAAAGATTCTCTCCATTATTCCTGCCTTTGCGTGGATAGTGGGATTTTGCAAGATGCAATCTGCACGCCAAAATCTTATCCGTTTGGGTGCTTACAGATATTTTATTACTGGATTCTAAGGGCCCATTTGGTTCACGAGATTCTCAAATTCTAGCCAAAAAAACTGCAATGGAGCCAAATGGGCTGGACAATGGATGCAGATATTGTTCGGTTGGGCCAAAATCTCACTATCTCAGTACACGTCTGATAATTAGAGATACTAAGGGCTGCTTTGAACAAAAAATCAAAATACCCCCTGCTGGGTGTACGTGCTCGGTGCTGGATATGAAGGCAACGTGGGAAAGCGGATACCCGGTGCACAGAATCTAACGCATTATCTATTTTTCCCGAACACTACAACAGGAGGACATATCCTACGCAATCAGACTTACCGTGCAATCGTGCAATCAACTAATATCAATCCTCGGATCTAGATTCAATGGTTGCTGTCATTTTTCGTTTAACCCCCCGTAAACATGATTGCACAGGATATGTCCTCCATAAGCTTGATTGCACTTACCGCAGCGACCGTTAGATCTAGATCCGAGGCTTGATATTTGTTGATTGCACGATTGTACGATAAGTCTGATTGTACGGGATATGTCCTGCTACAACAGTGCCGGATTCTAGTTTCAGGTTCTATGTATTATGTGCATCCTAAAGTCTACCATGAACCAAACGGCACCTAAAGAATACGATGAAACGGGGCCTGATTAGATACGGGCCCCATGCGCACGGGAGTACAGAAGGTTCGAGACTCCAGAGGCCGGGCCACTCTAAAACCCTTTGTCTGTTCCGCTATAAACCCTTTCACCTCCTCCTTCGCCACGAGGCTCGCTTCTTGTTCACGCCGCCGACTCGCCTCACTAATCGGTAGGGTTTGCCCGTTCCCCTCGCAGGCGAAGGCGGCGCCGTCTCCGTGCACTACACCCGCTCCCAAGGTTGGCATCCTTTTTTTCCACTTCCTGCTCCCATTGCTTAATTTCCGATCCTGACGAAGGAAGATACGTAGTACTGGGCTGCTGGCGATCATCTCGATTACTCCAAAATCGAGATGCTATCGTGAGGCTAGTTCATTGGAATCGATGCCGTTCTTCTGGTCGTCGATTTTAAGAGTCTTTGGCCCCCTTTGACTTGTGCTCTGATGGTGATCGGATCCTCTGTCTTTGCAGCTCTGTGTGTGATTCGAAATTTCGTGTGATTATATGCGGTGGGAAAAATTCGACAATTAAGCGAAACAGTGGCGACATTGCCTCGATTGTTTGTTACGGTGGTGTTTGCAGTGCGTGTGAGATCGATTGCGATCTTCATTTATCTGGGTTTGTCTTGGTACCAAGCTGGTGGCAGCAACTGTATGAAACGGCGTACTGTGGTAAACCTAGCACAATGTTTGGGATGGGTTGTTAGGCTATTAGGAAGGAAACAGGAATTAGTGCATTTGCTTAAGTTTGTACTTCTGGTGTGAGCGTTTTGAGTGGCAGCTAGCACCAAGCTTCAGGTCAAATCATATGACATCTATAGCTTTCACCCTGTTTGACTTAAGTTTGTAAAGTAGGCTTACAAACAACGATTATTGCATAGGATGAATTGAAGTATGTGTTGATTTTGTTGGCTTAAGTTCTTTCTTTCATTCAGAAATCAGAAGTTTGTAATTTCCCCCCTTTGTGGTTTGCTGCACTTTTCTATATGCATATCATTTATTAGTTGTGTTGCTTTACCTCTGCAGAAAGTGGTGGTAACTATGTGAGTGTTGTTGTATCATTTACCCTAGGGTTGTTTACTGCTTATTTTCCTTTTAGGGCTAGTTTGACGACCTTATTTTTCCTAGAGAATTGACGGAAAAATGAACTAATTTCCAGGTTGCCAAACTAGCTCTTAAGGTTTTAATAACCTTGCAACTTAGGAGATCATCGCTGGATTCCTGGGTGCTCGGCGAACTAGATGTGTAATTGCGTTTTATTCAGAAATTCCTTGTTTATCTCTATATCACGCTGGATAATTGTGCATATCCTATTAGCCCACCCAAGGCACTTTACTAATTTAGCTATGCCTTGTGCAGCAATGGCCTTGGAAGCTGGGAGCTCAGCTGCCCCCCAGCATAGTCCAGATGTGGTATTGTTTTCTCCTTTTTCGTTAACTTTTACTTCTGACAACAGTTGAAATGTTTTGAACTGAAAAGAATGAAGGTTCTGCTTACAGGTTGCGGGTGCATTTGTTCAACAATACTACCAAACTCGTGTTTCTGCACCACGGGATGCCTATAGGTTTTATAACGACTCCAGTATTCTTGGCCGACTAGATTCAAACGGAGAAATGATATCTGTAACCACAATCGATGTAAGTTCTATACAACATCATGATGCTAGTGCTATTGATGGACACTAGGAACTTTGGAATATGTATTTTTTGCGTGGTTTAAATTTCAGTGGATAGGTTTTCATGCATGACATGTTTTATAGCTGCTTTTCTATTTCTTGAAATATTAAAATATAATGGCTGATAGTCATATTGAGGCCTGCAAGCTACATTTTTGCGATGATTTGTAAATGGATACTGATTCTATTTGTACAGTTTTATGGTCTACCATCTCGACTAAATTAGGGTTTTAAATTGAACAAACTCCCGTGGCAATTCCTCATCTGTAAACATAGAAATAAGAAAGGAAGCTAGATACAAGCACCTTGGTCAGCAATGACTTATTTCTGAATGTTAGGACTTTAGGTCATCATTTTATTGAAGTTCTTCGTTTCGAGAAAATATTTGAAAATAGAGGACTTTAGATCTTGACCTTTAATTTTTCTTGTAATGTATGTCAGTTGCTACAAAACCACAATCTTAATATTTAGTTGGATAGAAATCTATTCATGCAATAGTTGTATACTAACTAGACTAGTATAAGCACAATAAATTAGGGCCTTTGAGTTCTCACTTATTGTTAATCTTGTCATAAATCAGCAATAACGTTATATTCCTAGGCTAGGCTGATTCTGAATGTCTTATTGATTTGTTTTCTGTGCAGGATATCAAGGAGCAACTTCTGTCTGCAGATTTCCCCCACTCTTTGATAGAGATAGAGACTGTAGATTCACAGCCATCCCATGTGGGTGGTGTGCTCATTTTGGTTTCTGGATCTTTTACTATAGATGCCATGAAACAAAAATTTACTCAGTCATTCTTTCTTGCTCCACAAAAGGGTGGAGGCTATTTTATTTTGAATGATATGCTCAGACTTCCGGGGCCATTAAGTGAGGCTAAGAATGTTATAGCTAACAATGATAATGAAAGCACACAAAGTACCACCTTGCAGGCTGAGCCAGATAATGGAATACAAGCACGTTTAATGTTTTAAGTTTGTATTCCATATATTTGCTGATGTTTTCATATTTGTCCAGAAACAGCTTCAACCAATGAGCATACAGTGCCAAATATTCCAACTACAGGAAACATGCATGGCATTGAAGCCATGAGTACCTCTCCAAATGCTGTTTCTCCAGCTAAAATTGATGTCGTTGATGCTTGCATGAAAGCGGTTAACAAGGATACTGAGAAGGTACCTGCTTTAGCTGAGAAAAATGCAGTTAGCAAGGGTATCGAGAAGATATCCGGGGCCGCTCAAGCTCCTGCTTCAGCTGAGAAAGCGGTCAACACTGCTACTGAGAAGATGCCTGGGGCTGCTCAAGCTCATGCTTCAGCTCAGGAAGGGGTTAACAACGCTACTGTGAAGATGCCTGTGGCTGCTCCAGCTCCTCCTGCTTCAACTGAGAAAGCGGTTAACACGGATAATGAGAAGATTTCTGAGGCTGCTTCAGCTCCTCCCACTTCAACTGAGAAGGAAGTAACTAAGAAGACCTATGCATCAATTGTGAGTTATCTCTATGCTTCCATATACCTTTCACCTCTGCAAGCATCTAATATGACTGATATTGTTTATTCTCAACCATCTGTAGATTGCTGCAATGCATTCATCCATGGCATATTTTATTAACACGACTTATGCACGGTGGCGTCCGTCCGAATGAGCGGTGCGAAGCTCCTCAAGTACTACGAGTTTCAGCAGGTGTTCAGTGAGGCACTGGCTGTCCTCTCCGTGTTTTCGGCTCAAGACTTCTTCCCCGGGTCGCCCATTAGCCGGTGGGTTGATAAGCTTGTGGGGCTCATAGCAAACTTAAGCAAACATAGTTGGACTTATAACAAAATGACACATATGTGTAGCAAAGCTAGATAGTTACAGGAACGTGGTCTTGACCCACTGGTTATGCGTGCAAATTGTGTATGCAACAGCGGTTGACGTATCCAAACTGTGTGCAATGTTATTCAAACTTTTGTTATCACGCATTTCTGATTTCCTGTAAATAAAGAATATGCATTTACTGTATCCATCAGCGCTTGTATACTATGGTACAAAATCAAAAGCAGGAATATTGCAACGTTTAGCTCATGCAAAATATTAAAAGCAGTTTATCCTGAACGAAATATTAAGATAACGTGGTGTCTAGTCCTCCGCTAATCTTACAGGTCACTTATACTACATGCTTAATAGGCACAAGACAGAGAGGCACCATCTTCCTAAAAACAAGCTGCCCAATTTCTTTCATATCGATGTCTTCCTCCTTCATCCCTTGAGGAAGCTCCCAATCAAAGCAATGTATCAGGTTTGCCAGCGCAAACTCCACATTGGCCACACCCATGGCCACGGCGGGGCACGACCTCCGTCCCGAGCCAAACGGGACGAGCTCAAAATTTGAGCCTCTAAAATCAACCTCGCTTCCCTCGAACCGCTCGGGCCTGAAATCCTCCGGGTCATCCCAAATGCTCGGGTCTCGACCCATTGCCCAAACATTTACAAACACTCTTGTGCCCGGTAGCACGTCGTAGCCGCCGATCTCGCACCTCCTCATGGTCTCCCTTGGGATCAACAAGGTCCCCGGTGGGTGTACCCTGAAGTTCTCCTTCACTACCATCTTGAGGTAGCTGAGGTTTTTCACATCTTCTTCGTCCACTCTTGGTTTGTTACCCACCAAGCTGCGCACCTCGGCCTGCGCTTTCCGCATGACCCTAGGGTTTTTCATGAGCTCGGACATGATCCAGATCATCGTGACGGAGCAAGTGTCGATGCCTCCTGCAAATGTGTCCTGAGGTTTGCAACAATATGTAGGCATATGTAGCATATATCAGCAATATACTATAGGACTAGTGGTTACCAAATCTGAAACTGTAACCATATATACATGCCTCATATGCATACCATGAGGATGCCCTTGATATGATCACGCGTGAATCCATGAGCCCCCTCGTCACCCTGCTCCCTCCACATCTTCACCAGCGCGTCGACCATGTCCTCCTGCACGCCGGCCTGCAGCCTCTCCGGCTCGAGGTGCTTATCAATGACCAAGTCGAAGAACCGGTCGATCTTGCGGAAGATGCTCCTCCTCCGGCCGGCG
Organism: Paspalum vaginatum; assembly: GCA_030272315.1. Taxonomy (NCBI): domain Eukaryota; kingdom Viridiplantae; phylum Streptophyta; class Magnoliopsida; order Poales; family Poaceae; genus Paspalum; species Paspalum vaginatum. The sequence goes on along the minus strand of CM059013.1, from coordinate 36,865,791 downwards.
GCTCCGGTGAGGACATCGGCGAGCCGCGCGAGGCCCGACGCCGGGAAGAAGTCCTCGAAGGTGAAGCTCCCCAGCACCCGCACCGTCTCCTCCATCACGTACTGGAAGCTGCTCCGCTCGAATTGCGCCGACCCGTACATCTTCCCGAACGCCACCGTGCCGATGATGCCGTCGAAGAGCGTGTACAGCATCTCGCTGAGGTTGACGGGGGCGCCGGGAGGGGAGCCGGCGAGGGAGGAGACCAGGCGGTCGACCTCAGCGGCGCGGGCGTAGGCAAAGGACTGCACGCGCCGCATGCTGAGCAGCTCCACGACGAAGACCCTCCGCATCTCGCGCCAGTAGTCGCTGTAGGGGCTGAAGGCCACGTCCAGATAGTCATAGCTCAGCAACCTCGGACCTGCACACAATGCATTTATCATTCATGCTTGGATTAATTAGCCCTAACGACCTTACAATGCTAATGCTATATTTTTCTTATTACTATTTTGTTTAACAATTGTTATAGCTACTTATTTGGCTCAGTAAGTGTTACTTAGTTGATGATAATAAACTAAATGCAAGATCTGTATACGCAACCTTCACCCATAGGAGCAAAGTTAATAATAAAATCCATCATAGAACATATTTATACGATAACTCTATCTTGGTAGAAGATTTACATTTAATACTTAACCCAATCTTCTTCTCACAAAGTGTATTTGAGTTCCTGAGCAGCTCACTTTGAGCTGCTTACAAGTGAGCAGCCCGATTTTCTTCTCACTCTATTTCTCTTTCTTACATATCATCGTAAATCTGATGTGATATCCTTTATAGCCCGCCTATGTTGCCTTATTATATTTGCTCTATCAATGCGCATGCGTTTTTGCTATTTACAATAAAATCCTTGCGAGACCTGTATCTACACCATGCATAAAACCTCTATAACTAAAGAAATACATAAAATAGAAGCTACATAATTGTTAGACACCTTTGAGATCCCGGTGGTGGCGAAGGTAGATCCACTACGGTGGCAAAAGGAGCCAAAATAAGAGGAGGTGAAATAAGGAAGCTAAGAGTAGCCTGAAAGTGACAACCAACTGTCAACCTCCTTGTGGTGGCGAAAGTAGATCCACCAATTTACGTCCAGCTGCCGTTAGCTCACTGTTAGGTAGGACTGGATCTACCTGTCAGTGACCCATGGCCTCCCTATGGTGGCATCCCCTACATCACCGCTCCATCTCAACATCAAGCTCTACAACATGCCTGCATCTCCTCACTAGGACTATATAGAGATGGTCTCAGTCCACCTAAGTGCTAGTTAATGAGGTGATCATTTGGTGTTCACGTACTCAATTAATTAAGATCATACAAGAGATAAGTTCTAATAGGATGATTGGAGCGCCTATAGCTAGTATTTCTTTTTATGGAAAAGTTGCTTAAGATATGCAAAACTATGTCAATTTGCCACGAGACGAAATGAGCTTTATTTTGTCCAATACTAGGCTTGGAGCCAATTTGCTAGAAGATACCGTCTCTATTAAAATATTGATTTCTAGCTAGAAAGAGATAGAAAAGTCATGAAAATATCTTTTTGCCACTGATCCAACTTGTGATATTTATCTTCCTCCCTCTCTCCCTAATATTGAAATATTAATATTCAAAAGCTGAATGGTGCTTTGTGTCTCTAGTTTTATATTTTATGGTTGAAAATCAAATTATCATGCTAATTGGATGGTGTAAATTAGACTTTTCCCAGTATTACGGTGCTACTTGTAGCTACTTGGATGGTGTAAATCAAATTATCATGCTAATTAGATGCTGATTGTTCTTAGAAAATGACTCATTATAAGCCAATGGAGTGGTGGGAAAAAGAAATAGAAAATAAATTTGATGCTACGATGGGTTGCTATCTAGTCGTACGGCAACACATACTAACTTCCATGAACGATACAATTGTTGGAGCTGGACGAGAGATCACAGCTCTGAACGATCACCACGAACTCGATGAACTCTGATGAACTTGACGTAGGAACACACGCACACGAGAATGGAAGTGGAGAGTAGTTTTCAGCTGCGGAACTGCAGCCTTGGCCGTTGGCCACGATCCTTTTATTAGGCGTGATCGTTACAGACTCCACGGCCTGGAGACCGCGCCACTCCGTGCATGGTGCGCGACGCGCCGTTCTTCTCGGCGTCGCCCGCAACGTGCTGCCATGCCCGTTGTGGCGCTCCCACATGCAGAATTTTAGGACCACGGCGTGAACCAAGCACGTCTCTGGCCTCACACTTGTCCCTAACAAAAATAAACATGATCGACATGCAAACTAAGCTATGCAACTAAGATTAGCTCAAACAACAATAGCTAACAAACAAAGTGACGACATCATTGACAAGCATATGCTATATCTTCTGCACCGAGAACTCTTGGGCCAATTGTGTGTTATTAGAATTTTTTTTTTTGACAAAGTGTGTTATTGGAATATAATTGGGACAAGGATCACTACTGCCTACAAAATGTTGCCCACCCGGAAGCGTTTTAATGTTGCTTGTTCTTTCTAAAAAAATTGTTTATTCACCACCCGTACTAAAAAGTCGAAAATTCATTAGATTTCCTCTATAAATAGGGCAGTAATAACTAAATATCATCCACTGTTTTTTTCTCTCTCCCATACTTATCCTAATCAACTTATATAAAGAAAATTGAGGCAAAAACCTTTCGCAGTTAATTAATTTGAGTGATCCATTGAACTGCAAATGTAAATCCAAAAATTCATCGGATTTCCTCTGTAAATGCAGAAGCAATCCTAGCTCCACCCATTCCAGCAAGTAAACAAAAAAATAGTGCCACTAAATGTCATTATTCACTGATTTTTTGTCACACCTATCCTAGAAACAACTTATGTTAAAGAAACTTGAGGCAAGACATTAGGTTTAGGGTCTCTCCGCAAAAGAACAATCCAGTACAAGCTAATAGTACTGAAAAATAATCTAGTGGTACTCACATAGTCACATGTCATTCTCTAATGCCATACTGATCCTAAAATTGATGGCACACCACAGCGGACGATGACCATATACTCTAATTTGTTATATTTTGATCTTAAATAGCATGATCAATATGTTTATATATGAACCCATATACATAAAGTATACTAGAACACAAATGGTTTTTAGTCGCGAACCTATGTGATATAAATTTGGTTGCTAGTGACGATAGGTAGTCTCCCCTATTGCAAGGTTGCTAGAAATCGTTATCTGTAGCAACGGCGTTGAGCCGTTTCTAAAAATCAATTTTAAGGGTAGGCACTGTGCTATTTGCAGAGGTGGTTGACCGTGTATGCCACTTCTAAAAAAAAATTTAGAAAAAAAAAGACGGTGCTTTCTGGCCTCAGGACACTTACGTGCTGACCACAAACATGACCGTCCAAGGAGATAGGAAGGGAACGGAAGAGATAAGGGTAAAGGGTGGGAGAGTGTGACCGGGGAGATTGCATGCATTCGGCACACTTAGGATAGCTTTTCGCACCCCTTTCTAAAAGCCGGACGATTTTTAGGGACAGAGCGAAGTACGTATATAAACTGCCCTAAAGTTGATCTTTTTTGAGGCGGGTGAAATGCTCTAGGCCACCTAGCTAGAAACCAGCAGTTAAATGCTACTTCCTCCGTATTTAAATATAAGTCGCGGTTGACTCTTTTCTAAAACTTTAATGATTCGTCCAATTCAAAAAATTTATAAGTTATTATTTATTTTGCTGTGACTTGTTTTATTATTATATAGAGGTTTGAGTATGACTTGTTTCTTTGTTTGTTTACATAAGTTTCATGAATTACACAAATAATTGATGTTTTGAAAAAAATTCAACCGCAACTTATATTTAAATACGGAGGGAGTACATCAACAGTATCTGGCCAGCAATCATTGTAGCTAAAAATCTTTGATGCAGCGGTGTTATTTATTAATATATCCAGCAACAATTGTAAACAATACAGTACAGGTACAGCTAGACAACCATGTGACTAGAAAGAGTAATTAATCATTGAAGCAGAGACGTAGGTCTATAAGATTGAGTAGGAACAGTATAGTACTGTACGTGCCTGGCGAGTTGGGTCGGCTGCAGCAGTGCAGGTCGTTGGTCCGGAGGACCTCCCTGGCGGCGTCCGGCGAGGAGACGACGAGCGTGCGCACGCGGCCGAGCTGCACCTGGACGACGGGGCCGTACCTCCGCGCGAGGGCCTGGAAGTAGCGGTGCGGGCGGCTGCCGATCTGGAGCAGGTTGCCGAGCACCGGCAGCTGCCTCGGCGGCCCCGGCGGCGGTGGAGCGCTGCTCCTCCTCCTCCTCTGATGGTCGTCTTCTGCTCCGTTGGTCCTCCTTCTCCTAGACAGCAGGTGCAGGTGGAGGAGGAGTGGCAGCACCACCGCCGCCAGAGGTAGGAGGAGAAGAGCCGCCGCCGGGCATGCTGCTGCCAGATCGGAGGGAGTCTTCAGTAGTAGTGTGCTCATGGTGTGTTTCCGTGCTTGACTTGTGTTGAGTGACTTGCAGGCGCGGCTATCGGCGTTGTCGACTTGTCGTGTGTGTATATACTGTTCCTACACACACATGCACAGGCGGCACGGCACGAGCGGGTGGTGTAATTTTTTTCTTCCATGATCGCAGGGCTGCTCAGGCTGATGGTACATGAGATTCCAAACGTATATGCGCATCGTCATACGCCCACGCATGCATGCATGGAATGCGTACGTGGAAGATGAGATATTGTGCCCATATGGGATACGGGTAGGGTGTGCGGCCGCTCAGCTAGGGGGCTAGGGGCCCCCACCTTAGTTATGTAGATAAGCTATGGTCTATTAGTATAATTTTGTGTGATATCTAGAATTAGTTTATACTAGTAAAATTGCACTTGTGTGCCGCATGTTGGCTATGGATAGTCAAACAAGTAGTGTGAGGCGCTACAATAAAAGTTTAATGCGGACCAGTTCAAGGAACATATGATGAAAATAAATAAACCAATTTTTGCTTAGCAATTATTTTGGAATTACAAAGATATGAACCATTAGAATTTTAACTATACTTTAAGGTCAGATCTTAAATAATGCATAAATAATTTATTATACTAAAATAATACCCATATAAGTGACGACTCAAAATATATATAAACTTAGAACAAATACTTCCAAAATAAACTTTGAATAACTTCAAGCTCATGTAATCTGGAAATAAAACCCATTAGAACAACGAATGCACAACTTAATGTTCAAATTTCATTCAAAAGTTAATCTCAAAATTGATGACCAGATTTGGAAAATAATGAAAAAAAGAGTGGAAATAAAAATTATTTCGAAAAAACTTCACTGTGCCTATGATGAGGCCAGTCAGGCGCCTGACTGAATGAGGCCGGCCAAGCTCTGGAAGTAGGGATGAAAATGGTAGTAAACGATTCAAAGAAGGCTAAATTGTTTTCAGTTTTATATTTTTCGTCGGAAACAGAATCGAAAACGGTATTGCCAGAAACGAGTGCGGTATTGGTATTACGGGAACTTTGCGAACGAAACTATCTGATCGGAAATATCTTGATATCGGTCGGGAGTCGATAATTTATAATTTGAAAATTGGGTAGTCAATACCGCCCCTTCCCTTCCCATTCCTCGCACTGCGGCATGCCCTCTTCCGCCTGTTCGCACTGCAGCGCCAAGGTCGCAACCCACCCCAGGCGGCCCAGGCCTGCGGCGTTGACCAGCTTGGCGTGTTTGTGCCCCTAGAGTGATTTACCCTGGACAATTTCTTCCTTATCTTGAGTTGATTTGCCTCTTTCCGATTTTTTGAGCTCGTGCTAATTGATTTGCGCCCAGATTTGAGCTGAAATGATTTGTTCACTTGGATTTTTACCGTGCATTGCTCATATCTTCATCGGGGCTTCTTGTTCTTTTTTCCAAGATCTTCTCTGGATCCCACTGTCTTTCCTTGTTATTGTTCATCTCTGCTTCAAGGCATGTACAACACGGATATTCTGCCATCAATCATCTTGATCTCCAACGATGCCATGGCCAGGTGGATTGATGGACGTGTCACTGAGAGATCAGCTGGGCTGGCAATTGCACTACTCGACCTGGATGGGTAGTGGGTACGGAAGCGCCGGGTGAGAAAAAAACACGGCAAGAATAATCCACACGGGGACCAAAGAACGGCAGGAACGGTTGCGTTATGTCATAGTCTATGTAGGGCCCACTTTTGTTTGGTGGGACATACCAACTTAACAAATGGATGTATAGTTCAGATTAGATCTCTAAGCGTTGATATTATAGGGTGCAGAGAGTTATTATTGGGTAAAATTTATTTATTTTTAACTGGATCTTTATTAGTTTATACTCACTCCGTCCACAAAAGAATGGAATTCTGACATTGTCCTAAGTCAAACCATTGTAATTTTGACCGAATTTATATCAAAATGTATTCAAACTTATGGTACCAAATTGGTGTCATTATATTCTTGTTAAAATATATTTTCATACCATACGTATTTGATATCATGAATGTTTTTACATTTTTATATAAATTTGATCAAACTTGCCATAATTTGACTTAGGACAAAATCAAAATTTTATTTTTTTTCCTAGAAAGAGCGAGTAGATGAAAAGTAGATTAGACCTCCATATTGCTCGGAGCTCTTAAAATACCTGGATCTATATGCGCACGGCGCATGCAGAAAAAGCCAAAGTTGGACAAGAAATGACTGAGGTATCACGTGGACGACGACTTTGTGATGAATAATTGCACGTCAGGCACTAGGCGAAAAAGATCGGATTAATCATAGCAACACAAGGTAACGTGCAAACTAAGGAAAAAACTATGGACACTAATCAGTAATAACTTTTACTATTTTCGTGAAGTGTTGCGCCATATGTTTCCCAACAGCTTACAAGAGGATTATACAGTAAACCCTAATCTGTGAACGGATTATTCGCACAGGATTATTCACTAAGGATTATTCGCTCCAGCCCAACCCTCCAGGCGACGGGCCTCCGCTTTGCTCCCCAACTTGGCCGCCTCATAGGATTTAGATCATAATTCAATATTTTCGGGATTTGAAAAGTTTGTATGTTGAATTTTCTGAAGATACATCTTGCATTAATTTGTTACTCTCAAGACTCAATCGGTAGATTAAACTCCTATGAAAAAATCAGTAGATTTAGATGATATAGATATATTTATTCGCTGAGACTATTTGCTTGTCCTGGTGTGGAGCTGCCGCCGCCAAGGATATTTCTCGTTGTCTCAGCATCACACAACCCTACGAATAGTCAACGTCCCACCAATGGTGTCGTCGTCCCCACATTATATTTTTATTACTACTATATATAGGAACATAGAAGTTGTCTGGGTCTAATCGAAAGAGACTTTTTCAATCATATTTTCAAACTAGACCTTAACAAAATTATGTATTACCTTAGTTCTCGAATATTTATTACCGAGTAGTTTATTTTTTCAACTAAAAATATTTAATAAAAAAGAATAAAGGAAGTACATTATTTATAAGTGAAAAAACTTATTTTACAACCTTAAACTATTATGATTGTATGATTTTCAACTCCAAATTATGAAACCGCGTATGTATACTCGGATCATTGAACTAAACAAACCAAACGAAATACTCCCATAGCCACATTGAATGCAGTTTCGGATTCTCATTTTTTTTAAATAATAAAACCTTTTAATCTAAAAAAATAATTAGTTCATTTTAGTAAAAACAGTATGAAACTTGTATCATATATCCCTTTGTACAAATATATAGATATTGATTGGTGCTCTATTTGAAGACTTTTCGAACTTATTTGTTCCCGTTCCTAAGCTTCTATTTGGAGCAATAAAACAATAGGCGTAGCAATAAATAGGCTCTACACATATATCTTTAAATGGAGCAACAATAGATATATTATATTTTTATGAGAAATTTGGCAGTTTCGTACGCGCAGCAAGCTCACACATTCACTCTCTGGACCGCGGAGAAGGTCTCCGCTGCGCAGCGATTTCTTCCTGCTCTACACATTGGTTTCATTTCATGTTCATCCTTGCAGTGTGCGGTGGCTTCTTACAGCCCAATGAGGTGCATTATTCTTGCGCGCACACACAAGGCTCCATCACAAAAGAAAAGAGGAAGCTACAACTATGCTTGGTATAGTGCTAGAATATCCTTCGGAGACGGTGGCTGTGAGGTGAGCACACGGATGAGAGGAGCAGCTGTACAAGGTAGAAGCTGTCCTCACACCATAGTCATCTCTAATCTTGCCGGCGTCGAGCATTCCGTGCTTCTGCGGCCACAGAAGGTATTTTCCCCTTCCCCTCCGTCCTCCTGTTATGATTATTCTTTCTGGTTCTTCAATGAATCTGTTAGATTCGTTTCCTTATCTATTCTCATTTTGTTCATGTGTTGTGCTTGGTTATTGTCTATGTAATGTTTCGCCAAAAAGAAAAACTTTGGAGAGGACAGAGGAGCCATGGGCGCAGCCGTAGGTAGGGAGAATCCCAACTGTTGGGCTAATCACCTGATGCCCAGCTCCATTCTCCATTCGTCAGTTTCCAATCAACGCAATACAAGGTATGATGCTAGCTAACCATTTAATTACATTTTTGTTTCATTCATACAAGGTTGCTTGGTAAACTCCAGCACTGCAATCCTGACATTCATGTTGGATGATTATAAATGTTCATCCTTGATCTAGCTATTCCATGAATTCTTCCTATTTAATGAAATGTCTAGCTGTGTATTATTCCAAGATGCTCTTTACTACATCAGAAATCAATGAGATCTGCCAATACAGTCTATAATAAAATCTATATAGGATTGCACATTTAGGGTTACAAATAAGCAGGACGGTGGATTTTATAATTTATTTAACCTTTACTTAGCTCATGACCAGATATAGGTTTTGGTTTGTGTTGCCTTGCAAGCTCTGCTATATGATTCATTGATCTGATTCGAGGAATGCATGGTTGATCCATCTGAGCTTATTAAGCATATAGAGAATATGTTACATACCTTGCAGGGACCCCTGTACTTCTAGACTATGATGTTGAACTGACATGTTGTAAACGAAGAGCAAAACTGCTATTAGTATTTGGTTACCTGATAACCAAGCAAAGTGGACTCTTAATTTGATTTGAATCTCAAACAGTATCTTGCTATATGGATATAGTCCTTTGTACAAGATTCAAGCTATTGAAATCATCTCTGATGGTGCTCTGGATTTCTTATCCTAGGGATACATCAAGAACTTGAAAAAACTTTCCTCTTAATGAAAAACGTGCTCACGGTCGCCAAAAAAACTTGAAAAAATTAAACAAACAAAGAGAAGGTGCCTACCTCACCGATACTAATGGCCGGAAGCAAGAAAGCTAGGTGCCTTTACATGTTTTTCCTTTTCATTTATATTTGGAGCTAATTAACTACTACTATAATATAAATATAAATGTTTTAGAAATGGAATATTTTATGAGGCTTCTAAACTAGGTTCTTTTAGGCCATCTGCACTCAGTTCCTCCACCATGTCCCGCTACCTGCATGCCGGAAAATTTGGAGGAAAAACCCCTGCAGCCTAGTCCTCCACGCGTTCCGCCACGGTGCCGGAAGAGCTCATTTCGTCCACCTGCAGCGGAAGTACGAAGGTTCCGCCATCCGCTCTACACAGTAGGCCCGAGCAATGGCAGCCTCCTCGTGCACTTGGATGGAAGAGCAGGAAGAGGTGGATTGAGGGCGGCGGCGAGCAGATCTGGGGCCGTCGGTGGAGGCGAGAGGGGCGGCGGTGCCAGCGGCCGTTAGTGGAGCGGCGTCGTCCATGGCGGCGCATATGAGGAAGAGCCACCTCCTCCGCCCCACCCTGCCAGTCTCGCCGGCTGCAGCGGACGGAGAAGAGACACGCAGCCGGATCCGCGGCCGCTGCCGTCAGTGGAGGAGGCGGTGCGGGGTGACGACGCCCGCATCGGCGGCAGGGAGGCGGTGCGTGGCGGAGGGGGCGAGCGGCCATCGTGGAGGGAGAGGAGAGGGAGGCGGCAGCGCGTCAGCAGCCGGCTCGGAGGAAGAGGAGAGGGTGCCGCCGGCTGAGGTGGGGGAGGCGGTGGAGAAGGCGGCGGATGTAGAACAAGGTGGCCAGCGGAATGAGAGAGGGAGGAGGTAGGAGAGAGAGAGAGTGGGGGTACGGGGGGAATAGATAGGGTTTTTTAAGTTGATTTTCTTTTTTTAAGAAAAATGTTTGCAATTTTTTAAATGCTTATGATATTTTTCTAGTGCTATAATACAATTTATTATTATTATGGAAACTAATTTATTGTATAGGGAGGGAGGGATGGTAGTTGGAGGTGGATGAATAAAATATTGGCTAGTTGGAATGGAGGGAAGATATAGAGGAATAGGAATGCAGCAGAAGTTGATTTGGAGGAAAGAATCTCGCTGACTGAGTTAGAATATTCTTTTTGGAGGAAAAAATTGGAGTAATAGGAGTGCTGATAGCCTTAACACAATGTTACTCTACTATCTTTTATCTTAATATAATATGTTCTACAAATTTCTAGACTTTATGTAGAATGATTTATTGTTTAGCTTAACTGCTGCTATAATTGTGGATTGTATGAAACTCTTTTGGTTCTTGCGCATTGTGGTGCTCTACCAATTTAAGAGCCAAAATTTTGTTTATGTCCAACTTTCTTTGTGATACACACTTTGGATAGAGTTGTTTCTTTATTAGGATACATGTTTAGTTCCTTTTGTGTATGCTAGATGCATGATACTGTACATCTATATAGATGCATAATACTATACATCTATATAGATAGAGGCCAGTAAAAATAATTTATTGTTATAAAGCTCACACCACATTGCGCCACATCATTTATTTGTTTTAACCATCCATTCTTAATCTGCCATCACAATCTTAGCCATTTGTTATTCCCAGCCCATCTATCTACATAGACAACTGATACCTACTAAACATCATTAACTCTTGGACCTCAGGCTAGCCATGTCATCTATTCAGTCCAATAAGCCTGTTGACCTTCCATTTTGTTTCATTTATCTAAAGAAACAGTGCCATGCGCTCCATTCAAAGAGCACAAAGGTCACCATGCTACTAGGTATATTAACTCGTGTGTGTTGCCGTTTTCCCTTCTCATGTTTATTTCTTTGAAACTATGGACTATAAAACTTGAATTCCTGAATCGGAAGAGCTGAAGAGGTAATCAACAAGTTGCTAGTGTTTAGTACATAGATAGCAATCTATGGCCACATTTGCTGCCACGGCGGGTCTACTCTCTTGGTTTCCTGGCAAGATCAAATTTGTTTTCCTCTCCTTTGTTTGATGTTTAATTTGGACTTCGAACACTGCAATATTCATGTTATGATCTTTGCACGTATGCGATATCTTTCTTCAACAATAGATGTTGTCCTCTGTATATATAGTAAATCTCGCATACTCCTGTCTCAAATTTGCTTGCTTTATTGCAATGGAGAAACATTGCCCATGAGATGATTAATTTCGGTAAGGACAATTTCTTCATGTTTATTTCACAGATGCATTGCAGTTTCTTATTTTATCTTTTTTTGTATATTGACTAACAAAAACAAGTGATCCAACCATATTTTTGGTGTTTCATAGCCAGTTTACAAATAACAGAATTATCATCAGAGATCGTCATCATGTTGTCAGTTATGGAATAATCTGTTTACTTAATTTTCGTCATATTCTCAATCGTATGCTATTGCGTACTAATATAGCCTCCTTGACGGTGTCCAACATGTTTTCTCAAATGATGTACAGATCTATTGCTTGATTATCTACTAGCGCTTCGGTAAACCTATCGCCATATCCATCAAAGTAATTAAAAGATGGGTCAACTTTGAGACGAAATTCTGAGGTAGGAGTATTGGAATTCGTAGTATCGTCTAATGTTCTACGTTCCTATTACTATGGGCTTCATTCTTTAAGTTGTGCCCACTATAAGTTCTAACCAAATGCCTATACCATTTTACAGGCTGACATAATTTATTCTTTCATTCTTAGACTCGTTAACATCATGATACATTACTATGTAGAAAATCAGTGTTCAAGCCACTTTGCTGCAATTATTTGGTAAAAAACAGTATATAATATGCAACATATAAAATACAGGCATAATTCTTTTTTAAATTAGACATGCTAATTTCCTTCTATAATTTCCCCTTATTTTCACATATTATTGACTTAATATTTCACAGCAACGCGCGGGGTATCAGTGTATCACCTAGTATTAACAACGTACAGTCCCTTATAATATAACCATGTTGCCCATCACTATTTGATCGATTTAAAGTTCTCTTAAATGCCATCGTCGATCTTGGATTCTGGCACACCCCTTAACAAACTGCCGGACCACGGACCACAAACAGTTTTGAGACCGAAAACATTGGCCTCATTGCAAACGCCCCAAGAGACAGTCCAGGATCTCAAAGCACGTGTTACCCGTGTCAAGCATAAAGAGTGGATGCGTGGACATTAATCACACGTCGCATGATGACAGTAATAACGCATAGAGCATTCACGGCCGCGTCAAAGCGCGCTTGCCGACCTAGTATATATACAGACGACAACGCCGGAAGCCGTGCCTGCAAGCCACTCAACTACTCAAGTAGTCAAGCACTCAACACAAGTCGAGCACGGAAACACCATGAGCACACTACTACAGACTCCCTACGACCTGGTAGTAGCATGGCCCGCGGCGGCTCTCCTCCTCCACCTGCTGTCTAAGAGGCGGCGGACCACCGGAGCAGACGACCATCAGAGGTGGAGGAGGAGCACCGGCCGTGCTCCACCGCCACCGGGGCCGCCGAGACAGCTGCCGGTGCTCGGCAACCTGCTCCAGATTGGCAGCCGCCCGCACCGCTACTTCCAGGCCCTCGCACGGAGGTACGGCCCCGTCATCCAGGTGCAGCTCGGCTGCGTGCGCACGCTCGTGGTCTCCTCGCCGGACGCCGCCAGTGAGGTCCTCCGGACCAACGACCTGCACTGTTGCAGCCGACCCAACTCGCCAGGCACGTACAGTACTATACTGTTCCTACTCGATCTTATAGACCTACGTCTCTGTTTCAATGATTGCTGGGTATATTAATAAATAACACCGTTGCACCAAAGATTTTTAGCTGCAATGATCGCTGGATATTGTTGATGATCGTATGCAACTGCTGGTTGTTAAATTCTTTGGTTGGATCTAGGCCAGAGGGCCCCACCAATAGCGAGCTCTAGCAAGTTCATGTATGGATCTTGAATCACGGAGAGTGAGAGCATACATCTTGAATCACAGAGAGAGAAAGGTACAGAGAGGGGTTTCACCTTCGGGGAATCGGGGTTGGGGAAGGACGTGACCGGTGCCTGATGGGTAACTAGGTTTCCTCGTTCACGTAGGTGAAGCTCCTAGCACGCTTTATAAAGAAATGCCAACGGTGACGTAGACACGAAATAAATCGTGTCTATTATATAAATAAAATGTTCATACAAGTGGGTTTTCCTGTAGTGTGTGTCGGATGCATTAGAAATTTATTAAGTATGCATACAATCTTTCCGGTCAAGCTCTCTCATCTTTATCTCTTCCATTCCTTTCTATCTCGTTGGACAATCATGTTCGTGGTTAGCGTGCGAGCGCTCGGATGCCATAAAGCACCATTTTTTATTTTTTTCTAAATTTCTTTTTAGAGGTGGCGCATGTTGTCAAATGTCTCTGCAAATAGCATCTGGGCCTACCTTAGAAATGGATTTTTAGAGGTGACTCAATGCCAGTGGCTACAAATATTGCAACCTTGTATAGCGAAGACTACCTATCGTCTCTAGCCATATATCATCGGTTTGCCACTAACAACCATTTGTGTTCTAGTATACTTTGTGTATATGTGTTCATATATAACATATGGATCGTGACACTTAAAATCAAAATATAACAAAATAGAAAATATGGTCATCGGTGTACAGTGCCATCAACTTTAGGATCAATATGACATTAGACATTAGAGAATGACATGTGAGTACCACTAAATATTTTTTTTATTACTATTAGCATGGTATTGTTCTTTTGCGGAGAGACCCTAAACCTAATATTTTTTTCCTCGAGTTTCTTTACAAAAGTTGTTTAGGATAAGTACGACAAAAAAACAGTGAATGACATTCAGCGGCACTTTTTTTTTGTTTACTTGCTTGAATGGGTGGGAATTGCTTCTGCATTTACAGAGGAAATCCGATGAATTTTTGGATTTACATTTGCAGTTTCAATGTATCACTCAAATTAACTAACTGCGAAGGTTTTGCCTCACTTTTTTGGGTTTAAGTAAGCGATGTATATAAACATAATTATATTTGAGAAAAGTTAATATAATGTTTATTATGTCTATCTCAAAATAAAGACAATTCCAATTTTGTACTAAGTCAGCTATTATAAGTTTAAATAAATTTATAAAAAATGGTATGATTTTTGTTTATTTCATATAATATAAATCTAGTCAATTATGCACCCTTTTAAAAATTCTCAACTAACAGTTACTCTATTTTATTATTTTATTTATTTCTTCAGTTATAAAGATTTTATGTATGGTGTAGATACAGGTGACGCAAAGGTTTTATTCTAGATAGCAAAAATGCCCACCTACTGTTATGGGTGAAGGTTACATATACAAATGTTGCATTTATTTTTATCATCAACCACTGCTGAAGATGATATCAATTTGGCATCGCCCCGTAATATCAGTTAGTGTTACCAATCTGGACTTAAAATGATATTACTACCGGACCATGCAACTGGTACTCCGATAGCATACAGTACCAGTTGAGAATGCGGATTGAAGTGGAGTCTCCGCCGGTACTAATAGCCTTTTCTGTAGTAGCAGTGAACTAAATAACACTTATACGAGCCAAATAAGTAGCTAGACAAATATATAGTTGAACAAACTAGTAGATATAAAGAAAAAATCATTGAAAATCGAAACTGCACAACTGCAGCCCACGTGGCCATCAAGCACATCTGGCCTAATTAACCAGCTGCATGGTCAATTAATCCAGGCATGAATCTCTACTCCTATACTCCTATGAAGACCAGAAAGGAGAGGCGCCCACATCGAGGCTTCGCTACGTCGCTCCGCCCTTCCCTCGGCACCATCACGCGCCCAGCCCGTGCGTGTCTGTCTCACTGTCTGTCCGTGTTTTTCCGCTTGCATGTGGGCCATCTCAGATTACCGGTTTACCACACAGCCACCACGGGCTCGAGAACAACTGCCGCGACTTCCGCGAGGTTCCATCTACGACGCCGCGGCCCATCTGCTACCGTGCTACGTGCGGCACCACGTTCATAGGTTCTACGCGGCGACCACGATCATCGGAGCTCGGTGTTCGACTGGATTGCGTCGACGGTGAGGACGGAATCCTTTGCTTATGCCCTCTGATCACCAGCGAATCAGGATCTAGAAGCACACCTCGGTTTCCACTCCCAGGAGGTGGAGCACATGACCACCAGGATCCAATCAGCAGAAATACAGGTCAGGTGTCGATCCCTTATTCACCAATTCACGAGAGCCCTTGCGTTTGGATTACGGAGCCGGAGTCACATTGTTGTCGTGCGTGGGGACTGCAGTAGATCGATTTTCTACCTTGCAGCTTGGACTGCAGTATAAGTCCACCATCTGCACTATCCTCGGCTAATCGCATTCACATGTAGCCCCTACGTACCCTGATTGTCATGCCAATTATCTACAGTGTTGCAATGGAGTGCATTCGATAGAGTGATCAGTGCAGGCAGCCCTCAGTTAAGCTCTATTCCGCTGATGCTTAGCTGTTCGTCAATGCGTGGTGCAAAACCTGAATCTTCTTTATTATCTGATGCATGATGCAGAACCTACCTGCTGTTTACTACTTGTTTTGCCAATAAAAGATCATACATTCAACCGATGTGCTTTAATACCAAGGTGTTCTTTAGCTAATGGCCCATGTGCTCCACTATTTGTTGCTAATATTCTTTTCATGTTGTAGCCTGTAGATAGTATTCCTTTTTATCTTTTATGGATTAATCGACATACTGAAATTTCTAACTGTATCATTAGAGAGTTAGCGATATATGACTCTAAATAACACCATATAGCCTTATGAGAGCGCTCCTGTCTAATACATTTATCAGAGATTTGAAACAAATATTACTTTGGGTAAGTTGTATACTTGTATTGCTCTTCTTTTTACCTAGACAATGCCAAAAATTCAGCGGTACAAACAAGGGTTATGTTGGAGTTCAACATATATGCTTTCAGCTTTGAGGTTAATGCCCAAACTCTGTAACGATCTTTTAATTGTATATAATTTTGTTTTCGCAACATGAATTTAACTACAATATGCTAATTAGTCCTTCAGAAAGATTCAGAGCAACTTTCATAAAACAATTGGTCCCACTGTCACTTGCATTGGTAATGTAATGAAGGTGCTGGACTCATGTGTGTGGCCACAACAGTATAAAATGGAGTTAACACCCTTGGTTTATGTTTTTTATGGTATCTATAGAGAATTTATCAGGCAGAAATCTACTAGATACCTGGCCAGCTGTATGTTACTCTATCGAGAGCCACTGCTCGATCGAACACAAAGATCCTTGCCATCCCGGTCGTTGATGAGAAGAAGAACAAAAATGGAAGAAAAATAACTTAGCAGCAAATGAGGGGACATACACAAAGAACATTGTATATAAAGAGGTCCTTACACTGTAGCTGAGAACATTGTATATAAAGAGGTCCTTACACCGTAGCTGAGGTATTTTCTTCTGTCTAATATAATCGTTGTACTTATAACATAATGTTTAATTAATGGAAATGCTTATCGAAATCAATCGGCCTTCCGGTAAGCTTTCACTATGGATTATTTTAATTTGTCCGCATTCTTTGGTTCCCGCATGCATGGTGATTTCAGATAGATACAATAGGTTTACGTGACTAATATTTCTATTGATTTCTTTTGCTCCAGGAATGAGGCTGAGGTGGGAGGTTGCGATTTCATGTTTATACCATGACAACTATGAATTGTTTAGCTCCTTGCTTGGGCGTGATGCTCTCTTACAGGCAAAATGGTGGCCTTACTGTTATTGATTCCGTTTTTTGAAGAACTATTTGAAACACGATACTCCGTATGTTGTCAAACTTTGTGAATCTATGCAATGCCTCTTTTTAACCCATGAGTTACATGGAATCCAATTAGACCATGATTATTAATATGTTGTACAATATTGTATTTCTGCATTGGAATTGAGACCAAATTTCTTTCATTCCTGAATTGCTAATAACCATTGTCTTTACTTACATACGATCGATGTGATTGCACCATGAACATAGATGAAGAAAATCATTAGTCAAATCACCCTCTGTTATTCAGCATTGTTGTTTCCTACTGATTTTTTATTTCGATTTATTGTTTTTTATTAATTTTTAGTTTCCGTAGCAATGAACAGGCACAGATAATGATAAATGCATTGTCTGCAGGTCCCAGGTTGCTGAGCTACGACTACCGGGACGTGGCCTTCTGCCCCTACAGCGACTACTGGCGCGAGATGCGGAGGGTCTTCGTCGTGGAGCTGCTCAGCATGCGGCGCGTGCAGTCCTTCGCCTACGCCCGCGCCGCCGAGGTCGACTCCCTCGCTGCCGCGAGCTCCACTCCTGGCGCCCCCGTCGACCACAGCGAGGTGGTGTACGCGCTCTTCGACGGCATCGTCGGCCACGGTGGCGTTCGGGAATATGTATGGGTCGGCGCAGTTCGAGCGGAGCAGCTTCCAGCACGTGATGGACGAGACGCTGCGGGTGCTGGGGAGCTTCACCTTCGAGGACTTCTTCCCGGCGTCGGGCCTCGCGCGGCTCGCCGACGTCCTCACCGGAGCCGCCGGCCGGAGGAGGAGCATCTTCCGCAAGATCGACCGGTTCTTCGACTTGGTCATTGGTAAGCACCTCGAGCCGGAGAGGCTGCAGGCCGGCGTGCAGGAGGACATGGTCGACGCGCTGGTGAAGATGTGGAGGGAGCAGGGTGACGAGGGGGCTCATGGATTCACTCGTGATCATATCAAGGGCATCCTCATGGTATGCATATGAGGCATGTATATATGGTTACAGTTTCAGATTTGGTAACCACTAGTCCTATAGTATATTGCTGATATATGCTACATATTGTTGCAAACCTCAGGACACATTTGCAGGAGGCATCGACACTTTTTGCTCCGTCATGATGATCTGGATCATGTCCAAGCTCATGAGCAACCCTAGGGTCATGCGGAAAGCACAGACCGAGGTGCGCAGCTTCGTGGGTAACAAACCAAGAGTGGACGAAGAAGATGTGAAAAAACTAAGCTACCTCAACTCCTCATAGATGGTGGTGAAGGAGAACTTCAGGTTACACCCACCGGGGACCTTGCTGATCCCAAGGGAGACCATGAGGGGGTGCGAGATTGGCAGCTACAAGTGTAAATGTTTGGGCAATGGGTCGAGACCCGAGCATCTGGGAGAATCCGGAGGAGTTCAGGCCCGAGCGATTCGAGGGAAGCGACATTGATTTTAGAGGCTCAAACTTTGAGCTCATCCCGTTTGGATCGGGACGGAGGTCGTGCCCCGCTGTGGTCATGGGTGTGGCCAATGTGGAGTTTGTGCTGCAAACCTGATACATTGCTTTGATTGGGAGCTTCCTCAAGGGATGGAGGAGGAAGACATCGATATGGATGAAATTGGGCAGCTTGTTTTTATGAAGAAGGTGCCTCTGTGTGTTGTGCCTATTATGCACGTATAAGTGCGCTGTAAGATTAGTGGAGGATGAGAGACTACGTTCTCTAAATAATTCGTTCAGAATAAACAACTTCTAAAATTTTGCATGAGCTTAACATTGCAATATTTCTACATTTGATTTTGTACCATCTCACTATTATCGGAGAATTTTTTAGCCTCCATATCAATTTTCACGAGAAGCTCTGGAAAAAATAAATTCTGAAAAACCATTCGACCATCCATTTATGCCATGTAATCGTCATAGCCATTGGATAGAAATCGACATAACCTAAGTGTCAGCCGCCCTACCTCGAAAATAAGGTATGTAACTAAGCCGCCCCGCTAGCTACCTCAAACATGGGCCCCGCCAGCCCGCCATCGTCCTCCACTAACCTATCGACGACGTCACCCCCGCCGCCAACCCTCCCCAGCTATCGTCCTCCCCTACTTGACCGACCACGCCGATCGTCATCGGTCTCAGTCGCTTGCCACTTGCCGCCCGCCACCACCGCTGGGCTGCCCACCGCCCGTAGGCCTCGCCTCTAACTACGAAGGTGGAGAAGACGTCGCAGCCCTGAACCCGAACACTGAACCTGAACCCGACGACGGCACGACGGACGAGATGGCAGCGGAGGAGGACGAGCTCTTCTTCCCCGAGAAGGAGGCACGGCGGAGATGGCCGTCACGGTAAGGAAGAAATCAATCAATCAATTGATGAGGAGTAAATCTCTTTTTTTTATATTAATCCGTTCAATTAAGTTTGGAACTCATATTTCGATATATCTTTTGACAAATTTTGAACAATAAATATTATAGGAGAGAGAGAGTATCAAATAACATATTTAGTTAATGATGCAGGGAATAATCCTGAGTTCAACCATGTTGGAAAGTGCAAATTACCTTGTGATCCATGCAATTTCTTTGTGAACAAAATGCTGCAGCGCTCCAGGGTCGGACAACGCTCCATGTGCCCAAGAGA
This sequence comes from Paspalum vaginatum, assembly GCA_030272315.1. Taxonomy (NCBI): domain Eukaryota; kingdom Viridiplantae; phylum Streptophyta; class Magnoliopsida; order Poales; family Poaceae; genus Paspalum; species Paspalum vaginatum. The sequence goes on along the minus strand of CM059013.1, from coordinate 36,846,056 downwards.
GAGGTGGTCACCAACATCCACCAAGCAACCACAAATCAACAGAGAAAAAAAAAGGCAATAATAAGCAGTACAAATTGTTCATGGCCAGTGACCAGTTGCTATATTAAAGTACATTATATAATTCAATTTTGTTCATATAAAACCCGCTAAATGAAATAGTTTTGCTATATCTTACTATAAATTTTTTAGAAGGCTAGCTCATATTTGAAGCCTAGTACTGTATCATACAGTATATTGGTTACGTTACCAAAAAAAGGTTTGTCTCTGAACGTCTCCTAGCCAAGATCAACAAACAGAGTTGACAAGTGAAGCCTCAAGCTCTCAAAAGAGGCGTTCTGATTACCGACCTCCTCCCTTGCGCCGCGGACGAGGCGACGACCAAGCGCATCAACTGGAACGGCTTCTCCGCCGCTGCTGCCCCGGCACCGAGCTCTGACCGGCAATACGCAAAGAGCTCAGCCACGGCGCACTGGCCTCCGAACTCCTTCGTGACCGCCCGGCCATCTGGCAGTCGGACCCTGAGCTTGCAGGCCTTGTTCCCCACCACGGACAACGTCGGCGGCTGCTGACCTGTAGGTGCGGCATCCGCTACAGGCGGCTCGGCCGGATTTCTCACCGCCGACGATGCATGTTCCACACGCTTGGACGAGCACGCCGGAGAAGTAGTAGCTACCGCCGGTGCTCTGTTGCTCTGCACGCAGCCGGCCGCTGGTGGTACGCTGGAGTCCTTGGTGGCTCTGACAGGTCTTGCGGCGGCCGCTGCTGCGCCTGCGATCAGTGACTCTGGTCTGGCTGTCCCATCTAGATACCCTCCGAGAAGCCGTAGCCGAGGCAGAGGCAGAACGAGACGGCGGCGATGTCCCGCGACGAGCACCGGCGTCATCGTCGTCGTCGTCCCACCTAGATACCCTCCGAGAGGCCGTAGCTGAGGAAGAGCCGGACGGCGATCTGCCGCGAACACCGGCGTCATCGTCGTCGGAGGCCTGCTGCGACGGCGACGGCGACGGCGGTGGGGATGGACGAGTGCCCGACGGCCCAGCGTCGACGTTGTGGAAGATGCTGGTCGCCCGCCCCAGGTGGCCGCCGCAGCTGGCGAGGCTCTCGAAGGCCTCCTCGAAGCTGCAGCCGGTGGCGTGCATGAACGCTGCGATCGTCGTGTCCTCCTCCTCCATGATAGTACGTACCTCTGATCGATCTTTGTTCTGAATCTGGATCGGAGAAACACCGTACCAAACGCCGGCGCTGCGGTGCTGCGCGGGGTCGGAGGCGTCGCTCCTCGTTATTATGCCCTTGATTGCTTATAGACAGCAACCCTAGCGAGGTATGTACGAGTACGACGCGCGAGGCCCGAGTCGGTTTCGAGTCCAACAACTCCTTGTCGACTTGGAAATTACGAGTACTAACCCTGCTATATATAAGCATGGCAGTACGGCAGAGTCGGCACTATACATATCCATAGTGGGCCAGCCCGTGGCCCAGCACGCCAAAGCAAGGCCCAGGCTGGCATGGCAAGCAGTCCGTCGTGCCCGTGCCGTGCTTGGGCAGCGGGATCAGCACGGGCATGGCCCGGTAAACCGACTGGCTCAGCATCAGCCCGCTAAAACCCATGGGATATAAATACCCTCGGTTGCCCCTAATCATAACCCTAGCTCATTGCCCCCCTTCTCCCGCCGCCTCCCTATGCCCGCCTCGGCACCTCCCAACTCCATGTCCCCCCTCACTCAGCACCACACCAGCGAGAGCCTCCCCATCACCCCTCACTCAGCTCCCTCGCTGGCCTGTCTCCTCCGTCCTCCTCTGGCCCATCCCCTCCTGAAGCATCGCTGCGCCGCGCTGCACCGCCTCGCCGTCGGTGCCTCTAGCCTCCTCCCCACCACCATGGAACCAAATCTACACCGACGCCACCGGCTCTCCCTCCCCGCCAGCGTGGCCGCCTCCCCGTCAGTCTTGGCCTCCTCCCCGCTGCCATGGAGCAAGATCTATGCCGGCGCAACCAGCTCTCCCTCCCTGCTGGCGCGGTCGCCTTCTCTGACTCTCCCTCCCCTTCCTCTCCCTGCCTGGCTGTGCGTGGATCTGGGCATGGGCACGACCCGGCACCGCTGGGCTCGTCGGCCTCCAGCATGTCACGGCCCGTGTAAGGTTAGCTATGTCGTGCCTGGGCAGCGCCGGAAGCCCGCGTGCCATCACGGCACGGCACGACAAGCTCGTCGTGACGTGCCTGGGCATCACGGTGGCGTCGTGCCATGCCGGGCCGACCCAGCACGTCCATTTGGAAACGTATAGTCGGCAATACTGATTGGCATGCCCAAATATTTTTAGGCAACGCACCCGCATTGCGGGGCATGGTTTATCGGCCATTGAAACCGACAGATCATCCAGTGCATCCCAGTGTTCGTTTGTTCACCATCCGTATGACTAAACCTGGTAATGGCTCAACATCCGAGCCACAACCACACCCATCCATTCTTAGCGTACGAAAGAAGACACACCACTCCGGTCCAACCACCCTCCAGCGGGAACCAACCTACTCCAAACTGTTGTCATCCATGGGTTAGACCACAGCTTCTGACCATCTTATATCTAGCCACCATAGGCTACAACACCACAGAGTTGCTCACGGCTGCATGAGGAGCTGGACGACTTGGGTTGGCCACCCGAAGCCGCACGGCCGGAGCAGCTATCCAGGCTGCCGCCGACCAGGGCAGTGTGACCTGGGCGGCGTAGGCTGGACGAGGCAGCCTGGGCGATGGTCCAGAGCGGTCGGCTGCCCGGGGCGGCGCCAACGGACCATCGCGGCCTAGGCAGCAACAACCTGGAGTGGGTGGCGGCCGGGGCGACGTGACGCTGGACGGCGGCTTGGTCGACGGAGCGGGGAGGACACGACGCGGGTGTGGCGGGGTCCGTGCGGATCAGGAAGGGGGCAGCGAGCCTGCGGCGGGGAGGCATGTCGACGGCGCGCGGATCCGGAAGGGGTGGGTCACCATTTGGTTTTGGGCCACGATGGCAACCTTTTAAAATCGAACCACTGAGGCCCATGCCAAACTTTATCAAGCCGTTGTCCCAGTAAACACGTGCATGGGGAACCATTTCTACCCGGTCCCTCCCATACACTAAAAGACCGAACCAATTACACCGGTTGCAACCAGACCATTCCTAGGTTTACGTATGACCTTGAGCATGTGTCGGTGCGTTGCTGACGCGCGGGCGCAGCGTAGTGAATATATAGGTAGTTTGATCCAAACAGGTCAATCTATTACTCCTCTCTACTACTTTAAAAATACAAAGCGTTTCCCCACTCTGCATCTCGCGTTCCGCCTCCCCGTTCCGCTTCGCCGCCGGGCTCGAGTCCCCACGCTGCCCCCATCAGGCCATGCATGCCGTGACCCACGCCGCCGCCGGCCCCACGCCCCCTTCTATCCGCTGCCACCCTTCCCCACGTCGCGAGCCCCCCGCGCCACCTACCGCCCGCCGCCGCCGTCCTTGCGGTCGACGCCACCAGCCCCGCGCCTCCTCCTGCCTACCTCCAGCCAGTTGGCCCCGTGCCCTTCCTGCCCACTGCCGATGCGGTACGTCGCCCGCCCTCCCGCACGCTGCTGCCCCCGCTACGATCCTCCTCGACGTCACTGGATCCGACTCCGGCGCCAGTGGATCAGACGCCCAGATCCGCTGACCTTGCTCGGACTCCTGCTGTCGACCGGGGCCTCCACGGCGCTCACCACGCACAGCCAGGTCGTCGCACGGTGCGCGGCCAGATCCATCGCCCGAGCCATTGCAGCAACCGGCCGTTGCCTTTTCCTCCGCCGGTTGACCAGCCGCGGTCGTCGCCTTTTCCTCCGCCCGTAGACCAGCCGTGGCCGCCGCCACCGCCTTAGGGAGGAGCGGCCGCCACCACTCCTGTCTCAGCCGGTCACCCGCAGGAGATGCCAACCGCGCCGCCAAAACTCCGCACCAAGGCCCTCCTCTCGTGTGGCCTCCAATCTCCACTGGTCCCGCCGCAGCCTCTCCAGCCTCCAAGCTCCGCTGCCGTCATCGCCCGCCACTGACCTCCAAGATCTGCAGTTGCTGCCTCCATCTCCCTAGGCCGGCCTCGATGCCTTGCCCGAGAAGAGTGAAGAGTCGACAACGGCATTCTCGCTGGGCTGCCATCACTAGGTGGCGAGGTCTCCCGGACAGCGGCGGCCTGCAGGGTCTGATTAGCCTCCTGTTGTTGGCTCGCTGCGACTTGAAGCGCTGGAACGTTGTTCAAGCAGTGGCTGAGGAATCTGCAGTCGGAGAAGGGCGTCCTAACATACGGGAGACTGAACCTCACGCGAGTCCTCATCCAGGTGATGTGCGTCTGTGGTGGCTCGGTCGAAATGGTTGGGATTCTGTCAAGCAATTTTTTACTGAGCTCTGTGAATGGATCTCATCTCTCAATTTTGCGCTCGTTTGCATCTGGATTTGCGCTGCACGGGGTTGACATGTTCGAGAAACGGGTGGGATTTCTCAATTTCAAAGCTGACATCGTTGATGAAAAACCAAAACCAAGGTGATTGAGTGGAATGTTGCAACTACTGTGGTATCATTATGTGTTTTTATGGATCTTAAAAGCCCCTGGATGCCGTGTGTTAGACTAAAAATTGCTTATGACTAACAGTGATAGTCTAGGCAGGCCAAATTTCGTATCAGAGTTTGCTTGATATAATAGCTCTGTGTTTCTCCTCGTAATATATGCATATATGATAGCACTTTCTTTTTTTTTCTCCCTCCCTTTATGATTGATAAGGCGCTGGAGAGGAGGGAATGATTAGAGATAAATGGCTGCTTAGGGTGGATGTGGCCGGACATGAGAGAAATGTCATGTTCTGCCAGGTTTGGCATATCTCTTCTCTACTACTTAAAAACTCACTCTGCCTCTCGCGCGTTCCGCCTCCCCGTTTCGCTTCGCCGCAGGGCTCGAGTCCCCACGCCGCCCCCATCAGGCCATGCGTGCCGTGACCCACGCCGCCGCCGGCCCCACACCCCATTCTGTCCGCTACCGGCCTTCCCCGCGTCGCGAGCCCCCCACGCCACCTACCGCCCGCCGCCGCTGTCCTCCGCTGTCGACGCCACCAGCCCCACGCCTCCTCCCGCCTACCTCCATCCAGTTGGCCCCGTGCCCTTCCTGCCAACTGCCGATGCTGACGGCCCTGCGCCCCCTTCCGCTCGCCGCTAGCCCCCCTCCCGCCGGCCCCGCACCCCTTTCCCGCCTGCCGTGACGATCTATGGCGGCGGCGGCCTCCTCACCCCCGTGAAGGTCGGCAACGGCAGCATCTTTCTCGCGCGCACGGTGGCGACGGCAGCATCTTCCTCGCATGCACTGCAGAGGCGGCGTCCTCCGTGCGTGCTGCGAATCTGACGTCCTCGTGCGCTGCAAGCCCAGCGGCGGCGGTGGCCACCCGCTCCCTAAGCTCGGCGGCGGTGTTCGCGCGTGCCGCGAGCTCGTCGGTGGTGACGGCCGCTCACACAGCGCGAGCTCCATGGCGACGGCCTCCTCGCGCGCCGCGAGCTTGCCTGCGGCCGCGACGGTGTCCGCGCTCGGGCGAACTCAGCAGCAGCGGCCGCTAGCGCGGTGCGAGGTCGACAGCGTCCTCGCACGTCGTGAGCTTGGAAGCAGCTGCGTCCTCGTGGGTGGCGACGGCAGGATTGCGGCCGTGCCGTGTGCGGCAAGCTCAACACTGGCGTCCATGTGCATGCCGAGCTCAACGGCGGCCATGTCCTCCTCGCACGCTGCGAGCCCGGTGGTGGCGATGGCCGCCCGCGCCGTGAGCTTTGTGACTGTTCAGTCTTCACAGACAACTGTTACTTACTGGTCGTTTCTTCACCCATAAAATGAGCCATGGTATTGATATATTCCTTGATCAATGACAAGGTACTTGTCTCAGACAATGGCTAAAGCTGATGCAATTTCTTTGACCAATGATAATAGGCATGTCTCTCTGACTCAGACCAGAGTTGATGCAAAGTTCAGTAAAACTTGAGACTAAGAGGCAATCAGTCATCTTTCAAAAATGCTAGAGATTAGCTAATAAACTGAGCTTGTTGGTGGCACATAAACTTAACACCAAGATCAATGCAATCAAACTCCAACCATCACGTTGTTTTGCTGTGTTACCATCAGAAGAGCATAGGTGTATTACTGCTGCTGCTGCATAGGAATCGTTACAAAATTAGAACGCATGCCCACAATTGATTTTTTTTCTCTAGCCGATGTTAGTAGCAGATAACAGTTTAAGTTGTACTAAGCGTACTTTATTCCTTTGCTACTATAGATGGATTATTAATCCATATATGTGTGTGCGATGATTGAATAACCTAGATGGTTGTCTTCTTCCCGTGAGACCAACAATTTTTTTTATTTCAACTGAACTTTCATGTTCCTGTTGAAGGTCCAATAATAGGAGACTGGTAGCTCCAATCAAGTTCTTAACTTTTGAAAATCTCACACTTCAGACAGGTTCATCGAATAAAATCATCAGAGGCGAGGAGCTAACTACAATGACCACATTGTTGTTATCTACCTCACATATACAGGTCATGCATGCACAGATTAACTTAATAAGGGCTTAATACCATCTGATACAGAGGCCTGGTGGTGTAGTCTACCTAGAGAATCCTCTTGTCACCAACTTGTACAGCAAAATGGTGTTTTCAGAGGAACTCAACCTTCAATTGAAGCTTGCAAAGCATTATCTCTCATTTCGCATGAAGCTAAAAGAAAATATTTTCCTGCTTTTATCCTTTGACCGGATAGTTTCCTGTTATCATATTCGCACACTTTTTGGTATTTGAATTTTGTTTCACATTTGGTTGACCCTTGCTTTCACTAATATTGATATTTATCCACACTTTTGGAATTTGGGAGATTGGAATATTTGAGCTGTGACGGTGTGACGATAGGGAGCTGTTCTAAATGTGAAAAAGTCCATTTCAGAACCCTATACTATTCAAGGCGTTCGATTTTCAACCCTGAACTATAAAACTAGACATCGAGCACCTTGAACTATCGAAAACCGGACAAACTTGGACATTTAGCTGGTTTTAAAAGCGGTTTTCTATTTTCTTATTTATTCCCTAAAATTCATAACTAATTTATTTTAAATTATAAAAATTTAAAATCTATACCAAATTTTTGCTAAAAATATGACCTGTATATTTGTGGTCTATTTGGAGTCATTTTTTATTTTTATATTTATACTCTATTGTTTTGTTGCTCCAGATAAAACACGAGAAATATGAACAAATACATTCCAAATAACCTTGAGCAAAGAATTATTAGATAGGCTATATTTTCAGAAAAAATATGGTATAAGTGTCATATTTTTCTAATTTAAAATGAATTAATTATAAATGTATAGATATAAAATAAGATATTATTACTTCTTAAAAATAGAAAACCAGCTAAAGTTCCAACTTTTTCTGGTTTATAATAGTTTGAGGTGTTTGATATCCGGTTTTGTAGTTCAGAGTTGAAAATCGGACGAGTTGGATAGTTTGGGGTTGTGAAATGGACTTTTTCTTTTGAATATATGAAGAAATAATGTTGTGTATGGATTAATGTTCCGTAGCATCACCCAAAAATATACGAAAAAACTCTACATAACCCCCTCACCTTTGGAGGGTGGTCTACTTCACCCCCGCACCTTCAAAACCGGTTATTTAACCCCCTCACCTTTCCAAAACCGGACAAATCACCCCCCGGGCGGTTTTGGAGGGTGGTTTTGCTAGGAAAAGTCTACATAACCCCCCCCAACCTTTGGAGGGTGGTCTACTTCACCCCCTCACCTTCAGAACCGGTTATTTAACCCCCTCACCTTTGCAAAATCGGATAAATCATCCCCTGGGGTGGTTTTGTGGGCAGTTTTGCTGACGTGGCGCTTCCAGGACCCACATGTCAGCGCCATGTGTGCAAACCGCCGCGCCGCTCCTCTGCCCACGGCCGTCATCCCCTCCGCGCCCACCACAGGCCCCCTCCTCCCTAGCGCCTTCCGGTCATCTACCCGAGAGATGCGCCTGCAGGAGAGCGAGGAGGGAGCGGCGCCGATAGGGAGCAAGAAGGGGAGTGGCGCCAGCGGAGAGGGGGCGAGCGGGAGCGGCGGCATGAAGGGAGGGGGAGGGCTGCGCCGGCGGGAGAGAGAGCAGAGGAGGGAGAGTGAGGAGGGAGCGGCGCCGATAGGGAGCAAGAAGGGGAACGGCGCCGGCGGAGAGGGGACGAGCGGGAGCGGCGGCAGGAAGCGAGGGGGAGGGCTGCGCCGGCGGGAGAGAGCGCAGAGGAGGGAGCGGCGCGGCGGTTTGCACACGTGGCGCTGACAGGTGGGTCCTGGAAGCGCCACGTCAGCAAAACTGCCCACAAAACCACCCCAGGGGATGATTTGTCCGATTTTGCAAAGGTGAGGGGGTTAAATAACCGGTTCTGAAGGTGAGGGGATGAAGTAGACCACCCTCCAAAGGTGGGGGGTTATGTAGACTTTTCCTAGCAAAACCACCCTCCAAAACCGCCCGGGGGGTGATTTGTCCGGTTTTGGAAAGGTGAGGGGTTAAATAACCGGTTTTGAAGGTGAGGGGGTAAAGTAGACTATCCTCCAAAGGTGAGGGGATTATGTAGACTTTTTCCAAAAATATACCTATTGTCTCAGTTGTTGTGGCCATTTCATAACAACACATGATTACATAGTTGTTGTATTGAAATTTTGTTCACCCCGTGGCAACGCACGGGCACAACCCTAGTCCATAGTAAAAAAATAAGGTCGATAGAGTTTTAAAAAAAATATACTTCTTAAATCTATATGATTAGCAATTCTGACAAACCTATATATATTTTTAGTGTATGCATGTTATATATTTGGATTCATATTAATAAAATTTAGTATGGCGATAATTTGTATTTATTGATGACTTATTTCAAAGTTTCGTTACAGATCATGTCAGAAATTTAGACCTTATTTTTGAGATAGAGGAGGTAGCAATTATTTTAACTAATCTATTAATATCTATTAACCGGTTAGATACATACGCCTAATTTTTAACCAGATCGAGCTTTTAGATATAGGATATTCCAAAAGAAAAATTTAAGAAAAAATAGAAAAAAAAACATACTACACTTTGAACTCAGGTCTACAAGAGTATTGAACAATATTTCTTAATCACTAAGATATGCAGTATTTTGTGTTCTTATGGTATACTGTAGCATATATGGTATACCCGCTAGATCCACCCGGCGGCTCACCGTTTCGCCCGCACCAGACCAGTTGTTACCGGTGAAAATTCACGTACACACGTGAAAATTTCATTCTTCAATTTTAAGACCAAGGCCTTGATCGCTCTGTTAACAGCAAGCAAGGAGGAATGGAGGAAGGAAGCAGGAACGAGATCGAGAAAGGAGCGGGAACCGGGCGGAGGAACCTTTCTTGCAGGAGGAGAAGATAATTTTGTTCATACAATCGATAATCCCAAACCCTCTCACGCACTCCATATATTTAGCCGGTTACAAGAGCCCAATAGCTCTGGACCTAGGCCTACACGGCCCACGAATCGCCAACGACACGAGAATTGGGCTTAAACACTCCTCGAACTTCTACGCACACCTTGGTCCTGGGCTGGGTCCTCCACAGCAACGGATGTAACATTCCCCCCTCCTTACGCCGATGCTTGACCCCAAGCCGGCGAGCATGGAAACAGCTGCTACAAGTGAAGTTCATCTTCCCAAGTAGCAAGAGACGGGGGCCAATTACTCCACTAGACAAGCACTTGATGGCGAGGACGAAGTCCACGGGTGAACACCCGGCGTTGCAGAACCTGTTCAGGGAAACGAGGACCATCCATATCATCAGGAACAGACGGAGTTACCGCAACATTTGCAGGAGGGGCCGCCTTGAGTTGAGAGACATTGAAGACAGGGTGGACGGAGGCCGATGCTGGGAGTGCCAACTTGTAGGCCACCTTGCCCACTCGAGCTGTCATGGTGAAAGGCCCGAAGAACTTGAACGCCAATTTCTGATTGGCGCGGGGGGCCAAGGATGCTTGTACATAGGGCTAGAGTTTGACAAAAACTGAATCGCCCACTTGGAACTCCCGCTCAGAACGGTGTTGATCAGCTTGTCGTTTCATGCGAAGACGAGAACGCACCAAGTGCTGTTTGATTAGCGCGTGAACCACTTCACGATCCTTGCACCAGTCAGCGAGAGTCGGAGATGATACGGCATGTGCCGGTACAACCCCAAAGTGACGAGGCGAGTATCCATACAGAACTTGAAATGGGGAGCGCCCAATAGCTGAATGCTCACATGAGTTATACCAGAATTCGGCGAGAGGGAGCCAATCAGACCACTTAGCTGGACAGGCCTTGACAAAGCAACGGAGGAATGTCTCCATAGTCTGATTTAATCTCTCAGTCTGTCCATCAGATTGAGGATGGTAGGATGAGGACATCTGAAGCTGCACATCTGCCAAACGGAAGAGCTCGGACCAAAAGTGACAGGCGAAAATACGATCCCCATCGGTCACGATAGCTGTCGGCATGCCGTGGAGACGGTAGACTTGGTGTATAAATACTTTTGCTACACTGGCTGCCAAGAAAGGATGGCGCAAGGGAAGGAAATGCCCATACTTTGTGAAGAAATCCACTACTACCAAAATACAGTTAAAATGAGATGACAAGGGTAATCCTTCGACAAAATCCATGGAAAGCGGAGTCAGGAACCGGCAGAGGCTGAAGCAACCCCGGCAACTTGGCACGATCAGGTTTGGACTGGTGACAAATGACACAAGCGCGAACAAAGCGATGGACATCTGCTTTCATACCGTGCCATGCGAACAACTGCTTCATGCGAGAGTAAGTAACGGGAATGCCGGAATGTCCCCCGACTGCACTGTCATGACAGGCAGTAATCAGCTTGGTGTGGAGAGAAGAGTCAGGCCAAATCCAAATACGATTCTTGTATCAGAGGACTCCCTGATCAAGAGTAAAATGGGGCACTGCTGCCGGATCAATGGATAATTTAGAGAGCAGAGAAGTACTGAACTCATCCGAGGCATAGCTGGCCACCACTTCGGAAAGCCACTGGGGGGAGACAGTAGAGATGGCTGCGCAGCTGGCTGATGGTACTGGTTTGCGAGAGAGCGTCGGCCACTCGATTATCCACGCCCTTTTTATAGACCACTTTATATTGCAAGCCGAGAAGTTTGGTAAACACTTTCTGTTGCCAGTACGTGTGAAGACGCTGATCAGTAAGCTGTATCAAGCTACGTTGGTCTGTAAATATGATGAACTCACGAAGCTGCAAGTAAGAACGCCACTGTTGGACAGCCAGTAGTATAGCGAGGTACTCCTTCTCGTATGTGGAGAGACCTTGGTTCCGGGGACCCAATGCTTTGCTCAAATAAGCCAACGGGTGACCTTGTTGGAGAAGCACCGCCCCGATTCCAGTTGCACAGGCATCGGTCTCAATAGTGAAAGGGAGAGTAAAAATCTGGAAGCGCGAGCACAGGAGCGGTACACAGCGCCTTTTTCAAAGCCTGGAAGAATTGTTCCTGCTCAAGAGTCCACACGTACAGAGAATGCTTCTTGAGGAGGGCTGTTAGGGAACGAGAAAGCATACCAAAGTGTGGCACAAATTTATGGTAATATCCGGCGAGACCCAGAAAACTCCGCAGTTATTTGGCTGATGTGGGAGAAGACCAATTTGCAATAGCTGAGATCTTATCCGGGTCTGTGGCCACACCTTGACTGGAGATGACATGCCCCAGATAGCTGATCTTGCGCACGGCAAAAGAACACTTGGACAATTTTACATTCCACTGATCTCTAGCCAGAAGCTCAAACACCCGGCGGATGTGAGCAAGATGGGATTCATAGGAATCACTGTAAATAAGAATATCATCAAAGAAAACCAGGGCAAAGCGACACAAGCATGGAGCCAAAGTGGTGTTCATAGCTGACTAAAATGTCCCCGGAGCTCCGGTGAGACCAAAGGCCATAACGCGGAACTCGAACTGGCCGCAATGGGTTTGAAATGCAGTCTTATGCTCCTCCCCTGGCTTGAGACGAATTTGGTGAAAACCCACTCGGAGATCCAACTTGGAGAACCAGCTGGCCCCCGACAACTCATCCAGAAGCTCATCAATCACCGGCACTGGATATTTGTGTTTCACTGTAATTGCGTTGAGGTGGCGGTAATCAACACAAAAACGCCATGACTGATCTTTTTTCTTGACCAATAACACTGGAGAAGAGAACTGACTGGAGCTTGATTGGATAATTCCATGAGCAAGCATATCTGAGAGTTGTTGCTCGATTTCATCTTTCAGAGCCGGGGCATAGCGGTAAGGGCGGACCACAATAGGAGCAGCACCCACAATTAGAGGAATAGCATGATCACAGGACCGGACATGTGGCAATTCTGTTGGTACTGCAAATAGAGACTGAAACTCATCAAGAAGCAACTGCACCTCAGGGGAAATACCGGCTGGGTCATTATCAGGGCTTGATTCAGTAACAGCATAAACCTGCACCACTGTCCCAGTTAGCAGCACGCAATCTTCCCCTTGCAACAACACAGGAGTACCCTGATAGACAATAGAAATCCATTTCTGACTCCAGTGCACTTTCATTGGACTAAAGCTTTCCAACCAGTCCATACCCAAGATCATGTCATAGGAAGGTAGTGGAAGCACCTTCAAATCAGAAGAAAAACTGAGATCTTGAAGCTTCCAAACAGTGGCTGGTAAGTAAGTGTCACACAGCAATACAGAACCATTGGCCACTTGGACCGACAAAGGGGAAGGCAATGACTGAACGCCCACCAATTGAGAAGCCACAGAGGAACTAACAAAGGAGTGAGAACTGCCAGAATCAACCAAAATGCGGATGGGACACTGCTGTATCAATCCAGTGAAGCAGATCGAACGAGGAGGATGGACCCCTGACAAGGCAGCCAAGGACACAGTGAGTAAGAGCTGCTCGTGTTGAGATGCAGGGTGACTCACCACCGATTGTTGATCATCGTCGATAGCAAATAAGTTCCACATTTCTTGCACAGCATGTAGCTGCACGGCTTCAGCACAACGGTGATCCTTGGACCATTTCTCAGCGCATTTGATGCAGAGACCACGCGTGCGACAATAAGCACGCAACGCCGACCAGCGATCTTCAGCAGTTTGCCCACGGGAAACGTCAGGCGGCTTGCGTTCCGCCTCCGGTGCCCGCTTCTCCTGCCGAGGAGGCAGCGGAAGCGGCATCGGCACAGCTGGACTCAGGCATGGGGCTTGATGCGAATTCGGCCGCCTGAATGGGGTACGGCGCTGTGATCCGGCCACCTCTTCCTGCAATTGGGCCAATACACAAGCAGTATCCCAAGTAGAAGGACGTTGCAAAATAACAGCAGGCTTAATGTCCTCATGTAACCCATGAATGAAACGAGTAATGAAATAGAGGGGATCCTGCGGATGCTCATAAGCAAGGAGTTGGTCCATGATAGCAGAGAAGCGATCTATATAATCAGAGACACTGCATGACTGCCTGATGCTAAAGAGTTGCCGAAGCAAAAGCTCATGCTGATCTCGCCCAAAGCGACCCATGATCATACTGCGAAATTTAGTCCAAGAGCAGGAGCGGGTTTTCTGTTCCACAGACTGCAACCAACGTGCTGCAGAATCAGAGAAATGCATGCAAGCGACCCGAACTCACATGTGGTGATCCACTCCATATAAATCAAAATAATCCTCGCAGCGTGAGATCCACAGCTTGGGTTGAGACCCATCGAACTGCGGGAAGTGGAGCTTGGGAAGCTTCCCACGGCCTGAATCACAGTCACGACCATAAGCACGGGCCCCCGAAGCAGAGTGATCTAATCCCACGACACGAGAATGAGAGTTAGGAGGAGGTAACGCACCATTGGCCGGGAGATGATCCAGAGTTGTAACAACTCCAAAACCATCTGCCCGGGAGTTCAGTTCGACGCGGTGCCCATTGGGCCTGGCGGCCATAGTGCCAGCAGCAGATGGGCGTGCGGCAGCCGCCGATGAGGAGTTAGGAGTGAGCACCCCCGTCATGTCTATCGGCTTCTCCACCGCCGAGCGCTCGCAGAACTTGGACAGCTTGCCGACGTTGAGACACATGTTGTCGACGGTACCCTCGATCTCGTGACGCCAGTCGTCGAAAGTGGACGCCGCGGTCTCGATGCGCGACAGGCGCTTGTCATTGGAAGCGGAGAAGGATGCCAACTGCTCATCCCATTTGGCGTCGAGATCCTGGAATCGTCGCTCCAGAAACTCATCGCGATCAACAAGACGCTGATCCAGCTTGGCGTCGAGATCACCAAGCCGCTCCTCGAGCTTGGCGTCATGGTCGTCGAGGCGTTTGGTCATTTCGTCGAGCAGGTACTGGATATCGGGGTTCATGGCGGCGAGGTTCCGGCGAAAACGGGTTAAGTGGTCGTGGGAGATCTGGTGTGGCTCCAGCACGACGAACGCCCAACCGGCGAGTGCAGCGGGAAAGGAATTATGAGCGAGGAAATCAGAGGATCCGATGCACCTCGAGCTCGACCGAATCCAGTGCCGCGCAAGCCGATGGTGACAGAGATGCGTGGGGAAGAATACGCTGAGGATCGAAGCCTACTGATACCACTTGTTAACAGCAAGCAAGGAGGAATGGAGGAAGGAAGCAGGAACGAGATCGAGAAAGGAGCAGGAACCGGGCGGAGGAACCTTTCTTGCAGGAGAAGAAGATAATTTTGTTCATACAATCGATAATCCCAAACCCTCTCACACACTCCATATATTTAGCCGGTTACAAGAGCCCAACAGCTCTGGACCTAGGGCTACACGGCCCACGAATCGCCAACGACGTGAGAATTGGGCTTAACACTCCTGGAACTTCTGCGCACACCTTGGTCCTGGGCTGGGTCCTCCACAGCAACAGATGTAACACGCTCTTGGCATAGATCCTGAGACATTAGCATCTCTCGTTCTTTCCTTCTATTTGCTTGGGTTTTGCTCACAAACTGTGGCGACATTTGGAGACCCAGGGGAGAGCTCGGATGGATGGTGCTCGTTTTTTCCTTCTCTCGTTTGCTCACTCATTGCTCGCGAACTGCAGTGGCGCTTCGTGAGCTCGTGTTTTTTTTTTCTTGGTGCACGAGCATGTCTTTATTGCATTGCTCTTCATCTTGCTCGTTCTTCCCCTATCTACTACGTCGATATTTGTAACTTGTACCATGTTCGTGATGTCCTTGCTCATCGTTGGCCTCAGACTATACGATTCTACTAACTAGTTCTACAGGACCATTTGGCCGTCCTCAATACACCATACATGTTGTGTTGATATTTTTTCTGTCATTGATTAATTCATAGTTGTATTCAAAAAGGATTTAGGTTTTTTGTTTGTTGCATATATGTCTACCAAAGCGCTAGGTTAATTAATTGACAATTTGGGCTCGATCAAATTGATGATTGTGGGAGTCCTAGACACCTTGGACAGAATGTGGCTCATATCTTTCCCCCGTGTCAGGACTCAGGATGAGAGGGACAGAGGGTAGAACCGTAGAACTCGTAGAAGACAATGTAATGACAAAAGAGCCATGGAATGCTTCACGCACGAGTATGTCCACTTGGGGTGATTAATACCAGAAAAATGAATGAATTGTCCGTTGGTAAAATGGAATAGGAAGTTGGCAAAAGGTAGCATGATTTACGGGCTCAGATTCTTAGGGCGAAATATGTGCCTAACAATGAGAATTTCTTTTTATCTAGGCAAGGGGTGTCTTCTCAATTCTGTAAAAGCTTGCATAAAGTGAAACACTTGTTCAAGTGGGGAGCGATTTATGAGTTGCGCATGGGATGCAAGCTAGTTTCTGGGACGATGTTTGGTTAGGGTCCACCTC
Source organism: Paspalum vaginatum (assembly GCA_030272315.1). Classification (NCBI taxonomy): domain Eukaryota; kingdom Viridiplantae; phylum Streptophyta; class Magnoliopsida; order Poales; family Poaceae; genus Paspalum; species Paspalum vaginatum. The sequence goes on along the minus strand of CM059013.1, from coordinate 36,830,160 downwards.
TTTGAGAGTGATTAGGTTCCCGGATCTTTATGCGATTTGTGCTGAACCAAACGCAGTGATTAGTAAGTTGTGGAGGGATGATGGTGCGAAATTCCCTTTAGAAGAAGTTAGGTTGACGAGGAAGTGCGACAATATGAGCAAATGACACAGGAGGTAGAACAGGATGAGGTATGTGAATGAGAGGATATAGTGGTATGGGCTTTGGACAAATCCAAGGATTTTTGGGCTAAATCTTTGTGCAGGTTTCTCACTGATAGAGGGGTGTCTAGTTTAGAAGGGAGAATTATTTGGAAATGCAATATACCGCTTAGAATCAAAGTCTTTGTTTGGCAGTTGAGCAATGATGGGTTGCCGACAATGTTCCCGTCGACAGCGAGGTACCGTGGTGACTTCGTCAATCTCAAGATATGCCGACTAAGTATTTCGAAGGTGCTCATAAGGATAGGATATGCGTGCGTACGTTCATAGGAATGAGTGTGCGTGCATGTGTGAGCGTTTGCGTTTGTACTATGTTTCTAAAAAATGATGGGTTGCCAACGGCCGAAGTGTTGTGTAGAACGAGGTGGAAAGGAGACACTTAGGGGCGGAAACAGGCCCCGGGCCACCTGGGCACCCGGGCCATTTTTTAACCCCCCTCTCCCCCCCTCCCTAAATTTTTGGCCCAACTGCCCAACCCTGACAGGCCGACACCAGTTGTGTCCCTACCCTAGCCACCCCTCCCGTACCATTGCGCGCAGTCGCCAGCCGCCCAGCCCGTCGCCCTCGCCCGCCTGGCCCTGCGCCGCCGTCGCCCCCGCCTTCTGCGCCTCGTCGCCTCCGGTGCATCCACGGCTCTCCGCCGTGCCGTCCGCGGCTCCGCGCCACCGCCAGGCGCCTCCGCCTCCGGGGATCCCCGACCCGCCGTCTGCGACTTCGCGCCTCCGCCTCGGCTCGCCGGACGCCGGTCCCCGCCTGGCCGCCTCCCCGGCTCCCCTCGTCCGCGCCTGGAGCCTCTGGCCCTCCGTGGCTGCGCCCTGCGCACCGTTCGCACCCGCGGTGGAGCTCTGCCCTAGCCCCAGGTAGGGCCTCTGCGTCTCTGCCTCCACCTGGCCCTGGCTCTGGCTGCCTAACTGCCTCACGCCCTCACCCTCACCGTGATAAGCCAAAGACTAAGGAGGTAGATTAACAGCAAATGGTGCTTATGTTGTGTAATACTGTAATGTGAATTGTATGATGAATCATGTTCTTTCTTAACAGCAAATTTTGTTTGATTTATGGCTGCCGATTAGAGGTAGGCAATGAAAAGATACAGGACATTGACATTGAGATCTTTTTCGCTTCAGCGATAACACCTGTTATTCCAGCAGAAGCACCAGAAAATGTCAACATAAATCTTCAACAATCAGTAGAAACAGGTGCTAGTATTGATACTCATATTGATGCCCCTATGGTTGATGCTCCTACCGTTGATGCTCCTATTGTTGATGTCCCTACTGAAAATAATGTTGATACTCCTATTGAAACTCCTGCTACAAACGAAGAGTTAAAGTTTAATTCCCCAAAAATAGTTGCTGATCCTGGACTTAGAAAACCAATTGAGGAGTACGACATAAACATTAGAGATGCTGTTAGAAGAGAATATTTGATAAGGGGTCCATGTCAACCAATTAGTCATGTGTATCCAAAAAAGATACAATGTGGTTGAAAAAGAAGCTTTGTTGAATCATGGTTCAAAAACCATGTTTGTTAGAATACAGTGTTAGTAAAGATGTAGCTTTCTGTTTTTATTGTTGCCTTTTTAAGCAACCAAGACCTGAAAATTTATGGTGTTGATGCTTTCACAAGCGAGGAAGTTTCTAATTAGAAAAATGCAAGACAAATATTTAGAGAGCATGTGGAAAAAGTGGACAGCTTGCATGATAAAGCTAGACAGCATTGTGAGGATTTTAGGAATCAAAGTCAAAGTGTGGAACATGTGATGTCAACTATAACTGAACAAAATGAAGCGGAATATTTGGGTCGCCTCACTGTGATATTGGCTATTGTGAGATTTCTTTTATTGCAAACTCTTGCATTTCGTGGCTATGATGGGTCTCGTACCTCTTCCAATAAGGAAAACTTTCTTGAATTGACTGATTGGTTGAAAATGAGAGACGAAGGTGTCAAAAACCTTCTTGACAATACTCCTGGGAATAATTTACTTACTTCACTATATGTACAATAAAATATGTGTGAGGCTTGCGCTAAGCAGACAACTAAAGCCATCTTGATGACATTGGGAATAAAAAGTTCTCTATTCTTGTGGATCAAAGAGCAAATGGGTGTTGTTTTGAGGTTAGTTATTGACTCTCCTTTGCTCCTTTATGTGTGAGGTCAGTTTTTTTTTTTTTTTGATAATGGATAACGATTTATTGTTGCTGTTTTTTGTTGTCTTAGGTATGTGAACAGCAAAAGGCATGTGATTGAGAGATTTTTTTGGTGTTGAACATGTTCCCGACACAATATCAGCGGCACTAAAAGCAGATTTAGATGTTATGCTACTTAGTCATTGTTTATCTATACATAACATTAGAGGACAAAGGTATGATGTGGCATCAAATATGAGAGGTGAATTCCATGCGCTACAAAGACGGGTACTAGATGAAAATCCCTATGCCTTTTATATACACTGCTTTGCACATCAGTTACAGTTAGTGGTTGTTTCAGTTGCTAAGTGTTGTTCTTCTATCACAGATTTTTTCAACTACGACACTTTGCTTGTTAACACTGTCAATGCATCTTGTAAGAGACATGACCAATTGGCTCAAGAACACTATGATAATATAGTGAGAGGATTAGAAAATGATAAAAAAATTTCTGGAAGAGGAAAAACTAAGAAACCAATCTTGCAAGACCTGAGGATACTCATTGGGGGTCACATCATAAAACTTTGTGCCGTCTGAAACTCACGTGGCAAACAGTAACAAATGGAGAGTTTTGAATTTGTGCTCATTATGTATCTTGTGATAAAATTATTAGGTAAGACCAGTGATTTGTCACGATGCTTACAAAAGAAGGACACAAACATAGTCTGTGCTGTATCATTGATGGGGTCACATTGTAGAAGGTGAATGACCTTAGAGAACATGGTGGGGAAGGAGTTTTTGAAGCTACAAAACAATTTTGTGTCAACCATAACATCATAGTGCTAGACATGTTAGAAACAACTGTTGCTAGGGGGTCATTCGAGGGGTCATGGAGGCAAGTTAGTAACTTACCAACATCATTTTCATCATGAAATCTATAATGTGGTATTTGACCAGCTCATTGTGGAGTTAAATAATCGTTTTGGTGAAAGATCTACACATCTGTTGAGATGCATGGCATGTCTTGATTCTAGGAATTCCTTTGCAAACTTTGACATAAATAAATTAGTTGACCTAGTGAGAATATATACCGCAGATTTTTTCCTTATATAATCTAGAATGCTTGGAGGAGCAGCTTGAGACATTTATCGGTGAAGTGAGAGGTGACCCCGAATGGTCAAGTTGTAATGATCATAGTAGGATTGCAGAGCTGATGATTAAGAGTGGAAAACATGTGGACTTAGATTTAGTATATCGTCTCATTGAGTTGGTTTTGATATTGCCAGTGGCAATTGCATATGTAGAAAGGGCATTTTCAGCTATGAATATCATCAAAACAGAATTACGGAATAACATGGCTGATGATTGGTTAAATCACCGTATGGTGTGCTATATTGAGAGAGACATATTTACTAACATTGAAGATGAAAAGATATTAAGACACTATCAAAATATGAGAAATCGCAGGATTAATCTACCTCGTTCCGGTGGTATTTACATTTTACAAAATTATTGTTCTAATTTTTGTTTTACATTATCTTTGTTCGCCGTTTCAAGTATTTAAAATATGTTTTTTTGATTCTTGCAGTAGGTTCTACTCCTGGACTTGCAACAATTGATGAAGAAGATGTCGGCTCGCAATGATGATTTTTGTATGTTCTTTATTTTTTCTCGTATCTCTAGAATTTTTTTAGCATGTTTTTGTCATCAAAACTCGATGCGAGACTTAGATAAATCTTGGTTCCGCAACTGGATCCCAGTTGTCCTCCCACCGAGAGGCGAGAGCGCAGCGCAGAGCGGAGCATCCTCCTCCGTCAGCACCGAGGAAGACCACCGGTCTTTTCCAGGCCACTTTCAACGCTCTGAACCTGTTGTCCGGTAAGGATCGATCGATCCCTGTTTTCCTTTCCATCTGACGGCCAATATAATGCCACCAGAGCAACTACACTTGACGCACGTGCGTTCCCATCCCTCGTAGGAGTCGGGCTCCTCTCCGGGCCCTACGCGCTCGCGCACTGGGCGGAGAGGACCTGCGCGCCCCCCCTAACCCTCCGGCAATACCATTTGAATATATAATTCATCCTCAATTCCTCGTATTATTTTGCTAATCTTCTTAATTAATCCCTCTTTAGCTTAATTAGCACATAAAGTATTAGTCCACCGGCACGTGCACGATGCCTATGGTCTTTTCCAGTGTGGCAAGGGCACGTACGTAGAATGAATGGGGTGTGGGAGCCCAAAGCCTACAAGGCTAAATCACCAGTGCAATGATTATATTAGATTAATCAATTTGTAATTGTTTAACATAACTTTTATTGGTTGATTGGTTATAGGTAAGATGATGGCTTAATATCCAGTACTATCTTCATTCTCAAATATTTGTCACCAGTTACTTTATTTTTTAACCAAAATTCAACAAGTAAAAGAACCGAGGGACAATATTGTTTTTCTAAAAATTTTAATGTGAAGCTTTCAAGCCAGTCAAATTACAAGCTCCAATTTCTGAAAAAAAGATACATGTGCGTTTCCTACAAAACTAAACGAGCTGGATTCTAACTACACCACTTATGAGGGATTGCGTTGGCGGATTCCCCCCTCCCCCCCCCCCCCCTGCTAAAATCCTGACTCCGCCAAGGGGGGGTGGGCGAGCGCGGCGGCGTTCTTCACCATTGCCGTGGGGTACATCACTGGTCTTCTCCTGCAGCGCTGTATGGAGGCCGCTGGTGAACTCATACACCGACATAGGAGAGCTCTCCTTCAGTCGCGCCGGGCGCGCCCTGGTCTCTACCATTCTCCATGTAGAACTTTTCCTGGTGGCGACCGACTTCCTTATGGAAGGTGACAACCTCCGGCTGCTCTTCTTGGCGGCGCCCCTTGGCGGGTTCGGCATCGGCAGCAATTGGTGGAATTTATGGGCCTAAAGCCTAATATGTCCAATAAATTCTACGGAAAATCTCAAAGGACCACTCATGCATGGTAGATGTGGGGAGGGTTTTGTCCCATATGGTGAGTTGAGGTAGAAGATAGCCAAGTTATATAGTAAAGTTCTTGACTTTCCATGAATAGAGGAAGCCACGCGTGCGAGCGTGTATTCAGGTATTTTTCGCGTGAATAATCGCGTGACTTGTGACTTGTCGACTGGCGAATTAAATTCCATTTCAATTTTTGTCGTTTTCTACCCTAATCCGACTATAACTTGGGCGTTAAGTTTGGAACCGAATTTGAAATTATCATGAGATCTTTCCCAAAGTCGGTTTGCTTTCTTTTACGCCAAGTCACCCGTGCTATCTCGCCTATTTAAAGCAGGTGTCATCCCATAGGTACGTACTCATAACACAACTCGAATAATCCATCTAGAGTTTTAGCGAGATAACTCTCTGTCTTCGGTGCTGCCCGGCTACTCAGGCGCCTCCATCCTTTTCACCGGCGTGTTGGCATCGGCAGGAAGAGCAGTGTCTCCGAAACCTCGTCCATCGAAGAAACTGCACAGGTTGGAACGAATTGGGTTTTTGGGCAGCGACCACGCGACTGCTCGCTCGAGTTCTTCAGTCTTCGTCAAGCTTTCGACTCCGATCTCATCGTCAGCCACGCTAGAGCGTTTTCCGCTGTAAGCAACGATGAGTTTCTCGTTTGAGTCTATTACATGGACATGCTGCTATATGCTTTGTGTTGTTTATCTCTGGTCCATTATGCATGCCATTTAGGAATTAATTTTTAAAAGTGCGCTTATATCTAACAGCAACAAGTTCATCATTGCTGCCGTGCTCGCAGTCCTGCCCCCGACCTGGTGCGTCGATCGACTCAGCGTGCTGGCCTACCTCGCGGCCGCCGGCGGGGCCGCGTCATCGGTCCTCCTCCTGGCGTGCATCGTCTGGGTCGCCGTCGTCGACGGCGTCGGCTTCCACCAGAGGGGACAGATCGCGTGCTGGGCTGGGCTGCCGATGGCTACGAGTTTGTACTCCTTCGGCTACAGCGGCCACTCCGTGTTCCCAACCTTGTTGAAAGGCATGAAGGAGCCGGCAAAGTATCCTTTGCTTCATTTTGATGAACGCTGCGTGTCCGGTTTTTTCCTCTTTTTATTTTGGGGGTGTGTGATCGGTCCTGCATGCAGGTCCTCGTGGTTTCCTTCGCGCTCGCAACATTGACGTACTCGGTCACCGGAGCGGTCGGGTACGCCATGTACGGCGACGCACTCCAACCGCAGATCACGCTCAACCTGCCCTCCGGGAACGCGGCACGGATCGCGGTCATCACGACCGTGCTCATCCCACTGACCAAGTACTCTCTCGCGGTGGCGCCGATGGCCCAAGCGCTCGAGGGTGCGGCGCTCCGGCGGGTCGCCGCCGCCGCCGCCGACACCACCACCACAGACGGATGGAAGAACATGGACCGTCCGCATCCTCATAAGGACCCTTGTGGTGGCGAGCACGGCCGGCGTCGCTCTGGCGGTTCCCTACTTGGGCGACGTGCTCGCCCTCACCGGCGCGCTTCTCGGCTGCTCCGTGACGATGCTCCTTCCGATCCGAGTGTCTGCTTCCTTCGCATCCGGAAGAAGACGAGGCAGCCGAACAAGCCGTGGGGCAAGACGGCGGCCTGCGTGGGCATCGCCGTGGTCGGCACCTTCACCTCAGTCAAGAGCATTGTCGCACGGCTCACCAACTGATGATACCTACACGACGCCAGGTCAGCCTTGCTCGAATGCGCTTTTTGTTGTTACGGTGCAGGAAGCCTGTCTTCAACGGCGCTGCTGGAGTGGACAGTATGCTAAGCTGCTCGGAAAGATAAATAGATAAATGTCCCAATGCTCTGAGGTAGTAGTATAGTACGACATGGTATTGGGGGCTTCCTGCCTGTCACTTTGCGTACTGTGCTGTCCAGTTGAGCTCCCTCCTTGAGATCATGGCTGCCATGAGTTCATTTCTTTGATTTTGTGATATCTAAGATGATGTCCTCCGCCATCTTCCCCGCCTTACCAAATGGATTGGTACGATCCTGCACTGGTTTACAACGGCAGGTAGAATCGGAATTATCGCTGAGACGCCAACCTGAGGAGTTGCTTCTATAAAATACGCATTGTATCAGGTTCACCCTAGGTTGCACGAGTAGTCGAGTACTCGAGTAAATTAGAGTATTTACACAAAGTGCCGCCATCGCCTCAAAAACTGTCAATGTGCTTGATGGTATGCTGTGCCAATGCCTGTTTATAGCAGTGTTACCAGGGTATATGTCGTAGTTGATTACCACCACAAGGAAACAACACTTGCTGCAGAGGACCTCTGCACGGTGCACTTCGTACCCAGGAAAGCAGCACAATAAAAGAGTTAACAGCTAAACATGACGAGAGAGGCCATCAATAACCGCAAATTTGTGTATAGTTATGTGTCCGTAAATTCTAGACATATATTCACAAGTCATATTTATAAGTTATGTTCTATAAACATGAGTTATAGCTATATATACTTGGCACTTTGTTAGGATCTAACCTTGCATGGGCCGTCATGGGCTGTGGGCTATGGCCTTGCTGGGTTAGTTGTTGCTTGGAAGGGTGTTACAAGAGCGGAGAGCAGCAGCTCCGAAGGGGATCGATTATTGAGAGATTAACAGAACAATCCCCTACTACCTCGGCTCATCTTCCTCGTCGCCGTCGTCGGGTCTTCGAGAGTCTGGCGTCCCTTCCCCTTCCTCTACCTGGGTCTCCCGTTGTACCGCTGATATACTGAGTTCTTCTTCTGTATGTGTTCCTGTACTCTGCTATCTCTGAATGCTATATGAGTTTCCCCTGTTCCTGTCTTGATTGATCCATTCTCTTGTGTTCTGAAGTGACTGTTGCTAACACACTCCTAATCCTAAAAATTCTCGAAACATCCGACCATCTATACATAGTCTCAAATAATAATATCTATCAAATCTATTTCTTCTTAGGAAAGTGTAGAGGTAAGAGACCACGGTTCGAATCTCCGCACCGGCAATATTTGACATAGTAATTAAATATTAACTAATTTTAATATTGAAAATAAAATAAAAAATAGCAAACTACCGCAAATACGTGATCTACTGCCTGTACGCACTTTTTTTGGATTCCTCAATGCTAAGTACAAGCTTTATGGTAATTAATAGTACAAAATCTGCCAATCCTTCTGCCCCATCTATACTTGACGGACACCAATTTCATGCATCAGTCACGCATAACAAGTCTAGGATCCATTGCTCTAAAACAAGTATAATGAGCCACATCGAGATAATCTTTGTGCGTGTCATCGGATACACAAGCTAGATAAGGCTAAGACCTACCTACCTCACTCACAACTTAATTCAAAGTTTAAAAAGATGCACTACTTACGAGACAAGCTAAAAAAAGAGAAATCCTAAAAATTCTCATAATAATCAGAAACATCTGACCATCTATACAGTCTCAGATAGTAATAGCCATCAAATCTATTTCTTCTTAGGAAAATGCAAAGCCAAGAGACCATAGTTTAAATCTCCACAGCGGCAACATTTGACATATTGATTTAAAAAAATAAAACTAATGTCAGCAGGAGACCACGGTTCAAATCTCCGTGCCGACAATATTTGGTGTATTAAATAAAAAATTAAAGCCAATGGCACCTGGCTTTTCAGGTACGATACCTAGCTGACCTTGCATCAAAATTCTGAAAAAAAATATATGTATAAGTGATTGTAACATTATTGGTGTCTTTTATAACAATGACATATTTATGTTTCTAAATGTCAACTTCTATTGCTATTAGGCTTATCTATCAGCTCTTAATGTACATGTCTAATAAAACTCTATCCAGTGCGTGAGCATGGATTGATTGACTAGTATCTATAATGGAAGTTCTTTTACACTGTGAAAATATGTTCTACAATATAACTTAGTCCTACATACTTTGTTTCAGTATATAGATCTATATTATACTTCCTCCTCAAATAACTGTAGTTCTAGCTTATTCTAATTAGTCAAACTGCTTTCAGTTTGATAAGCTTTATTATATAGAAATATACTAATGGCTACGGACTTATGATACATGGCATATAAGCATCGTTAGGTTTATTATGAATCTAGTACGTATATGCGTATGACACCGGCTAGTGTAGATCCAACGAACGCCAGATTAAAAAAAAATCGGAGAAAGTTCACTCTTTTTTTTAGCCACACATCTCCACGGGGTCATCCGCCCATGTCTTCAATTGTCTGAGCTAAAGGAAGAAGCAAACTAAAACACGCACCAAAAAAAAAAAAAAGAGAGAAAACGGGCGGTTGAAAGAAGAAAAGGAAAAATAAGGCTATGTTCGGTTCAACGGGATAAAATCCCCAGGTGAATTTATACCATCCTGGGATTGAGTGGTTCCCAGGCTGTCACTGTGAACCCAATGGGGAACAATTTCCCTAGTATTAAACCCCAGCCTCTGTTATATGCTGTTCGGTTTGGTAGGGATCAAGGCAGGGGCAAGCATCCGATGACAGAAAAAAACAAATGCTAGAGGCTTGCCTAGTGTTGACCTTCGACAGCGCACCAGGACGAATCACCAGGCGATCTGGGAGTTTGAACAGCATAAACTAGTTCTCAAGACAAGGCCTCCCCTTTTCTTTCGGGCAACAAGCACATTCCCAGGCCACCGAGCAGCGAGCACTGAGCGCCCGTGGATTCACACAAATTCTACTAATCTCCGGCCGACTGGAAGAATCATCGGCATCAAGTTGATTCAGACAAGTCCCTGATTGACAAAAAAGTCCGAGAAAATTTAAAAAGAATAAAAAGGTTCTAGCTGCAAATGCGAATATCTCCAATTCTACTAATCGGTTAAACAGACTATCCAGATCCAGCTTCAGCCTGAAATTTATATCAAAGTACATGCCTTAGCTTAACACTTCTTTATTTGCAACTCGGAGACCTGCGAAATTGTAAGTATATAAGTGTCTCACTAAATGAGCACGTAACGTCTTCCACGTTTTTTAATGATTACTTCGCACTTTCATCTTCCACAAAACCATGTTCGTCCAGGCTCACCACATTCACGTTCAAGTTCACCACGTGCTCAACAACATTCGCAGGGGATATCACAATCTGCAAGTTCATTGAAATGGATAGCTCAGTTACTTTAAACTTCAGACACAAAAGGTTTACATATATGGATAAATTTGTGGAATCTCACGAAGCCCTTATTTAACAGCAGTACTGCCGAATACACTAAGCAGCTGTTTTCAGTTAACCAAATGAAGAATTTACACATTAACGCGTATTTGCCGTGTGCAGTTGAGACTTCTAAGAGTATAAATCATATCTCAAAGACTCCAACAGTTGTTCAGAAAATAGAAAAAAATGGAATATGCAAGTTCTAGGAAGGCTTTACCTCTATTTCGTCTTTCACATCCTCATTTTCCACAGTGGCAGTGACACGTTTCAGCAGTGAGTCAGCTTTGTCGATTGCCAAGCTCAGCTGGCTTATCTTATCGCCCAGGGTTTGACAGGTTTTCTGGATCCACTCAACATATTAGCTAGCCAAATCACCTTTCAGTGAAAAAAAAATCCTGCAAGTAAATTAGCCTCCATACCTCTAAACCAGCGTCATCTTGTCCACTTTCATCCAAGAAAGAATCCAATGTTCTGCGGATCTGCTCAAGTATGCCGAGTAGTTACTGGACCCCCACCTTCCAAATTGACAGTTGTACAACAAGAAACATTACAATAGCATCAGAGTAGTGCACACAACACAAACATATTTCTCTCATCAGTTAAGAGTTAACTATTTACTCCCTTCGTTCTAAATTATAGATCATTTGATTTTTTAGACACCAACTTTGACTCACCCATCTTATTATAAAAAATAATTAATTATTATTTATTTTTGCAATGAATTAGTTTAGCATATAATATACCTTAAGCATGACTAGATTTTTTTCATATTTTTTAATATTTTGAATAAGATGAGTTAGTCAAACTTCGTGTAAAAAAAGTCAAACGACCTATAATTTGAAACGGATGGAATAGTAAGTAGCTTATATGCAAAATATTTTGATTATAAATCCAATGTAGCAAATTAGATAGTGGAGCCTGTCGAGATACGAAATTGAAAACCATTCTTTCTGCCTTCAGGAAGATATTGTGTGATAAGTTTCTGCGGGTTGCCTGGAGTTTTGCTTGGCAAAAATGACGATTTTTTTTTATATAGGGATTTCATGTACTTGTTGCAGTGAAGAATACTTTGAAAGCTTGGCAATACCTGAGGAGCAAAGACATATCCCAGTGTTCCAAAGATTGCTCCCCCTAAAGAAATCCAGTCAAGAATACTCTCCTATCTTTACAATATTCACTGTAGAAGGACTGAGTTCCACAAATATTATAAGCGTGCAACCGAAAACATATCACCATACACTATATGCAGACTTGGAAAAAACTGGACTAGAGACAGAGCACGAGGGGCATTTAGGAACATGTTTTCACTACTGATAAAATGTTACCGATACATGGTAATTGATTAGACCCTGTAAAAAGCTAATATTGAAACAAAAACATTCGAGACAGAGATCTTGATACACCGAAATGCATCTTGCCTATCTTCATGATATATCATCACCCAAAATCATATCACAAGTAATTCCAGCTTAAACATCTGAACTGGCCAGTGGCCAGTGCGCATTCTCGTCAGATCAAATGATATTCAATTGGGGTGTAATTTAGAGTGGAACATGAATGCCGACAGTCATCACTCCGAGTCAACTCGGTGTAATTTCAACTTAAAAGATGAGTGACTGGGTCACTCTTGTCGTAACATGAAACATTGTATCTAAAGAGGAAAGAGTTAAATGCACCAATGATCCATCAACTTACAGGGAGATCCCAGTTAGGTTCATCAACTTAGAAAGTGTATTTCTGGGTCCATGAAATTTCTAAAGGTGCTCAAATTGGTCCATACCCCTCCGTTTTATGTTTTCTATTTCATTTAGCCCCCTGAATTTCTCTTCCTTCTCCCACCTAGCTCCCTGCGCATGGCTGTGCGGCGGCCGGGGCCTGGGCGGCGTGGAGGCGCGACTGCGCGGCGATCTGGAGGCGGCGCGGCGGCCGGGAACTAGGCAGTGCGGTGGCCTGGAGGCAGGAAGGCAGCCAGGGCTGGGCGGCGCGGCTGCACGGCGGCCGGTACCGGGGCAGGCACGGCTGCCTGGAGGCTCGGCGGCGCTGGCGGCCCGTAGGCGGAAGGCGGCCGAGGCTTGGGTTGTGCGGCGGCCCGGAGGCGGAAGGCGGCTGGGGCCTGGGCGGCCCAGAGGCACGGCTGCACCGCGGCCGGGACCTGGGCGGGGCGGTGGCCTGGACGCGAAAGGCAGCCAAGGCCTAGGCGGCGCGGCGGCCTGGAGGCGGAACGCAGCCGGGGCTGGGAGGCGCGCCTGCACGGCGGCCGGTACCTGGGCGCCACGGCTGCCTGGAGGCTCGGCGGGGCGGCGGTCTGTAGGCTGAAGGCGGGCGGGGCCTGGGTTGCGCGGCGGCACGGAGGCGGAAGGCGTCTGGGGCCAGGGGCGGCGCAGAGGCACGGCTGCACCGCGGCTAGGACCTGGGCGGTGCGGCGGCCGGGACGCGAAAGGTAGCCGAGGCCCGGGCGGCACGGCGGCCTGGAGACGGAAGGCGGCTGGGGCCTGGGCGGTGCAGAGGTGCGGCGGCACGGCGGCCGGGACCTAGGCGGCGCAGTGGTGCGGCGGCCTGGAGGCAGAAGGCGGCTTGGGGCCGAGGCCTGGGCGGCGTGAAGGCAGCAGCTAGGGAGGGCAACAATTGGGCGCGCAACGCCTGCCCGAATAGCACTCCCGCCGCGTGCTCGCTGGCCTCGGCACCGCCACCTTGTTACCCGGCTCTAGGGACAAGTTCACCAACGTGTGGCCCCGGCCGCAGGTGGCCGCGCCGCCGCTCCTCCAGGCTGCTGATGAGGAGGGCAAGGTTCCCGGCGGCCGGCTAGGGAGCTAGGTGGGAGAAGGAAGAGAAATTCTAGGGGCTAAATGAAAAAGGAAATATAAAACGAAGGGGTATGAACCAATTTGAGCCCCTTTGGAAAGTTCGTGGATCTGAAAATATACTTTTTAAATTGATGGACCTAACTGATACCTCCACGTAACTTGATGGACCATTGGTGCATTTAACTCAAGAGGAAATGTAGGAATAGCTGTGTGCCTATGCCTACAGTGAACTACTTCAAGAAGATGAAGAACGTAAACCATTATTAGAGATTAAAAAGCAAAACCTCTTTGCTCTGCTGATGGTTAACTTCCTACAGTATCTTGCATTACTGGGACTTGAATGAACTACAAGCTCCAATTTTGTTCTGTTTGAGTTCATCTTGTTGTTCCTGCGGGCCAAATGTACCTGTATGCGCCACGCCTTTGACACAACAAAAAGAACGAAAGGTTAAGACAGTAAAGAACCAGCAAACTGCCGCCTGACCTGCGGCGCCCTCACCGCCGGTCTCACCCGCCCCCAACCGCCACCACCTGCCGGTCCGGCCGCCACCCTGATCCTCTCCTTTAAGGCCGTGAAGAAGAATACCTAGCCGGCGGTCCAACCCCAACCCCGAATACTAACCCGGAAGCCGACGACCGTCTCGTCATCGTCGCCGTCGCACACGTTATCCATTCTCGTCCCTGCCACCTCAAGATTCGTGCTCTAGTGCCTAGTGCCCGTGGCACAACTCAGCCCAAGTAGCCTCGCGCTCCTACCGTGTGGCACGCTTGCCTCGGCTGAGGTTTCTCGGGTCCTCGTCTCTCGTCCTCCGCCGTCGGTCGTCATCTTCTCCACGATTTCGGGTCACCCCACGACAGAGTTGCCTCGCGCCCCTTGTTGTGTGGCATGCCAGCCTCAGCCGAAGCTCCTTGGGTTGATTGTAGGGTTTACCACTGGCTTGGTTTAAACATTGTTACTTAATCGTACAACTCTCATGAAGCAAATTTCGATCCTAAATATGATCTATATATGATGAGTGTATCATCGTAAGATTTGTGTCACATTTCTTATCTAATGTATGTATCTATTGCATGCATTATTTTTGTTTGATCTCCGGATCATTCTTTTTTCTACCTGGGTTCAGGTTGGGTCGCTCCTCGGTCCTCATGTTTAAAATACTCTCCATAGTTATTGCTACTAAACAACAACAAAAATGGTTGGTGGCGGCGATGGTCACCGGAGCCACCAAAGGCGACAATAGAGCCGGTAGGCGGAGGAGCATTGATGATGAAGAAACTGTAGGGTCGTAGGAGGCCAAGCAGGGAAATAGCAATGTAAGATTACATCCCACTTATTCAACCATCTATATTTTAAATTTCACTGTGTATACACCGGAGGCACCAAAGGCAGCAAGCCGAGGAGCATCAATCGCCCTGTTCGGCTGCCCTTTTTTTTTTCCTTTAGAAACAGCTGTTAAACAGTATCTTGTGAGAGGCAAAAAGAGCAGCAACAGCCAGATTGGCTGCAAAACAGAGCAGCCGAACACGGCCAATGACGAAAAAACTGTAGGATTGTAGGAGACCAAATAAAGAAATAGCAATATAATATTATATCCCGATTATTCAACCATCTATATTTTAAACTTCATTGTCTATACAATACTTTTGTACATTGTTTTGCGTAACTTTAGGCGAAATCGTCTTAATGGTAGGACCCGTGGAGGCATAGGCGTGTGTTGTGGGGGTGTCAGGAGCCGATGTCCCGCGCATAGGCATTAGCTACCTTAAAAAGAATTAGCGAGAGAAGTGCTAAATTGGCACAGCTTGAAATATAGTTTTACTAGTACTATTGCGTTTTGCGTTTTGAGAGAAAAATGATTAGTTTCAAATCAGTCGATCATTTCAGGACTTGTTTCTCTAAAAATAAAAAAAAATGAAAACATTGGAGACAAGGACTCAGTCACTCAGGTAGTACGCAACGTCAGCTCCGTCCGTCCAAAACTTCCCGTTCAAAAAAAAAAAAGGTCCAAAAGCTCCAGGAATGTCCGCCGTGGCGGCGTTCTCGCCACGGCCGCCGCCGCCGCCAAATCCTACAACCGCCGACCACGACGACACTCTCCATTCCTTGCTTGGCTCCTTCTCCAACCCGTCCGCCCTCCGCCTCCTCCCCGCCCCGCTGCTCGCCTTCTCCCGCCTCCGCCTCCTCCTGCCGCCCGCCGCCGCGGCCACCCACCTCCTCCTCCGCCCCATCGCCTCGCTCCTCCACCTCCACCGCTCCGACCTCCGCCTCGGCCTCCAGCTCCACGCGCTCTCCCTCTCCCTCGGCCTCTCCCGCCACACGCTACTCCTGCCCCGCCTCCTCTCCTTGTACTCCCACCACCCGTCGCTCCTCCCGGCCGCCGCCTCCCTCGCCGCCGGCGCCACGTGCCCCCAGCCCTACAATGCTCTCATCTCATCCTGCCTCAACCACGGCCTCCCGCGCCTCGCCCTCGCCGCCTACCAGGAGATGATAGGCAAGGACGCCGTTCCCCCAGATGCCTTCACTTACCCCTCCGTGCTCCGCGCCTGCGCCGAGACCAAGGACCTCGCGCTGGGGCGGGCAGTGCACGCGCGTGCTGCGGACGCCGGCATGGACGGGCACTTGTTTTTCCAGAACGCGCTGGTGTCCATGTACGCCAAGTGCGGGGACCTTGTCGCCGCGCGCGGGGTGTTCGACGGAATGAGTCAGAGGGATGCGGTGTCCTGGAACTCGATGATCTCGGGCTACGCTGCGTCTGGGAAGTGGAGGGAGGCAGTGGCGCTATTTCTTCAGATGCAGGCCGAGGGTGCGGAGGTGAACTCAGTGACATGGAACACGATTGCCGGCGGTTACATTCAGCTGCGTGATTATGGAGCGGCTGTTGGGTTGATTCGTGATATGGCGGGAGTTGGTGCACGGGTCGACTTTGTGACTTTGGTGATTGGGTCAAACGCTTGCTCACGGGCAGGATGGTTGAGGCTTGGGAAGGAGATACATGGGTTGGCAGTCAGAATGCATTGCTATGGGATCGAGAGTGTGAGGAATGCAGTGATCACGATGTATGCCAGGTGCAAGGATATGGGGCGTGCTCTCATGCTGTTCAAAATGCTGAGTTGCCCGGGTCTGGTGACATGGAATACAATCATAGCTGGCTTTGCATTGTCAGATGATGCAGAAGAGGCTTCTAGGCTTTTCCGTGAAATGGTATGCAGTGATGTGCAACCTAATTATGTTACTGTTGTCACCTATCTTGCACTATGTGCTCGTGTTGCTAACCTGCAACATGGGCGGGAACTTCACACCCACATTATTAAGCAAGGATACAAAGGGTACCATTTGTTGTGGAACTCTCTTATAGATATGTACTCAAAGTCAGGGAGGCTTTTGGTGGCTCAAAATGTCTTTGATACCATGGATGACCGCGACATGATATCCTTCACTTCCATGATAGCAGCATATGGGATGCAAGGAAAAGGGATAGTGTCTCTGCGCCTTTTCGAACAGATGATTGACAGTGGGATCATGCCGGATGCTATCATCATGGTTACTGTGCTTTCTGCTTGTAGCCACTCTGGGCTTGTGAATGAAGGAGAACAACTTTTTCACAACATGGTGAATTCATATGGTATAAAGCCACAGATGGAGCACTATGCTTGCATGGTCGATCTGTATGCGCGTGCTGGACTATTGGAAAAGGCAGAGGAATTGCTCAACCAGACTCCCTTCCCTGCAACATCCACGATGTGGGCAGCATTAGTGGGAGCCTGCCATGAGCGAGGCAACATAATCATTGGTGAAAGATCAGCAAGGAGGCTCTTGGAGATGAAGACAGAGAATGCTGGGCACTATGTTCTGATTGCTAACATGTATGCATCTGCAGGTTGCTGGAATGAGCTAGCAATAGTCAGAAAACTGATGAGAGACCTGGGTGTCACAAAAACACCTGGGTTAGCATGGGCTGATCTTGGTAATGGGTTTACCCCGTTTCTGGTTGGGGATAGGTCTAACCCCCTAGCTCCAGAAATCTATGAAGTTTTGGATGAACTAACTGAACAAATGAGGGATATGAATAATTTCAATGATCAGGACATACTATCCACAGAGAAACTCATGGAGTAAATTGGTAATGGTAGGCCAAGAAGATTATAGATGAGATTTGACCATAGACTCACATGGAGCATAGGGGGTTAAGGGGCGTAGGGGCTATGTCCTTCAAGAAGCAGCTCATGCAGCTGCTACAGTGCGAGAAGATTGCTCAACATACACCAAACTACACTTTCTCACATCAATTGCTGTGATTGGCCTTGTGTTTCAAATCATCACATTTATTGCCTTGATTGGCCATGGCAAGCAGTGCCCTTAGCTATCTCACAATTGTGTTACTTTCTTGGCGAGTGATGGTTTTACATATCACTCACACCACACGTATATTGCATCAATGCAGCTACTTCCTAATTGGCTTCCTTTGATCTACTGTAAACCATAATTACCCTTTTCAGGCTACCATCGTTAATCGCAAGCTTCCCTTCACTAAAACGGTTTCTTCAGTCCAGAGTGGTAACCGCTTCTCCTTGGTGACCCTTTGCACAATGTTTCCTTTTACTCACCAGATTCAAAATACTCAACCCTCGAATCTTGATCATAGTTTATCATAAAAGTAAAATTTAAATTGGTTTAACATGAGCTGTTAAATAGAAAAATTGCTAAATCAGGCTTGTTGTGTGGTGGACCCTGCTATTGACTAGCTTAACTTCCCCCACATACCTCTGAATGCCTGGAATCGCATTCATCTTGTGCTGAGGAGGACTGATTTGTTCAATGCAAATTGTAGAAACTGGAGTCATTAAGCAGTAAACAATCTCAAATCAGTCTAAATTTTCTAGTAAATAATGTCATGCTGTCACAGGGCTGCTACTGTTATCCAATCATCACACTAATAGCCATTTCTTACATTTTATATATACATGTGCTAGCGCATTTATTGCATGGTAATTCTGAGTGTCCTCAGGAACCATGTAGATGTGACTAATCATATAGTCACAAGATACAGGAGATGGGCATGGGCCTATTCTATGGGACGAGCAGTTTCCTTCAGCATTTGTGAACTTGATGTGTACTACCTCGAAACCATTTTTATGATGTTTAACAGAACTAATTGCAAGCCAGAATCCTTGCCTGAAACGGCATACAAAATGGTAGGTGGTAGTATTTTCTTTTAGAAAATACCATATTAATGCGAATCTGATTTAATTTTGATAGCATGTAAGTAATGTGTTCTCTTGTGCCTGTTGTTCCAGGCTTTCAATTTGCTTCAAAAGCGCAATGAAGTATTTGGATTGGCTAGAGCCTGGCGTAAGAGGGTCTTCAATGGTTGCAGATAGTTCTAGATACAAGCTTGTAAATGTCATCTATGTATGTAACTGCTGATAAACACCACAGTTCCTCGAATTGGAGGTGATGACTTTAGAATGTGTCGAAGTCATCAAATGCGCTTGGAGCTTGAACCGTTCAACAATTTAGATGTGTGATGCACTTTAGGATGTGGGATGGGCAGTTATTACGGTAACCGTGACATGGGGATCACCTAGAAATCATTACCGTGCTAAAAATGGTGGACCTCATAGTTTCTACTATCTCATTTTACCCTTTATTAGAAATTTGTCATGGACCAAGGTCTTGTAATATGTGTGCCCATGAACTTGCTAAATATGGTCTAAGTAGGGACCCGAATCAGTTAGTCTGGAATAATCTCCTCCTAGAGTTTGTAAGCACTTTGGTTCATGGTGATCTCAATGATCACACAGGTGAATAAAGTTGCGAATCTTGAGAGGTCAAAATAAACCCACCTATCAGGTTTGTGAGGAGACAGAAGAAGAAAGCTTATTCTTTTTAATATTAGGTAGAGAAGAGATAGAGAGTAGATATTGATAGGGAAGAAGAGAGAGAGAGAGATTTCTACAATTAGAATGTTTTGAAGGCTCGACATGCTCTCCTTGTATATGCCTGTCTACTGCTGTCGATTTGATTTAAACATATGGTTTATGGCACGATCAGTTGAACAATCGCATCCAATACCATCCTTTACTTTTGTTTTTTATTAGCATATAATTAAGGAAAAAAGATGGCATGGAGGTGCATTAGACCTTGAATCTTGGCACCCATGTTTCCTCTTGTCTAGGACCCGCTTTCCCCATTTCTTAGAGAGAGACCTGGGAGTGAATTCTTGTCTAGAAACCCTGTGTATGCGTGTCGTTTGGCTGCATACAGTCAGATTCGGCTAGGGAGCAATTCGAATTCCTACTTGGCTCCGTTTCAAAATACTCCTGCCCTATTTATCCCCATCTCCAACCCTCTCTCATTTCTTTATTTCTTTTTTTTCTCTTTTCGGAGCTCTCGAGGGGGGAGGGGGTAGAAGGGCAGAGGCAAAGGAGATCTCGAGACGAGCTTGCCGCCGCCCGGCTTGCTGCGCCCACAGTGTCTAGATCTATTCGAGCTTTTGTGTATGTGGGGAGTCGAGAGCCAAAGGAGGCGGGGGTGTACCGTGAAGGTGGGATCTCAGCGAAATCTCTGTTGAGGACTTGCCGCCAGCGTGCCCCGTCGTGTCCACGACGTGAGAGGGTCTAGATCAACTTGAGCTCACGCCGTGCGTGGGGGCGGGGGGCGGGGGAGAGAGAGTTGTTCGCTTGCTTGTAGGCGAAAGCGGAAGGATGGGTCATTGACGACGACAACCTTAACGTGTGGGGGGAGATCTCCCACGGGGCCTTGCTAGGCAACCTCTTGACATCATTGTCGGCGACCTCCGACCCAAGGGAGACCTCTCGGCTGCAACTTTTTCCAGGAAGAGGTATACCGGAGATCTGACATCTAGATCTCGATTTTTGTTGAATCGAGGTTCAATTTGTTTAGGTAGAATGTTTGTGTTAAAATCATCCATCACATGTTTTTTCGGTGTAGTTTATACATGCCAAAAATCGACTTAGGTTTTCATAGTTGCCAGTTCATTTTTGCCTGGCGGAGGTTGGTGGTGATGCAGGGGACTGGAGCAAGGGCGATTTTAATGGTGTTTTTCCAGTGGATTCCGTTCCGTGTGAGGAGCCACCAGATCTGTGTTTTGTGGGGTTTGTGTCCTTTGTTTTTGGGGCTTTGATGAACTCATGTAGGTGGCATCTGCTAAAGCTTGGCTCCGTTTTTTGGTCTTGTACATTAATGTGATCTTTCTAGTGCGTTTTGGGAAAATAATGGCTTAAGGAACCAGAGGTTCAAACTAGGAACCATAGTGAGTAGCAATGTGTCAAATAATATATGCATAAATATTTTCTGTTCACACAGTATATTTTTCGTTCAACTAATATGGTTTTTCCTGTACGAAAAACAAAGTGGATGATGCAGTCTGATACATTGGTCAAACATCCAATACGACATTTTTTCTAAGTGATCCATGAATTACTCATGTCATCTAGTATCTGCTCATGCGGTGTCTAAAATAAGTAGTTCGTCCTCAATCTTAACCTTTAGAACACAATGCTTTTTTTTTTGTTTAATCACCAGGTATGCGCTATCTTATTAACATGTTCTGGAAATATGTATAATAGCTATCCATATGTTTAGCTGTTTATTATTATTTTTGAGATAAAACAAGGGATATTGCATCTTTCATCTTATTTTCTAATCCATCCAGCCCAAATTATAAGGGGTTCAAGGCCTTTACTAAATTCATTCATTATTTATGGATGTGTGATCAATATGTGTCTAAATTCATCAACATTCATATGAATATGGACGGATCAAAAGAGAGAATCCCTTACAATTCGGGACGGAGTGAGTATCTGCGTGTTTTTAGGTGGTGGGGTATGCAAAGTTTTTTTTACCAATGAGTACAAAGTTTTTCTAGTCGTATGTGTTAGAGATATAAAAGCTTGTGAATTTTCTAAGTTCAACGTTTTTGAATTAGAAATTTTGGATATTAGAAGTAAAATGTTTGGAATTAGCAAGTAAAAAAATATTTAATTCAAGTTGCAAAGTTCTTGGTTTGTTATTTCAGGTATAAGGTTTTTATTATGCAAGATGTAAGTCATTAAAATTATACATAAACATTTATTTTTAACCAAATACATAAACAGCCCTTTGAAAATATAGAAGCTATTTTGATATATGGGTTTAGATATGTGGATTTTTATAAAGGATTTGAATAAGTTAGTTTTAGAGTATCTTCATATTTTTAGTTTTATGTTAACTGCGAGCATTAACCCCTATATTATTATTTTTTGTTTCATGCAGGGTTTGACAACAGCATGAAACTTGGGAAGTTTATAAAATTTTTGAATGAATTGGGGGAAGATCGGAAAGATCTTGTAAGATCATGCAAATTTGGAAGCATTCTACATCTTAATTGCTCTGAGCCTCCTAGATTAGTTTCTTGTTGGCTAGCTAAGAGATTTGATGTAAAAACAAAGACAGTTAATATGGAAAATGGTTCAAGCTTCGCCATCAATGCATTCACTGTGCATCAGATCCTTGGTATACCACTTGGTGGTAGGAAGATATGTACTATGCCTACAAGAGAGGAGAAGGC